>CM046423.1:0-340000 GCA_025506505.1 Flaveria sonorensis
AAAACCTATGGAATTATGGAATGCTAAATGTATTTGCCAAATTGCTAGTTGCATGGTAAACCTTTGACCTTTGATAGTGTTACTGATGAGAAGTGTGCAAAACCTAATAGCAGTGCAGGATATGCTAGGGAGCTGATTGAAGTTGATGCTAAAGATGGTCTTCCTGACTATGTGAAAACTCTATACCCAAATGATGGCATGTTTGAAGGGAGATCTGTTATCATCAATGTTCAATGCTTAGAAGATGAAGAATGACAATGACAAACAAAACTGCAAAATTGATACTTCTAATATGAAGGGTAATGAAAGGGAGATGGACAATGATGGATTCAGGCAAGTGGGCAGAAATGGTAAACCTATAAAGAATGAGAAACAAGAAGGGCCTGGTGTTCGTGTGAATGTTAATGGAAAGAATGTGAATCAAGGAGGGTTTGTGAAAACTACTGTTATCAATATTGAAAACATGAAACAAGGTAATGGACAATGGGACCATGAGGCATCAACATCTAAGAATAATGCAAAATAGAATGGCAATGGAAAGAAGAATACCACAAGGCAGGAATACAGAGTGAAGAATCAAGAACAGAAAATGGAGAATGCTAAGAAGAATGATAAAGTTTAAAGTAAGAACCCTTTTAAAGCTTTAGTTGATGATTGTTGTGATGTGGTTTTGGATGAGTCTGCAAGCATTAAACCTACTATTTTTGTTGCTGGTGTTCCTGTACCTTCTGCTCCTGATCCTAGGCCTCAAAACTCTTCATCTGTTAAGCCTTTTGCTAAACCTAAGTATAAACCTAAAAATAATTCAGGTAACAACCAGTTGCCTGAAAACCACCCTCACAAAAATGCCCAGCCTTTTTAAAAGCCTTCATCTAAACCTACTACCTTGGGTCCTAACCTCATTTATCCTAGTCCTAACAAAGCTAATATGATGCCTTTGGAATGGGGAGAAAGATTTACTTTCCTTAACAAAGGAACTGGAATTGCTGGAATGACTGTCAGGAGAATGCTGCAAATATTATGCAAAAATGATAAACATATTTCAAAAGCTCAAGAGGAGGAAGTTTTGACCTTGATTGAAGAAAGAATATCTCCTGCCATGGAAGTTATAGCTAAGTGGTCTGTTTGGCAAAGAAGATTCTTTTCCCATCTTTGTGCCCTCACTGATTTTTCTGAGGGTTGTAAGCACATGGCTGATTTTGAAGAAGGAGACAGGGAAGCTGACAAGAAAGTAGATATAGCTGGTGTTATGGTGATTGATGAGGAAGGTATTGTGCAGGAAGCCTAGAAATTAGGCAACCCTGACTCTTCTTAAATTGTTTTCCATGGCTAACATTCTATCTTGGAATGTTAGAGGTCTTAACAACAAAGACCATCAAGGTCAGGTTTTGCAATTAATCCATGATAATAATGTGAATGTTTGTTGCATTGTTGAATCTCATGTTAAAGCTCCTAATTTGAGAAAGGTTAGCTCTACTATTTTTAAGAGATGGGAGTGGATGTCTAACAAAGTCTATTGTAAAAATTGGGTGAAAATTATAATTGGTTGGAATCCTGCTGAGGTGGATCTTATGACTGTTAATTTCACTGACCAAATTGTTAACTGTTAAATATCCACCCTGGACAGAAAGAGCAAGTTCTTTTGCTCTTTTGTTTATGGTCATGTTAGATACCCTTACAGGAGACCTCTTTGGGATGATATGAAGAAATTCAGTATGGTTGTGAATAATGACCCTTGGTTGGTTATTGGAGACTTCAATGCTACTATGAATCCTCAAGAATGTTTAGCTGGATCCTCTTCTTCTTCCTCTGCTATGACAGATCTGGCTGAATGTTGTGAGGAATGCAATATTGAGGACTTGCCAAGCTCTGGGTTATTCTTTACCTCGAACAATTCCCCTGGAAAAACTGATGGTTTATTAAAAATACTGGACAGAGCAATGGGCAATCAGGGATTATACTCTGCTTTTACTACTATTAAAGCAGAATTTCTTCCTTTCTATACCTCTGACCATTCCCCTGTCCTGGTCACTATGCCTGTTAAGAAGATTTGGAAGCCTAGACCCTTCAAGTTCATGAATTTTCTCTCTAGCAAGCCTGAATTTTTGGGTATTATCAAACAAGTTTGGGATCAGCATGTCAGAGGATGCTTCATGTTTAGTGTTTCTAGTAAGCTTAAAAAACTGAAGAAATCTCTTAGAGACCTGGGCAAGAAACAAGGCAACCTTGGGGACAAAATCAACACTCTTAGGAAGGAGCTGGGGAAAATTCAATCTGAGACGGAAAAGACTCCTCACTGCCCTGACCTTAGAGAAGAAGAGATTGCTTATCTGAATGCTCTTAATGACACTGTTAATGATGAAGAAAAATTGTTAAAACAACAAGCCAAGGTGGAGTGGTTGAAGGCTAGTGATCAAAACACCAGTTATTTCCACAAGGTGGTTAAGGGGAACCAGATTAGGAATAGAATCATCAGTGTTAAAGATTCTGCTGGTAATATCTATGAAGGAAAAGATGTTTGTGATGCTTTTGTCAAACATTTTGGGGACTTCCTGGGATGGGTTGATAAGGTTGATGCCATTCATGATCCTAGAACTTTATTTTTAAAGAAGCTGCCTAATGAAAATGCAAAGCAAATGATCCAGGAGATTACTAATTAGGAAATTAAAGAAGCTTTATTTGATATTGACAATGACAAATCTCCTGGTCCTGATGGTTTTACTTCTAAGTTTTTCAAATCTGCTTGGAGTATTATTGGAGAAGAGGTCTGCCTTACTATTAAGGAGTTCTTCTTTAATGGGAAGTTATTAAAGGAAGTCAATGCCACTGTTATATCCTTGGTCCCTAAATGCCTGAAACCTGTTTTCGTTGCTGACTATAGACCTATTGCTTGTTGCAATGTCCTTTACAAATGCATTACCAAAATCATCTGCAACATAATGAAAAGTCATCTTGACCTGATTGTGAGCCAGAATCAATCTGCTTTCATTCCTGGAAGATAGATTCTTGATAATGTTTTATTGACCCAGGAGCTGATGAAGCACTATCACAGAAATCAGGGTGAACCCAAAGTAGCTTTGAAGATTGATTTGCAAAAAGCCTATGACACTATTAATCATGACTTTCTTGAAGATTGTTTGAAATGGTTTGGATTTCACCCTTGTATGGTTCATTGGATCATGGTATGTGTTAAATCTGCTTCTTACTCTATTAATGTTAACGGAGAGAGTTGTGGTTTTTTCAAAGGCAATAGGGGTGTCAGGCAAGGAGACCCCATGTCCCCTTACCTGTTTACTATTGTCATGGAGGTGCTCACTTTAATCATCAACAGGAAAATCCAGCAAACTGAGAGCTTCAAGTATCATTGGAAATGGCAGGAGCTTAAAATAACTAATCTTTGTTTTGCAGATGATCTTTTGGTGTTTGCTCATGCTGATGTTAACTCAGTTAGAGTTATTAAGGATGCTCTTGAAGAATTCAGTGCTATTTCTGGTCTAAAACCTAATATTAACAAAAGCACAGTCTTCTTTGGGCATGTCCCTTCAGGAGTTAAAAGCAGAATTCTTGAGATGCTGCCTTTTAAAGAAGGATCTTTTCTTGTCAGAAATCTGGGCCTGCCTCTTCTCTCTAAAAGACTTTTTTCCAAAGACTGTAAAGTTCTGATAGATAAAGTCAAAAATAGAATATTTGATTGGAAAAACAAGTGTTTATCTTATGCTGGAAGATTGTAACTAATCAAATCTGTTTTGTCTTCTATGCAGGTCTATTGGGCTTCTGTTTTCTTACTTCCTCAGAATGTTATTGTAGATATTAAAAGATTGCTCAATACCTTTCTATGGTTTAATAGTGACTCTGCTAAAGGCAAAGTAAGGGTGAGCTGGAATGAAGTGTGCATGGCTAGAGAACAAGGGGGATTAGGCTTCAAATCTCTTAAAACTAGAAACATGGCCCTCATGTCAAAGTTGGTTTGGAACATCATCTCTGATCATCAAAATATCTGGACAAGGTGGATTGCTGCTCATAGGATTAAAGGACAAACCCTTTGGGAGGTGAATGCCAAGGATAGGGCTTGTTGGAGTTGGAGAAATATTCTTTAATGCAAAAATATGATTGGTAAACATTGCTTCAGGAAAATTGGAAATGGGCAAAACACTTCTGTTTGGTTTGACATTTGGCATGATATGGGTCCCCTGGCCACTTTTATTAGTCCTAGAGAAATCTCTAATACTGGTATGTCTATGAACCAAAAGGTTAGTGATATTGTTGAAAATGGGTGCTGGAAATGGCCTATACAGTGGAGAGATAAGTTCCCTGCTTTGTTTGAAATCGATCCCCCTTCCTTGTCTAATGATATTGTTGATAAATGGCAATGGAAGACCAAAGGGAGTAAACTTCAGGATTTTTCTATCAAAGAGACATTTAATGATCTCTGTGATGAATGTGAGATTGTTAAATGGTATAAAATTGTTTGGTTTAGTCAGTCTATCCCTAGGCATGCTTTTATCCTTTGGCTTGCTATTAAAAACAGACTCCTGACTCAGGATAGACTTGATTAATGGGATGATACTAATAATTGGAAATGTGTTTTCTGCAGGAGCCAAATGGATTCCCACCAACACTTATTCTTTGAATGTGATTATCCTAAGCAAGTGTGGTCGAAGTTGAAACATATGGCTAAGATGAATAATATGCCTAATGATCTTAAACAGATAATTGAATTATTATCCGGCAGACCTATACATAAGAATTCTGTCATGATAGTTAAAAGACTTATGTTGGTTGCTATGGTTTACTTTGTTTGGCAAGAAAGGAACCTTAGGATGTTTCAAAACAAGAGTAGAGGAATTGATGATATCTGCCAGCAAATCAAACAGGTTGTCAGATTGAAATTAATGAGTATTGTCTTGAAAAATGATTATGTGTCTATATAGGTTGCTAAGGAATGGAATCTCCAGGTGAATGATTGCAATAAAGACTGATTTTCTATGTTGAGACACCTCAAATGAGATTGGTTTTGTTGCTTGGTTTGGGGAGGGATGATGAGGCAGGGTCATGTAGGTTCTATTACTGACTCTATTAGACTTTCTGTCTGCATAATGATGCAAATTTTCTTCACTCTTCATTCTTTTTAGACTAATAGTAATATTTCTTTGTTGATTGTTAATGTTTTTATTTTTTTCATCATGGGCATTAACAATTCTGCTTGATTGGATGGGGTTTAGTAGAGTGTATATGCTTGGTGATAACATAACCCAGGGAGACATAAGGTTGGAGCAGTCCACCAATTCCTTCAATACTTTCTCTAGAATGATAGGCAGAAAAGCTAATTGGTGGCTGCAATCCTGTTTATGTGTCTACTTAATTCTTGAGCCCTTCATTTTTACTGTTTTAATTCAAATGGATAGGATACATAAGGACTGGGAAGGGATGATGTGGAAGGGTATGGTAGGTTCTCTCTTTGAATTCTTTAGTTTTTCTGTCTGCACTTTAGTGCAAGGCTGCTTCTCCCTTTTCAGTTGGTCTGATAGGAAAACTCTGTTGTTGGTTAGTATTGGGTTGTTTATTCACAAATGCTCAATATTAACTCTGAACTATGAGAAGGGTATTAGATGTGCGATATGGCCAGGTAATGGCTTTAACCAGGGAGACATAAGGCAGGTGCTCCCCACCAGATCCGTATCATATTTTCATAGATTTGTAGGCAAAATAGCTATCTGGTGGGGACAATCCCTTCACTGTGACTGCATAAATCTTGAGCCTTTCAATTCTTTGATGTATTGTATTGTAGGAAGGGACATTAAGGGTTGGGGAGGGTTGATGATGCAGGGTCTGGTAGTTATCTTTTTATCTGACTCTAGAGTTTCTGGCTTAATATGTGTGATTCTTCTTGCCTCCTCTACTTGGTCTCTAGGAATAATTCTGTATTTGTTAATGATGGTTCTTTGGTACTTTATCAAAACCAAGAACATCATTCTGCTATGGTGGATGGGTTATAGGTTAATAAACCTTCCTGGGAATGGAAGTACCCCTGGAGAGATAAGGCAGGTGTGGACCAACAGATTTTTCTCATATCTTCTTAGATTGGTAGGCAGAATAGCTGGCTGTTGGTCCCAAACCCTTTCCTGTGTTAAACATCATGTTGAGCCTTTCTTTCTTCTGATCTTAGCTTCTAAAATTTGGGCTGAGGGCATTTGGGGTTGGGATTTCTGTTGTTGCAGGAGCAAGAATATTGAGCTTATTAGTTTCTTGATTGGCGCATATGTCTGGTGGCTCATAAAACTCTAGGATTTTTCTGGATGCATGAGGACTATATGGAAGTATGGCCACTGGACCAAATGGGAATGCCACTATTTCAAAAATGGATTTCTGTCTCAAATGGGAATGCTTCTGTGCCAAAAGATGATGTGCCACATAAGGAATGTTGCTGGTAATTGCTTCTGGTGTCAAGTTTTAAGGATAAGAGGAGCATTCAGATTTTCTTTGAGAGACAGTATGCATGCTCATACTTCTTCCTCTAGGATTGTCATAGTAGCTTCTCCTCAAATAGTCATTTTCTTTGATTGGATTTATTTTGTTAATAGACTTTGGACAAGAAAGTATTGTATTGTCCTTTGGTTATGTAGGAATTGTGTTAGCTTTTTTTGTAGATTATTTGATATTATTTTCTTTTCTTTTAGGGCTATTAGTCTTGGACAAAAAGCCAAGACTAATAACTGCCTTTGTTTGTAATTCCTTTTGTTTGTTCGAATAAATGTTTGCCTGGGCTCTGCCTTTTTCCAAAAAAAAAAACCCTAAACCCTAAACCCTAAACCCTAAACCCTAAAACCCTAAACCCTATCCGCGCTCATTTCCTCTGCCTTAACTGTGTGTTTTTCAAGGTGCGATTCACAGAGCGGGCGATTTGGGCGATTTTGGTTGCGGAGCCAAATTTCTCAGATCTTGTCCTGCGATTCATATTGAAACATGTCCAGATCGACTGGGCGTGGTGAGAGGACTCCATCGATCGGTGGATTGCATACTAACCTCCCGATCCAGGAAGATCGACGAGGAGATATTCGCCAGAAATCACGAAATCTGGGCTCAGGGAGCCATTGAATGAAATTACTCATCCAAATCATCTTCTGAATAATTCTAATGCAAATCCGAAGCACAATCAATCATCAATTTCAATTATAAAAGCTTCAATGAATGAATTTGAGGGGATAAGAACTGCGACTGTTCGACAGGATGCTGTGCCTCTAAATTAGTGCCCTAATATTGATGAATTACTATCGTATGATGATTCTAGTATGAAGATGGATGAGAATTACAACAATCATGTATCAATTACCAAATCTATTGACAAAAGTTGCAATTCTGTTAGGATGATGAACTGGGAAACAACTAACTACTGTTTAGGCGTTTCAGATGTTCAAGAGGGGACGTATTACTCCTGTGCTGGCACATTAGAAGGGGACTTAGTTAAAATTGATGATCTGATGCAGACGCATGACAACTGTATGGGCGTTTTTGATTGGAAAATGCAGACGCATGTCAACTGTATGGGATCATCAGCTGAAAAATCTCAAGCGCCTGACAACTATGTGGGCGCATCAGCTGAAAAATCTCAGGCGCCTGACAATTGTGTGGGCGCATCAGCTGAAAAATATTAGGCGCCTAACAACTGTGTGGGCTCATCAGGGGGGACGCATGACCACTGTATGGACGCATCAGGGGGGACACATGACCACTGTGTGGGCGCATCAGTGGGGAAGTGTGACCACTGTATAGACGCATCAGTGGGGATACTTGGCCACTGTGTGGGATCATCAGCTGAGACTACTCAGACGCCTGTCCACTGTGTAGGCGCATCAGATTTGACTTATAGCAAACAAGTTAAGGATGCTATTCTAGCTTATGTTGATGGATCTTGTGATGACCCAGAATTTGTGAAGCAAATGAAGGAATTTATCAGTCTTCACATTCTGAATCCCACATTTGCTGCAAAATTTGGAAGTCTTCTGAATACCAAAACTGATCTATCTAGAACCAAGAATCTTAGAAGAGGAAGAGAGGAATCTTTGGACAATGAGGTTCCTAGTTCTGAACAACACAATGAGAGTTTGAAGTTTAATGGGAAAAACAAGAAATTACACTTGTCTGAACCTTCTAATTCTGATGGGCATAATGAGAAATTGGCATCTTTTAAAGAGGAAATTGAACATATGAAGAATGTGGCTAATTTTCAGAAAGAAAAACAATTACCTGTATTGCTCACTGCGTTTCATAAAGGAGTTGAGTCAGATGTGCATAATATTGCTCCTTTTGCTGCTGTTAAAACCATGAAGATGGATAGGTACACTACTATAGAAGATATTCAAAGAAGAATTGAAAAAGTTAGAGATGAAGATATAGAGAATATGCAAAAAATAAACAAGAATGTCAATCTTTTTTCACAAACTACTCCGAAATCTTGGGGGAGTATTCCAATTGTGAAGAATGTTTGCTTTACATCAACTGGGGAGGGGTTTAAATTTGATATTCAAATGGAAGATGCCATTAAGAAAGAAAATGAACCTGTCAAGAAGAACTCTTATGCTGCTGCTGTGTCTGGTGATAAGAAAAAGGCAGTGACTGAGATACTGGAATCAATTGAATTTTGTCCTCTAAAGATACTTGAAAATGGGGAAAAAGTGGCTGTTATACAACCATCTGTTCTTGAAAATGCTAAGCTGGAATTTAAAACTCAATTGTATGGGTATGCTGTGGGTGCTGACTTGGACATAAAATTTGTCAGATATAATTTGTATAGAATGTGGAGCAAATTTGGAATTAGCAACATATCTTCTAATGGCACAGGTGTATTCTTATTTAAATTCAAAAATGAAGAGGGGTTAAGGGAAGTTTTGAAACTTGGGCCATGGGCTATTGGGGGCATTCCACTTGCATTAAACAATGGGAAATGGGGGTTAATATGATCAAATCTGAACCTTCTAGAATTCCCATTTGGACCACTTTCAAAAATTTACCTTTGAAATTATGGAATGCTAAATGTATTTGCCAAATTGCTAGTTTCATTGGTAAACCCTTGACCTTTGATAGTGTTACTGCTGAGAAATGTGCAAAACCTAATGGTAGTGCAGGATATGCTAGGGTTCTGATAGAAGTTGATGCTAAAGATGGTCTTCCTGACTATGTGAAAACTCTATACCCAAATGATGGCATGTTTGAAGGGAGATCTATTATCATCAATGTTCAATACCAACAACACCCCCTAAGTGTGAATATTGTAAGGTGTTTGGACATAGCTATATTGAGTGTAAGAAGAGACCACTTGCTGAGAAGATGAAGGATGACAAAGACAAACAAAACTACAAAATTGATACTTCTAATATGAAGGGTAATGAAAGGGAGATGGACAATGATGGATTCAGGCAAGTAGGTAGAAATGGTAAACCTATAAAGAATGAGAAACAAGAAGGGCCTGGTGTTCGTGTGAAAGTTAATGGAAAGAATGTGAATCAAGGAGGGTATGTGAAAACTACTATTATCAACATTGAAAACATGAACCAAGGGAATGGACAATAGGACCATGAGGCATCAACATCTAAGAATAATGCAAAATGGAATGGCAATGGAAAGAAGAATACCACAAGGCAGGAATACAGAGTGAAGCATGAAGAACAGAAAATGGAGAATGCTAAGAAGAATGATAAAGTTGAAAGTATGAACCCTTTTGACGCTTTAGCTGATATTTGCTGTGATGTGGTTTTGGATGACTGTCAAGAGAATGCTGCAAATATTGTGCAAAAATGATAAGCCTATTTCAAAAGCTCAAGAGGAGGAAGTTCTGACCTTGATTGAAGAAAGAATAGCTCCTGCCATGGAAGTTATAGCTAAGTGGTCTGTTTGTCAAAGAAGATTCTTTTCCCATCTTTGTGCCCTTACTGATTTTTCTGAGGGTTGTAAGCACATGGCTGATTTTGAAGAAGGTGGCAGGGAACTGACAAGAAAGTAGATATAGATGGTGTTATGGTGATTGATGAGGAAGGTATTGTGCAGGAAGCCCAGAAATTAGGCAACCTTGACTCTTCTTAAATTGTTTTCCATGACTAACATTCTATCTTGGATATTAGAGGTTTTAGCAACAAAGACCATCAAGGTCAGGTTCTGCAAATAATCCATGATAATATTGTGTATTTTTTGTAGCATTGTTGAATCTCATGTTAGAGCTCCCAATTTGAGAGAGGTTTGCTCTACTATTTTTAAGAGATGGGAGTGGATGTCTAACAAAGTCTATTGTAAAAATTGGGTGAGAATTATAATTGGTTGGAATTCTGCTAAGGTGGATCTTATGACTGTTAATTTCATTGACCAAATTGTTAACTGTCAAATATCCACCCTGGACAGAAAGAACAAGTTCTTTTGCTCTTTTGTTTATGGTCATGTCAGATACCCTTATGGGAGACCTCTTTGGGATGATATGAAGAAATTCAATATGGTTGTGAATAATGACCCTTGGTTGGTTATTGGAGACTTCAATGCTACTATGAATCCTCAAGAATGTTCAGCTGGATCCTCTTCTTCTTCCTATGCTATGACAGATCTGGCTGAATGTTGTAAGGAATGTGATGTGTTGTAAAACACATCCATTTTATTTCACGTTTTTGGGTCGCTTTTGTTTAAATTTCAGTTAGATTCATTAGTTTTTACTTATTGTTCGTTATTTTGTGTTTCAATAGGTGCTTGGGTGCTTAAAAGTGATGAAAGCGCATGGGAAGCAAAGAAAAGAGCCAAACGATGGGGAAAGCCCAACAATTGCTGAAAATCCAATCTACGCGATACGCGCAGCAGGAGGGCTTCACCTGCGCGTATAGCATAAATTGTAAATTAGGGTTTTCTAGTTTTTAATCTACGCGATGCGCACAGCAGGAGGGCTTCACCTGCGCGTTTCGCATAGATGGTGTTTACGGGAAAATTTTGCAAAGTTGTATTTAAACAACTTTTCTCACCCTAATGAGAGGTGTCGACTTCTAGCCGTTTCAAGAGCACTTTGAAGGACGAATTGGAGCTTTTGCAAGGATTGGAAGCCAAGGATTGAGGCTAGGATCGTAGAAACAACCGCAAACGTTTGATTACGGGTTTTCATCTTTGTAACTTCGTTTACCTACTTTGTTTAGTTATGTTGATCTTGTTTTCATTGTTTGAGATGATGTTTCTGCTGAATATGAGTAGCTAAGATCATAATACTACCTAGGTTGATGATTAGTTTTTGTTAACTCGAATGGATTTTGGTTATTGAACGGTTTTTGTGGGTAATTCTTATGTAATGATGTTTATTCAATCTATTGGATGACTTTGTGTGTTTTGGCATAATTATTGATGATTCCTATATTTCATATGTTTGTTGTTGAATTTCTTTCATAAAAACTTGCATATCTAGATCGATTACTTTGTGTTTTTGATTAGTTGATGATTTGCTAGACATAGTAACCATAGGAATTGGGTTGAATTGATCGTTAAGCCTTAATTCCCTTCTTAATTTGATTCCGAGAGGTGAGGATTAATTGAATTTTCCTTGTGGTTAATTGTTTAGAAATAAGTTGTTCGAAAGAAGATTTCTCTAAGTTAATTAATTGCATTGTTTTTCGTGTCCAATAGATTGTTTTAAGGTTGCCCCTTTCATTATTAATGAATTGTGTTAGTTAGATCGAGAGATTAGCTATCAACCGGGTACATAAGTGTTGTCAAAGAGACTTAGCGTAATTTGACTAATCGGTAGTTCACTCACTTTCTAGGCTCTCCTTTTGGTCACATCCGGAGAATGATCCGGGATCCATTAAGTATCTTAGAAGTTTGTTTTATTAGATCCTGATTCCACAATAGTTCAATAGCCATTTGAAGTTTGAGGTTCACAGCTAGGATTCACCTAGGTAGTATCTTTCTCATTCTTGATTTTCTAAGGTTTTTTGTTTCCTCGTGTTCTAGTTGGTAAGTCGAGTGTTTAAATCAATTAATTAAAAGTAGTTTTTTGTTTCTCTAGGTTCTTAAAAAAAAAAAAAAATCTCCCCCCCCATTATTAAATCTATTTTTGTTTTTTTTTATCCTTTCCGAGTCTAGTTTAGTCTATAATAGTGTCTCTAGGGTTCGATTCCGGTCTTCCTTAATCTATGTCTACATTCGATTAGGTTCACTTGCCTATCTAGTGGTCTAGATCTAGGTTTTCTTGGGTAAAATTTGAGTTTCTAGATTGTGTTTAATTTAGGTTGTTTTGATTAGATCACTTTGTGACCATCAAGTGTTTGGCGCCGTTGCAGGGGACACTTAAGTTTAGAGTTTCTAGATTTGGTTAGGTTAAGTTTTAGTTAAGATTTTTTCTTTGCTTTTAAAGTTTATTTCTTTTAGCCTAGAGTCAATTAAGTTCTTTTATTCTGTTTCTCTCCTATTTCTTCTTAGATCTTTTACCTTTTCAGTTGCATGCCACACACCCGTTCGAAAGGATCACCTGAATTTTCTGCTTTTTCTGACCCTGAGCGAGAGTATCGTGAGAAGCACGCTCCACCTTGTGCACGTTTACGTGTAATATTAGATCCTAAGGTACGTTCTATTCCTTTTCCCTAGATAATTCTAATGGGTGATGCTAACCCCCCTAGGCGTACCGTTCACGAGAGAGCATCAGATGGTTTCACTGGAGGCAGATCGTCAATCAACCATCCCACGATTAATAACACGAACAACTGGCTGGCTGATTCCTTCGTATGTCATGTCTACAATTACAAATGCTACCCAGTTCCACGGACTGGATGATGAGGATGCTCTCGGTCACGTCTCATGTTTAGTTCGTATCTGTGACACCTTTAACATTTCTGGTGTGACAGAAGATGCCATCTATCTTCGTCTTTTCCCGTTCACTCTACAGAGTCGAGCTGCTTTCTTGGCTCGACACATTACCTGAGGATTCCATTACCACTTGGGCTAATTTGCAGACAAAATTCCTTAAGAAATATTATCCACCTTTTAGGGCTGCCCGACTTAGGGAGCAGATTCACTCTTTTTGCATGGATCCTGATAAACCTTACTACATGGCATGGGAACGTTTCAACACTCTTCGTAGTAGATGCCCTCAGCATGGGTTGGCCGAGTGGGCACTTATCGAGAAATTTTACAACGGTCTCACTTATGCAACTCAACTCATGTTCAATACTGCTGCAGGAGGACACATTATGGAGAAAAAGACTGCAGAAGAGTGTGAGGAGATGTTTGAGAGTTTTGCATTGGCTGAGCAGCAGCATCCGCAAACTAGGAATTCCATCCCTATTACTAGAGCCCCCGCTTCCTCTTCGAGGGGTGTTCATCATGTCACAACTGATACTAGTGTGGCTGCTGCCTCAGAAGCTATGCAACGTGAAATCTGAGTATAAGTGTCAATAAGTGTGAGGTTTGTAGAGGTGGACATGATATGAGAGAGTGTCTGGTTATGAGTCAGGAGCAAGTTGACTTCGTGAGTGGTCAGGGTAGAGGTTCGAGTGGTGCATTTTCTGGTTCGTATAATTAGGGTTGGAGAGGTCACCCTAACTTTGGTTGGAGATCTGGAGGGAACCCACCTGGTTTTCAGCCGATGCAAAATCAGCAGGGTGGAGGAGATGCATGCACTAGTATAGGTGCTAGTAGGGGAATGGACAAGGAGTTGAAGGACATACTTGCTACCAACGTAGCTACTCACTCAACTGATAAATAAAGATCAAGAAACTCAGAAAAGGCTGAGTGAGCATGACGTTCTGCTGAAGTGTCAGCAATCAGCTTTCCTAGACTTGCAGCATTCCGTAGGTGACATAGCTAAGAAATTAGAACACCGACCAGTAGGTTCCTTCTCAGGAAGCACTCTCCCGAATCCCAATGCGACTGCAAAAGCCGTGATGACACGAAGTGGCAGAGGAGGTGAACAGGAGAAGCCTGTGACACGAGAAGAAGAGGAAATGGATGAGGAGATTGAAATAGAGACTCCAGGTGGGGCGCAATAGAGGCTAGACCCAGCAATTACCGCACCGGGTAGTGAGTCTCCACAGGAGGAAGTAGCGGAGAAGAAGAAGGTTGAAGTTAAGAAGACAAATCCTGAGATGGATTTGAGCCGAGTTCCATATCCTACTCGTCTGATGAAGCAGAAACTCGCTAAGGATTATGGACATTTTCTTGAGTTGTTCAAACAACTCAAAATCAATCTTCCATTCGTAGAGGCGCTCCAGCATATGCCTAAGTATGCCAAATTTCTTAAGGATCTTTTTTCCAACAAAAAGAAGCTAGAGGACCTCTCAATCGTTACCCTCAGTGAGCATTGTTCTGCGGTGGTGCAGAGTAAACTACCAGAGAAACTAGCAGATCCGGGTATTTTTACCATCCCCGTGTTTGTTTAGTAGTTCTACTGTGAACCACGCGTTGGCTGATCTTGGTGCTAGTATAAATTTGATGCCTTACTCGATTTATAAGAAGCTAGACCTTGGAGACCCGACTCCAACGCGCATGAGCATATCTTTAGCTGATCGATCGGTCAAATATCCATGGGGCATTGTGGAGAATTTGTTGGTGAAAGTAGACAAATTTGTGTTCCCCGTGGATTTCATCATTCCATGGAAGCTGACAGCTGGGATTGATGTCCATTTATTGATCCACTTCTTCGTGGGGGTGGAAACCATCACTTTTGATGTCTCTAAGGTGATGAACCATTCTGGTAGTCAAGACGATTCAGTCTATTTCTTGAAGCATTCTTTTCTCACATGGATCGTTGCTTGGACTATATCAGTGGAGCAGATCTGATGCCCACCTCTGACCTCGATGAGGAGAACCAGGAAGTTAAGATAGAGAGTGATCCCGATCCTAGTCATAACTCCCGGGTCACTGAGCTGTCTCAGTATCCAGAGGTGTTTTCTGTTGGAGATGTTACTGAGGAGGGGAGGAATCCCACAGTAGAAACACCCCCATCTATGAAGTTGAAGGAGTTGCCATCACATTTAGAATACGCATTTCTAGATGGTGAGGTAGGTTTACCCGTCATCATATCTTCACATCCAACGGAGGAGGAGAAAAAAAGGTTGATTGAAGTGCTCAAGGAGCACAAACAGGCGATTGCATGGAAACTCACTGATATTAAGGGCATTAGCTCTTCTTTTTGCATGCATAAAATACTCATGGAGGATGAGTATAAGCCGGTTGTTCAGAGACAGAGAAGGCTCAACCCTAACATGACAGAAGTGGTGAAAGAGGAGGTTCTCAGGCTCCTTGATGCAGGATTGATATATCCCATTTCTGACTCCACTTAGGTGAGCCCAGTTCAGGTAGTCCCGAAGAAAGGGGGGATGACAGTAACCAGGACTGATAAGAATGAGTTGATCCCCTCAAGAACAATCACTGGATGGAGAGTTTGTATTGATTACAGAAAGTTGAATGAAGCAGCCAGGAAAGATCATTTTCCCATTCCATTCATTGATCAGATGTTGGAACGTCTATCTGGGCAGCAGTTTTATTGTTTCCTGGATGGTTTCTCTAGTTATTTCTAGATTCCCATTTCACCAGAGGATCAGGAGAAAATCACTTTTACATGTCCATACGAGACTTTTGCATACCGTCGTATGCCGTTTGGTTTGTGTAATGCGCTAGCCACTTTTCAGAGGTGTATGGTGGCTATCTTCCAAGACATGATAGAGAAATCCATGGAAGTGTTTATGGATGACTTCTCTGTGTTCGGGAGCTCATTTGATCATTGTTTGGAGAATCTAAATAGGATGTTAAAGAGATGTATAGAGACAAACTTAATGTTGAATTGGAAAAAATGTCACTTTATGGTGACTGAGGGGATTGTTCTTGGTCATAAGATTTCACGTGAAGGTATCGAGGTGGATAGGGCTAAGATAGAGACCATTAGCAGACTCCCTCCACCAACCAACGTGAAAGCCATTCGTAGTTTTCTAGGTCATGCGGGATTTTATCGTAGGCTCATTCGTGATTTCTCTAAAATCACTAGACCCGTGACCCGCCTTCTTGAGAAGGATGTTCCATTTGTCTTTGAAGAGGAATGTCTTAAGGCTTTTGAGGTTCTGAAGGAGCAGCTTACGAGTGCCCCTATTCTTGTGGCCCCCAACTAGAGTTTACCCTTCGAAGTGATGTGTGATGCTAGTGACTATGCAGTCGGAGTCGTCCTAGGACAGAGGAAGGATAAGCACTTCCATCCTATCTATTATGCGAGTAAGACACTAAATGAAGCTCAGGAGAATTATACGACTACTGAGAAGGAGCTTCTAGAGGTTGTCTTCGCATTCGACAAGTTCCGATCCTATCTCGTGCTTTCTAAGACCATGCAACTTTGCTCTATCTTTTCGCAAAGAAAGATGCCAAACCGCGACTCATATGATGGATCTTACTTCTTTCTGAGTTTGACATCGAGATTAAGGACAAGAAGGGAGCTGATAATGTAGCAGCGGATCATCTCTCGCGACTAAAGGATCTGAATAGAGAGGAGATACGGGAGGAGGCCATTGGAGACAGATTCCCCCATGAGGAGTTGAAGTACGTTAGAGCAGAGGAGGAAGGCATGCCATAGTTTTTTGATTTGGTAAATTACTTAGCCGACGGTGTAGTGATTGGAGGAATGACATCTCAGCAGTGAAAGAAGTTCTTTTCAGATGCTAAGCACTACATATGGGATGCGCCTTACTTATTTTGTGTGAGTGCTGATAGGTTATTAAGGAGGTACATGAGTAGAGAGGAAGGATTGGAGATCCTTAAGCATTGCCATAAGGGTTTGACAAGAGGTCATCATGGGCCTTCATACACAGCAAAAAAGGTGTTAGATTGTGGGTTATATTGGTCGACGGTGTTTAAGGATGCAAGTGAGTTAGTGAAGAGTTGTGATGCGTGTCAGCGGTCTGGTAACATTTCTAAGCGTAATGAGATGCCCCAAAACCCAATTCCGATAGTAGAGGTTTTTGATGTTTGGGGTATAGATTTTATGGGTCCATTTCCCGCATCTAGAGGAAATAGGTACATTCTTGTGGCTATAGACTACGTGTCCAAGTGGGTGGAGGCTCAAGCCTTGCCCACTAACAATGCGAGAGTGGTCCTATTGTTTCTGAGAAAGTTGTTTAGTCGGTTTAGTACTCCTAGGGCATTGATTAGTGATAGAGGAACACATTTTTGTAATGCCCAAATGGAAAAGGTATTGGCATGTTATGGAGTTACACATAGATTATCCACCGCCTATCATCCCCAGACTAGTGGTCAAGTAGAAAATGCAAATAGGGGGATTAAGAGGATTTTAGAAAAAACAATTGGAACAAATCGTAAGGATTGGGCGGATTTGCTAGATGATGCACTATGGGCCTTTAGAACAGCGTTTAAAATTCCAATAGGGACTACACCTTTTAGGATAGTTTATGGTAAGACGTGTCATTTACCGGTAGAGCTAGAGCATAGAGCATTTTAGGCACTTAAGGCTGTTAACCTTGATTTGTCTAAGGCAGGTAAGAACCGGTATCTCCAGTTAAGCGAGTTGGAGGAACTTAGAGACGAAGCATATGACAGATCTTAGAGTTATAAGGAGAGAATGAAGTCATTGCATGATAGGAAGCTGAAAGAGGTGAAAGAATTTAAGTGTGGGGGTAGAGTATTGTTATATAATTCAAGATTGAAACTATTCCCGGGAAAGCTTAAATCTAGGTGGAGAGGACCATTTACAGTGAAAGAGGTGCTTCCATATGGTGTGATTGAAATTCAAGACGATTCCAGTAGTTCATGGAAAGTGAATGGACACCGATTGAAACATTACATAGGAGAATCCATGGAGAATGAGACAGACGAGGATGTTGACCTCCTTGATGTCCCTAAGGTTTGACAAGTGAGAGGTTGCTTTCGGGTTGCTTCCCGAATGTAGAGTTTGTAAAAGTTTTGTGTTTGTTTGATTTTAGTTTATTTATTGTGTTATTATCGTTTTTCCTTTTTGTTTTCGGGTGCTATGCTTTGGTTTTGTTTGTGTTTTGTAGGAGTTCTTACCGAATTGAATTGGAGAGGGGATCGAGAAGTATTGAAGTTTCAGGTTTGTTTATAAAAAAAAATTAAAATTAAAATTAATTTCTGAAAATATTACCTACGTGATACGCACAGAAGGGTGCCCTAACCTGAGCGTATCGCATAGGGCATCAGAATCTAAAAAAAAAAATATAAGCTGTCATCGTGAACCCCAGCCACAACTTTAACTCCATCTTCAACCCACTCTCCCCCACAACCGACCCCCACCATCAATATCAACCCTCTCACTCTCACCAAACCATCACCATCATCCTTTCACTACCACCACCGATCCCAACCCTCGAACCACCATATCACCATCGGTCCCCGCAAGCGAACCACTACCATATCACCTAATTGTTTAAATTTTGTTTGGGGTATAGGGACTACACCTTTAGAACAGCGTTTAAAATGCCAATAGGGACTACACCTTTTAGGATAGTTTATGGTAAGACGTGTCATTTACCGGTAGAGCTAGAGCATAGAGCATTTTAGGCACTTAAGGCTGTTAACCTTGATTTGTCTAAGGCAGGTAAGAACCGGTATCTCCAGTTAAGCGAGTTGGAGGAACTTAGAGACGAAGCATATGACAGATCTTGGAGTTATAAGGAGAGAATGAAGTCATTGCATGATAGGAAGCTGAAATAGGTGAAAGAATTTAAGTGTGGGGGTAGAGTATTGTTATATAATTCAAGATTGAAACTATTCCCGGGAAAGCTTAAATCTAGGTGGAGAGGACCATTCACAGTGAAAGAGGTGCTTCCATATGGTGTGATTGAAATTCAAGACGATTCCAGTAGTTCATGGAAAGTGAATGGACACCGATTGAAACATTACATAGGAGAATCCATGGAGAATGAGACAGACGAGGATGTTGACCTCCTTGATGTCCCTAAGGTTTGACAAGTGAGAGGTTGCTTTCGGGTTGCTTCCCGAATGTAGAGTTTGTAAAAGTTTTGTGTTTGTTTGATTTTAGTTTATTTATTGTGTTATTATCGTTTTTCCTTTTTGTTTTCGGGTGCTATGCTTTGGTTTTGTTTGTGTTTTGTAGGAGTTCTTACCGAATTGAATTGGAGAGGGGATCGAGAAGTATTGAAGTTTCAGGTTTGTTTATAAAAAAAAAATTAAAATTAAAATTAATTTCTGAAAATATTACCTACGTGATACGCACAGAAGGGTGCCCTAACCTGAGCGTATCGCATAGGGCATCAGAATCTAAAAAAAAAATATAAGCTGTCATCGTGAACCCCAGCCACAACTTTAACTCCATCTTCAACCCACTCTCCCCCACAACCGACCCCCACCATCAATATCAACCCTTTCACTCTCACCAAACCATCACCATCATCCTTTCACTACCACCACCGATCCCAACCCTCGAACCACCATATCACCATCGGTCTCCGCCCGCGAACCACTACCACCAACCGCACCTTTCAGCCCCTTTCAACCTTACATCACCATTCACAAGTTGAAGTTGTAAAATAGGTTTTCAATTTCTTGTTATTCTTACATTTTTCCTTCAAGAAAAGGTATGTCTTCTCCTTCTTTTCTAAGTTTTTGTTTTTGCTTCATTTTACTTGTTTAATTCTTGGTTTATTTGAGTTATTGTTTGGTTTTCCACTACTTGAACCTAGTTAATTGTTGACATTGCTTGAAATTGAGGTTGATTTTAGAAGTGTTTGTTGGATGAAATTGGATTTCATGTCAAATTAAGTGTGGGTATGGTTGGTAGAAGATGATTATGTTCGGTTTGAACTTAATTTTTAAATATTGTTCATGTAAATTGAGATAGGGACATTGTGATGACATTAGTTTTTGATGGTAACTTAGACATGATTGGGTTGACATATGTTGATGATATGTTATATGCGCCTAATTGTTTAAATTTTGTTACTTTATGACAAATTGTTTGACACATGGATTGATATATAAGTAATTGGGTTAGTGCTTTGTGGGTCATCATGATAATTTCTTCCAATGCATAACATAAAAATGATGTGGAAGTTTAAGTGTGGGTATTGTCAACGATATGCTACCGAGTTTAAGCTTGTTTAGGTTTTGTTTAGATTTTTGATGTTTGCCTAATTCAAGCCCCTCCTGCTTGTACTCAATTTCCATTCAAGCAGGAGAAAACCTGATTTAGCTTTTATTTTATTTTATTATTTTATTATTTTTTTTATTTTGTTTTGGGTTTTAATTCGGTTTGATTTTCTTTGTTTAACATTTTTTTTATGTTTTATTTTTCTTCTTTCTTTTCTTTAAATCTGTTGTTGTCCAGCGGCTACGAAAGAAATGCTATACAGTTGTGGGATTTTTGCATAACATCTCTGTTGACTAATAAATGTTTGTAATTTCTCAGATATGGATAGAGGTGCAAGTTCATCGCGATCTGGGAAACGCAGAGCCAGGGGAGTTGCTGAGGACCAACCACATGCTCATGTTATAACTAGGACCATCAGATATGATACACATTATGTGATCCCGGACCCGGACCCGGACAATCAACCTATTATTGAAAACGAGAGGGATTTGATGAGTCACACTTTCCTTAGATTTGCATTAGGTACTTAGGAATATGAGAAATGTCTTAGGTTTACAGAAATGGGATTATTGAGACATAGGACAATTGATTGGAACTTGATGAACCAGTTGGATACAACTCAAAGAATTAATCAGTTTTTGGAACCCAAATGGTTGAATGCTATTTAGTGTGTTGAGCCACAGTACTCAGAACTGACAGTCGAGTTTCATTCCACTTTGAAATATAAGGCGAGTAAGTATAGTTGGCCTAATGCATTGTCATTTTCCTTGGGGAGACAAGTGTATGAAATGAGTGTTGTGTAATTTGGTGTAGCTGCTGGGTTGTATACTGAGGATGAGGTTAGGATGCAAAGTTTTGAGCTGGCTTTGAGGGGTGAAGATAAGAAGGATGTGGAACATACGGTTTCTCAAGCCGTACTGGGTGAGTTTTGGAGATCGATTAGTGATGGTCCTTTTTCCTCTAATATGGTTGCATCATCCATCGCCGACCCGTTTCTGAAGTACATTCATCGTCTACTCGCGGGTACTATTGTGGGTAGAAAAGGGAAGGATAAGGTCACGAATGTAGACTTATTTGGTTTATATTGTATCGTGAATAGACGAGACATCAATCTTGCATGCTATCTTCTGACTTCATTCACAAGGGGAAGGAAGGGTGGCCCCAATGCTAGATTGGATCTCGGCCCTTATGTCACACGCATTGCAAACCATTTGCATGTTTTCGATCGTTATCTGGAGCATCATTTGACTAGAGGGCCAGATACAGATGTCTTTGGATTGCATGAACTTAGGCAGTCCAATATTATTGAGTGGGATGAGCCGATCAGATGGGTTGGGATGCGTCTACGCCCACAGGTTCCACCACCAGTGGGCTCTGCAGCTGCAGATACTATCCAGATGGGTGCACCAACACATAGACAGAGAAATATCCGCCGGCCTCGCCATGAAATTCCGCAGCAACAATACCCTTTAAGAGAGTTTCCGCCTGCACCGTTTGACCTACGGGAACTGCGAGAACAGTTATTTACAAGAATGGATGAGCAGGACGAGATGTACCGCAACCAATTTCAAGCACATGATCAGATGGTTCAGGGTCGATTGGATCATCAAGACGGGGCGATCAGATACATGATGGAGCAGCAGCACATGCCGGTGCCCCCGTGGTTCACTTACCCCTACCAGGGGTATCCTCTTTACTACGGCGATTATGGAAGACAGGGTGGTACTGGTGATACTGGCGGCTCGGGTGGCGCCGATGATAAGGACGATTAGACAGCCTGAATGGAACAAGACTCTTGTGAATTCTCATTACATACACCAGGGGAGTTTTTTCCATTTTATCATATCTTATCTTTATTTGCTTTTGTTTGTTTTAAATTCTTAATGGTTGTTTGTTTAGTTATTTAGTTGCGTAGCCTTCCAAGCCACATTGAGGACAATGTGTGTTTTAAGTGTGGGTATGGGGGATTTACGTGTTTGTTAAAAAAAAAAACAAAAAGTGATAATAATATTTCAAACAAACAGTGATGTGTTACTTGGTAATCAGTCAGTGACCAAGCTAGCTTTGAGGGTTTTCTTTAAGTGTTTTAAAATTACGTATTTAAATCAAGGAATCTCATGGGTTATCATCTTAGGGAAACAGGAAAGCCTTAACTAAATAATAAGGCACCAGTGTAAACTTTAGAACTTACACTAGTCAAGAATGATTGCCATAGAAGGAATTCTTAGCACGCTTCTTTCTTTTCATGAAAATGAATTCGAAAGAAGTGGCGCTCCGCCAAATATATCTCATCGAGCATTAGACCGAAAAAAAAATGTATATATATGAATAAATAAAGTAAGCCAACAACTTACATGTTACCCTCCGGGATGGCAACTTGGAGGATACACCCATGGGTGAGGCGAACTTGAAAAAAAAAAAAGAGAATGTACCGGTCTATGCTTGCTAATTCATCCAGTATTCATTCACCCTGATATGGCAATGATTCTTAAGTGGAATAAGTTCCCTAGTTTGCATTGGTAGGATTACTCTAATAGGGTTAGCCTGTGCCTCGTCAAGCAATCAATTAAATAGGCTGAAATGTAGGTTCCTTAGTGTGAGAACCTGTAGATAAATTGATATCACTTGAACGTAAATAGACAGGATAAGAGACCCGATTAGCTAGTGTTGGGGTAAATTGAAATCAAAACCGATGATTACTATGGCATCTTGCTTGTTTGCTGAAATACTTGTAATGTTTTCGTGCGGCTGAAAACTTGAGTCCTAGTTATGATTCCCTTGCATACTTTTTCGAGGACGAAAAAAGATTAAGTGTGGGTATTTTTGATGTGTTGTAAAACACATCCATTTTATTTCACGTTTTCAGGTCGCTTTTGTTTAAATTTCAATTAGATTCATTAGTTTTTACTTATTGTTCGTTATTTTGTGTTTCAATAGGTGCTTGGGTGCTTAAAAGTGATGAAAACGCATGGGAAGCAAAGAAAAGAGCCAAACGATGGGGAAAGACCAACAATTGCTGAAAATCCAATCTACGCGATACGCACAGCAGGAGGGCTTCACCTGCGCGTATAGCATAAATTGTAAATTAGGGTTTTCTAGTTTTTAATCTACGCGAAACGCACAGCAGGAGGGCTTCACCTGCGCGTATCGCATAGATGGTGTTTACGGGAAAATTTTGCAAAGTTGTATTTAAACAACTTTTCTCACCCTAATGAGAGGGGTCGACTTCCAGCCGTTTCAAGAGCACTTTGAAGGACGAATTGGAGCTTTTGCAAGGATTGGAAGCCAAGGATTGAGGCTAGGATCGTAGAAACAACCGCAAACGTTTGATTACGGGTTTTCATCTTTGTAACTTCGTTTACCTACACTTTGTTTAGTTATGTTGATCTTGTTTTCATTGTTTGAGATGATGTTTCTGCTGAATATGAGTAGCTAAGATCATAATACTACCTAGGTTGATGATTAGTTTGTATTAACTCGAATGGATTTTGGTTATTGAACGGTTTTTGTGGGTAATGCTTATGTAATGATGTTTATTCAATCTATTGGATGACTTTGTGTGTTTTGGCATAATTATTGATGATTCCTATATTTCATATGTTTGTTGTTGAATTTCTTTAATAAAAACTTGCATATCTAGATCGATTACTTTGTGTTTTTGATTAGTTGATGGTTTGCTAGACATAGTAACCATAGGAATTGGGTTGAATTGATCGTTAAGCCTTAATGCCCTTCTTAATTTGATTCCGAGAGGTGAGGATTAATCGAATTGTCCTTGTGGTTAATTGTTTAGAAATAAGTGGTTCGAAAGAAGATTTCTCTAAGTTAATTAATTTCATTGCTTTTCGTGTCCAATAGATTGTTTAAAGGTTGCCCCTTTCATTATTAATGAATTGTGTTAGTTAGATCGAGAGATTAGCTATCAACCGGGTACATAAGTGTTGTCAAAGAGACTTAGCGGTAATTTGACTAATCGGTAGTTCACTCACCTTCTAGGCTCTCCTTTTGGTCATATCCGGAGAATGATCCGGGATCCATTAAGTATCTTAGAAGTTTGTTTTATTAGAACCCGATTCCACAATAGTTCAATAGCCATTTGAAGTTTGAGGTTCACAGCTAGGATTCACCTAGGTAGTATCTTTATCATTCTTGATTTTCTAAGGGTTTTTGTTTCCTTGTGTTCTAGTTGGTAAGTCGAGTGTTTAAATCAGTTAATTAAAAGTAGTTTTTTGTTTCTCTAGGTTCTTTAAAAAAAAGAGAAAAGAAAATCTCCCCCCATTATTAAATCTATTTTTGTTTTTTTATCCTTTCGGAGTGTAGTTTAGTCTATAATAGTGTCTCTAGGGTTCGATTCCGGTCTTCCTTAATCTATGTCTACATTCGATTAGGTTCACTGGCCTATCTAGTGGTCTAGGTCTAGGTTTTCTTGGGTAAAATTTGAGTTTCTAGATTGTGTTTAATTTAGGTTGTTTTGATTAGATCACTTTGTGACCATCAGAATGCAATATTAAGGACTTGCCAAGCTCTGGGTTATTCTTTACCTGGAACAAATCCCCTGGAAAACTGATGGTATATTAAAAAAACTGGACAGAGCTATGGGCAATCAGGGATTATACTCTGCTTTTAGTACTATTAAAGCAGAATTTCTTCCTTTCTATACCTCTGACCATTCCCCTGTCCTGGTCACTATGCCTGATAACAAGATTTGGAAGCCTAGACCCTTCAAGTTCATGAATTTTCTCTCTAGCAAGCCTGAATTTTTGGGTATTGTCAAACAAGTTTGGGATCAGCATGTCAGAGGATGCTTCATGTTTAGTGTTTCTAGTAAGCTTAAAAAACTGAAGAAACCTCTTAGAGACCTGGGCAAGAAATAAGGAAACCTTGGGGATAAAATCAACACTCTTAGGAAGGAGCTGGGGAAAATTCAATCTGAGATGGAAAAGACTCCTCACTTCCCTGACCTTAGAGAAGAAGAGATTGCTTATCTGAATGCTCTTAATGACACTGTTAATGATGAAGAAAAATTGTTGAAACAACAAGCCAAGGTGGAGTGGTTGAAGGCTGGTGATCAAAACACCAGTTATTTCCATAAGGTGGTTAAGGGGAACCAGATTAGGAATAGAATCATCAGTGTTAAAGATTCTGCTGGTAATATCTATGAAGGAAAAGATGTTTGTGATGCTTTTGTCAAACATTTTAGGGACTTCCTGGGATGGGTTGACAAGGTTGATGCCATTCATGATCCTGGAACTTTATTTTTAAAGAAGCTGCCTAATGAAAGTGCTGAGCAAATGATCCAGGAGATTACTAATGAGGAAATTAAAGAACCTTTATTTGATATTGACAATGACAAAGCTCCTGGTCCTGATGGTTTTACTTCCAAGTTTTTCAAATCTGCTTGGAGTGTAATTGGAGAAGAGGTCTCCCTTGCTATTAAGGAGTTCTTCTTTAATGGGAAGTTATTAAAGGAAGTCAATGCCACTGTTATATCCTTGGTCCCTAAATGCCTGAAACCTGTTTCTGTTACTAACTGTAGACCTATTGCTTGTTACGATGTCCTTTACAAATGCATTACCAAAATCAACTACAACAGAATGAAAAGTCATCTTGACCTGATTGTGAGCCAGAATCAATCTTCTTTCATTCCTGGAAGATAGATTCTTGATAATGTTTTATTGACCCAGGAGCTGATGAAGCACTATCACCAAAATTGGGGTGAACCCAAAGTAGCTTTGAAGATTGATTTGCAAAAAGCCTATAACACTGTTAATCATGACTTTCTTGAAGCTTGTTTGAAATGGTTTGGATTTCATCCTTATATGGTTCATTGGATCATGGTATGTGTTAAATCTGCTTCTTACTCTATTAATGTTAATGGAGAGAGCTGTGGTTTTTTCAAAGGCAATAGGGGTATCAGGCAAGGAGACCCCATGTCCCCTTACCTGTTTACTATTGTCATGGAGGTGCTCACTTTAATCATCAACAGGAAAATCCAGCAAACTGAGAGCTTCAAGTATCATTGGAAATGCCAGGAGCTTAAAATAACTAATCTTTGTTTTGTAGATGATCTTTTGGTGTTTGCTCATGTTGATGTTGACTCAGTTAGAGTTATTAAGGATGCTCTTGAAGAATTCAGTGCTATTTTCGGTCTAAAACCTAATATTAACAAAAGCACAGTCTTCTTTGGGCATGTCCCTCCAGGAGTTAAAAGCAGAATTCTTGAGATGCTGCCTTTTAAAGAAGGATCTCTTCCTGTCAGATATCTGGGCCTGCCTCTTCTCTTTAAAAGACTTTATTCCAAAGACTGTACAGTTCTGATAGATAAAGTCAAAAGGAGAATACATGATTGGAAAAACAAGTCTTTATCTTATGCTGGAAGATTACAACTAATCAAATCTGTTTTGTCTTTTATGCAGGTCTATTAGGCTTCTGTTTTCTTACTTCCTCAGAATGTTATTGAAGATATTGAAAGATTGCTCAATACCTTTCTATGGTCTAATAGTGACTCTGCTAAAGGCAAAGTGAGGGTGAGCTGGAATGAAGTGTGCATGGCTAGAGAACAAGGAGGGTTGGGCATCAAATCTCTTAAAACTAGAAACATGGCCCTCATGTCCAAGTTAGTTTGGAACATCATCTCTGATCATCAAAATATTTGGACAAGGTGGATTGCTGCTCATAGGCTTAAAAGACAAACCCTTTGGGAGGTGAATGCCAAGGATGGGGCTTGATGGAGTTAGAGAAATATTCTCCAATGCAAAAACATGATTGGTAAACATTGTTTCAGGAAAATTGGAAATGGGCAAAACACTTCTGTTTGGTTTGACATTTGGCATGATATGGGTCCCCTGGCCCCTTTTATTAGTCCTAGAGAAATCTCTAATGCTGGTATGTCTATGAAACAAAAGGTTAGTGATATTGTTGAAAATGGGTGCTGGAAATGGCCTATACAGTGGAGAGATAAGTTCCCTGCTTTGTTTGAAATTGATCCCCCTTCCTTGTCTAATGATATTGTTGATAAATGGAAATGGAAGACCAAAGGGGGTAAACTTCAAGATTTTTCTATCAAAGAGACATTTAATGATCTCTGTGATGAATGTGAGATTGTTAAATGGCATAAAATTATTTGGTTTAGTCAGTCTATCCCTAGGCATGCTTTTATCCTTTGGCTTGCTATTAAAAACAGACTCCTGACTTAGGATAGACTTGATAAATAGGATGATACTAATAATTTGAAATGTGTTTTCTGCTGGAGCCAAATGGATTCCCACCAATACTTATTCTTTGAATGTGATTATCCTAAGCTAGTGTGGTTGAAGTTGAAACATATGGCTAAGATGAATAATATGCCTAATGATCTTAATCAGATAATTGAATCGTTATCTAGCAGACCTATACATAAGAATTCTGTCATGATAGTTAAAAGACTTATGTTGGCTGCTATGGTTTATTTTGTTTGGCAGGAAAGGAACCTTAGGATGTTTCAAAACAAGAGCAGAGGAATTGAAGAAATCTGTCAGCAAATTAAACAGGTTGTCAGATTGAAATTAATGGGTAAAATGATTATTGGTCTTTGCAGGTTGCTAAGGAATGGAATCTCCAGGAGAATGACTGCAATAAAACCAGAAATAAAAATGATTAGACACCTCAACTGGGATTGGTTTAGTTGCATGGTTTGGGGAGGGATGATGAGGTAGGGTTATGTAGGTTCTCTTATTGACTCTATTAGACTTTCTGTCTGCATAATACTACAGTTCTGCTTCTTTCATCTTTCTCTTTGGACTGTTAGGAATATTCCTTTGTTGATTGTTAATGTTTTTATTTTTTCATCATGGACATTAATAATTCTGCTTGACCGGATGGGGTTTAGTAGAGTGTATATGCTTGGAGATAGCATAACCCAGGGAGATATAAGGATGGAGCAGTACACCAATTCTTTTGTTATTTTCTCTAGACTAATAGGAAGAAAAGCTAATTGGTGGCTGCAACCCTTTTTATGTGTCTTCTCAATTCTAGAGCCCTTCATTCTTGCTGATCTAATTCAAATGGGTGGGATCTATAAGGATTGGGGAGGGATGATGTGGAAGGGTATGGTAGGTTATCTCTTTGAATTCTTTAGTTTTTCTATCTGCACTTTAGTGCAATGCTGCTTCTCCCTTTTCACTTGGTCTGATAGGAAAACTCAGTTGTTGGTTAGTATTGAGTTGTTTATTCACAAATGCTCAATATTAACTCTGAATTATGAGAAGGGTATTAGATGTGTGCTATGGCCAGGTGATGGCTTTAACCAGGGAGACATAAGGCATGTGCTCCCCACCAGATCCGTATCATATTTCCTTAGATTTGTAGGCAAAATAGCTATTTGGTGGGGACAATCCCTTTACTGTGTCTGTATAAATCTTGAGCCTTTCAATTCTTTGATGTATTGTATTGAGGTAAGGGACATTAAGGGGTGGGGAGGGTTGATGATGCAAGGTCTGCTAGTTATCTTTTATCTGACTCTAGATTTTCTGTCCTATTATGTGTGATTCTTCTTTCCTCCTCTGCTTGGTCTCTAGGAATAATTTTGTATTTGTTGATGATGGTTCTTTGGTATTTTATCAAAACCAAGAACATCATTCTGCTATGGTGGATGGGTTATAGGTTAATAAACCTTCCTGGGAATGGAAGTACCCCTGGAGAGATAAGGCAGGTGAGGACCAACAGTTTCTCATATATCTTCTTAGATTGGTAGGCAGAATAGCTGGCTGTTGGTCCCAAACCCTTTCCTGTGTCAAACATCATGTTGAGCCTTTCTTTCTTTTGATCTAAGTTTCTAAAGTTTGGGCTGAGGGCAGTTGGGGTTGGGATTTTTGTTATAGGAGCAAGAATATTGAGGTTATTAGTTTCTTGATTAGCTCATATGTCTGGTGGTTCATAAAACTCTAGGATTTTTCTAGATGCATGAGGACTATATGGAAGTATGGTCACTGTTCCAAATGTGGGTGCCACTATTTCAAAAGTGGATTTTTGTTTTAAATGGGAATGCTTCTGTGCCAAAAGCTGCTGTGCCACATAAGGAATGTTGTTGGTAATTGCTTCTGGTGTCAAGTTCTAAGGATAAGAGGAGATTTCAGATTTTCTTTGAGAGTCAGTATGCATGCTGGTGCTTCTTCCTTTAGGATTGTTATAGTAGCTTCTCCTCAAATAGTCATTTTCTTTGATTGGATTTATTTTGTTAATAGACTTTGGACAAGAAAGTATTGTATTTTTCTTTGGTTATGTAGGAATTGTGTTAGCTTTTTTTGTAGATTATTTGATATTGTATGCTTTTCTTTTGGGGCTATTAGTCTTGGACAAAAAGCCAAGAATAATAACTGCCTTTGTTTGTAATTCTTTTTGTTTGTTTGAATAAATTTTTACCAGGGCTCTGCCCTTTTCCAAAAAAAAAAACCATAAACCCTAAACCCTAAACCCTAAGGATTTTCATTTGGTCAATTTTTTTCTCTCTCTTCTTTCTCTATACTCTTTTTCTCTCTTCGCATGTGGCCTTCCTCACTCTCTGGTTGCATCTCTTCCTCCCTAAATTCTACTTGATTCTCTTCTTGTTAAGGATCCTTCACCTCCTACAACCCTGT
Source organism: Flaveria sonorensis (assembly GCA_025506505.1). Taxonomy (NCBI): domain Eukaryota; kingdom Viridiplantae; phylum Streptophyta; class Magnoliopsida; order Asterales; family Asteraceae; genus Flaveria; species Flaveria sonorensis. The sequence goes on from CM046423.1 coordinate 29,692, forward strand.
CCCCTAGTGAAAACCCCCCTGATGAACCCAAGTTCCCTAGTGAAAACCCTCTCCCGCGTATTCTGGTGAGTGGGGAAAAGCCTAGAACCCGCAGATTCTCTAGCAGGCTTTATGGAGGGTCAAAGTTTAGATCGGGTAAAGAAGGAACACAAATCCATGGTATTCGGATCGCACCGGCAGAGCTCGAAAACCATTATCAAGCATCCAACTGAATGAGTTGGCCCAAGAAATTAGGCAGTCGATGCCGCCTCCATCGGTAAGGGCAACTAAAAAGGCTGCTCCGGTAAAGATGCTAGGCGAACAGGGTGGGTACAAACTATCCTATGTAGCCAAAGTGGTCGATGAATTTAGCAAACTAGCGAATAATGATAACAACGCTACCAAGGGGAGATTGAGCTGCCCTGCGATTGATGGTATGCAGGGGATGCATACACCGAGGGGTGACACTATAGCTGGGTCCATTGTTTCACCCTCCTCCGGACCAGGTATGCCCCACCCCCAAGCCCAGATGTATCAATTTGTTTGTTGAACTCAATTGGAGTGGAGGTTCTCTCTCCCATTCGGGACTTTGTCATGGAGGATCCCTACCCGTATGCAAGCCCTGTTCCTAATCGGGAAGTCCAGGTCTCTCCCCCCATTCGACTGTTCCTTCTGAAACTCGAGAAGCAAGGATTGCCCAGGTAAGTGGTACTGATTCCCATGTGATGGAAAATGGTGTGACTACGGCTAATGGAAAACAATTACACCGGGGGCGTATGACGTTTGCTGATTTGATTAAGAAAAATCAGGCAGATACGTCTCGCAAACTTGAGTACATCCCTCTGTGTCTCACTATCTAGAGGGGTCCGTATTACTATTACTCCAGAAGAACTTAGGCGATCTGCAGTGGCTTTTTCATTACACTTGTTTGGTTACTTTCTAGGAACATCAATGGATTTCAATGTGGTTAATATGAATTTTAGAAGACTATGGAAGGAGTTTGGAGTGGATGAGATTTCTAAGAGCCCGGCTGGGTTCTACTATTTCAAATTTAAAAGCGAACAGGGACTAAATGCAGTCCTGGAAAATGGGCCATGGATGGTGAACAACATCCCTATCTTCTTACAAAAATAGGAACCAGGACTGAACCTCGAAAGAATAGAGCAGTCCAATATTCCGCTATGGGTTACAATTCATAACATACCGCTTGAGCTATGGACAGTGGAAGGTATGAGTAAGCTCATGAGTGGTGTGGGGTACCCCCTCCTGATGGATAGAGCTACTGAAAAAAGGTGTGTAGACCAGGCAGGCCGTATCGGGTATGCTAGAGTGCTAGTAGATGTGAAGGCCTTTAGTAACCTGCCAAATGAAATTGAAGTAGAGTACCCCCCTTAAATAATCGCCCGGGTAGAGTCACCAAGTTAAATGTATCATACCAGTGGAAACCTGTGGTGTGTAGTCATTGTGTGGTCTTCAGTCACTCTCTAAAGTTATGTAAAGCTAGACCTAAATCAGATGAGGAGATTCAAAATGAAGAAAGTAAAAGTGGTAGCCAAGCTATGAGACAAGATGAACAGGTTAAGGCTAAAGGGGAAAAAGAGGAATTTACAATAGTTAAGATAAAAAATAAAAAAGGAGTGGTTATTCAAGACAACCAGGGCAGCAGAGTGGGTAATTGGAAGAATGGAAAAAGAGATAAGCAAGTGAAAGGCAGAGAACAATATAATGACAGTGGTATAGGAACAAGTAGTGACCCAAAAATTCAGAGGAAGATGAGTGCAATACATGAAAAATACATGGCAAGTCAGAAACGCCCCAAGGAAGTAAGAGAGCAGTATGTTAAGGGAAAGAAGAAGACCCATTCTCCCCTCGGGCCGAAGAATAGTGTAAAGCCTAGTGAGTTAAGGAGTAACATGATTCAAACAAAGAACCCTTTCAAGGTGCTCCTTGAGGAGGATGCCAATAATGTGGTTGGATGTCCAATTATGCAGCTGGTGGAGGCCAATGATAACCCCCAGCTAGGAAGTAACAGATTAGGCTCCCAATCGAAGACTTATCTAGGTCCCCCGGAGCAGGATATCAAGATGTTGACCCCTAATGAGGATGTTGAGACAGAGGGGGAGGATGATAAGACTGGTAGAGGAGGCCACGAGCTTGATTTTGGTATCACTGATGGTCAAAAGAGACTCATTCACAATCGCTTAATTTCACATGGCTCAGTGAGAGCTGTGGATCAAGCCAACTGGGAGAAAGGTGAGTGGGAATATTTTTGGATCAATGTAAGAAGTTAAAGGTGGATCTAAATTTCTGTATCGAGGAAGTTGAACCAGTGAATAATAGTATAGCAAACATTATAAGTAGCCAAATAGGTAAGGATAACCCCTCGGTTCTAGTGGATCATGAGGAGCACAACCAATCCAATGTGTTATATGGATCTTAAAATTACAGCTTGGAATATAAGGGGTATGTGCAATAGAGCAAATCAAAATCAAATCTTAAGTCACTTGGCATCTGGTGAATTCAGCGTGGCAGGCATCCTGGAGTCCCACTTGAAGAGGCATCAATTGAATAAGGTTTGTGAGAGAGTGTGCGGTAGATGGAAATGGGTATCTAATGTTAATGAATGTTCGGGCGACACGCGGATCATTGTTTGCTGGGATCCTAATGTTGTGAATTTAATGGTAGTTGCGAGACATTCTCAGGTTATGCATTGTTTCATTAATAGATTAGATGGCTCGCGAGGCTTCTACTGTTCCTTTGTATATGGCCACCATAGACGAATTCCCAGAAGACAATGTTGGGAAGCGCTTAAGATTCATAAGCATGTTGTTCAGCAGCTGTCGTGGGTTCTTTTGGGGGACTTTAATGCAATTCTCAATCCGTCCGAACGTTCTCAGGGGTCTTCAAATATTACGCAAAGCATGGAGGAAGCTTGGGAATGCTTTAATGAGGTGGAAGTGTCTGATGTTTGTCATTCTGGTCTGAAATTTACCTGGAATCAATGTCCGGGTAGAGCGGGGGGATTACTAAAAAATCTGGACTATCATGGCAAATCTCCAATTCTTCTCTTTATTTCCTGCTGCATCGGCTACCTTCCTCCCTTTTATTCTTTCGGATCAATGTCCAATGGTTGTATCTATGCCGGGTTTTAAACGTGCAGCCCCTAAACCTTTTAAATTTGCAAATTACCTTTCGCATAAAAAAGAATTCCACCCCCTGGTCCGAGAAATATGGGGTGTGAGAGTGGAAGGGTTTCCCATGTTCTCGGTGGTTACGCGCCTAAAAATGATGAAAAAACCGCTTCGAAAGTTGAATTTTTTGCAAGGGAACCTATTTAGTAAAGTTGACAGTTTGAAGCTGGAACTGGAAGCTGTCCAGAGAGATATGGTACAGAATCCAGAAAATGAGGTCTTGAGGGAGGAAGAGATTCACTATCTTATGGCATATAAAGAGGCCCTAAGGGATGAAGGGGACTTCATTCGACAAAAAGCAAAAATTGCATGGCTGAGAGAAGGTGACCAGAACATGAAATTTTTCCATAATATGGTTGAGAACAAGCATTCGAGGAACAGAATAGTTGAAGTTATTGAATTGAAGGGCCAAGTGTTTAATGGAGATGCGGTGGATGATCAATTTATTACTTATTTTAAGAATTTGCTTGGTAATACTTCCAATATTGTCCCCATTACTGATCCGGATGGCTTATTCTCTACAAAAATCCCTGCGGAGGTGGCTGATAATATGATTAAAGAGGTGACAAATGAGGAAATAAAAATGTGTTGTTCGACATTGATGATAACAAAGCTCCCGGGCCTGATGGTTACTCTGCCAGATTCTTTAAAGCGTCATGGAGTATCATTGGTAATGATATCTGTGAGGGTATAAAAGACTTCTTTCGGAATGGGAAAGTGTTGAAAGAGCTGAATGCCACGGTTGTGGCTCTGGTGCCGAAGACCCATATGCCTACTCTGGTCTCGGATTACCGGCCCATCGCTTGCTGCAACATGCTTTACAAATGTATCACTAAAATCATCTCCAACCGCATCAAAGGAGCTCTGGTGGATATTATTGACGAGAGCCAATGTGCTTTCGTCCCAGGTCGACAAATTAGTGATAATATCTTGCTGACTCAGGAACTGCTGTGAAATTATCATCGCAATCGAGGCTCAAGGCGATGTGCTTTTAAGATCGACATCCAAAAGGCCTATGACACAGTGGAGTGGGAATTTTTGCAAGTTTGCCTTACCCAATTTGGATTTCATCCTACTATGATTAAACGGGTTATGAACTGTGTCACATCCTCGTCATTTACTATTCTGGTAAATGGGGACCATAAAGGCTACTTCCATGGGAGAAGGGGCCTACGCCAGGGCGACCTGATGTCGCCGTATTTATTTACAATTGTCATGCAGGTGTTATCCCTCATGATCAACAGAAGAGTCAAAGCTGCAAAAGAGTTTAAATATCATTGGAGATGTAAAGAAGTTGGTCTAACCCACTTATGCTTCGCGGATGATGTGTTCTTATTCTGTCATGGGGATGTAAATTCTGTATCCACGCTTATGGCCACCCTTAAAGAATTTAGTCAAGCTTTCGGTCTGATTCCAAGATCCCCGAAAAGTAGTGTGTTTTTTGGTAACGTCGAGGCCCCGATCAGAGCGGCCATTGTTGAAAGGACTCATTTTTTAATGGGAAGTTTGCCCATGAAGTACCTGGGTGTGCCCCTCATATCCACTCGTCTATACCATAAAGATTGTGTTCCCCTTATTGATAAGGTCAAAGCTAGATTGGAAAAATAAATCCCTTTCTTTTGCCGGTCGCCTCCAATTGATTAACTCGGTCTTGAAATCCATTCAAGTGTATTGGGCCTCTGTCTTCTATCTCCCCATCTCTGTATTTAAGGACATTGATAAACTAATGCGTGGCTTTTTGTGGTGTTATGGGGATTTGCAGCGGGGGAAGGCAAAAGTCAAATGGAAAGAAGTTTGCACTCCGATGAGGCAAGGGGGTCTCGGGATTAAATGCCTACGGACATGGAATAAAGAACTTCTCTCAAAGCATGTATGGAACATCATCTCCGAGAAAAAATCCCTTTGGGTAAGATGGATACACACCTATCGTCTGCTAGGACGGAACTTCTAGGAATTAGAAAACATTAGATAACACAATTAGCACTAATGTTTCTTAAGACTACTTAGGTTGGTAGTGCAATGTTATAATTAAGTCAAAGATTGTTCAATGATCACTCATGTTCAAACCTACTTAGTATAGTTTGGATGAGTCCATAATAGAGTATTGCTGTTAAATAGGTGAAAGATAGAGGAACGATGTTCATATGAGCTACTTGGGTTTGTATCACAGTGTCAAATGTTTAAAAAAACAAAAAACTATTCAAAAGGTACGTTTAAATCCTAGCACGATGTAAATTAAAAGTTGGTGTATTTATAGAGTAAGAGTAGATAAATATGTGAGTCGCTGTCCTATTAAAATAACTAATGTTTCTTAAGGTTAAAAGAAAGCAAGTCATACCATCCTGTAGGTCCTTTAAATGAGATGATCCCCTGGCATACTATTTTTGAAAGTGGCCTCTGCCTGAATGCCAAAGTGGCTGAATTTATAGATTTTAATGGATGGAGGTGGCCTACTCAATGGATGACAAGATTCCCTGCTATCTGGTCCCATCCATTCCCTCAAATATTGAGTCATACCCCTGATTGGGTTGTGTGGAAATCACTAGATAATCAAGAATCTATGTTCAGTGTATCGGGTGTTTGGAAGGACCTCCTTGGCACTGCATGTGAGATGGGCCAAAGTGGTGTGGTTCACACAAAGCATCTCGAGTCATGCGTTTATCACTTGGCTAGCTATAAAGGGTAGACTCAAAACACATGACTTGATTAAGGATGGGAACTCCAAATCGGAAAGGAAATGTGCCTTTTGCAATCAAATCCCGGATAGCCATAATCATCTCTTCTTTGAATGTAATTTCCCTAAACAAGTTTGGACAAGGCTAAATCTATATACCAAATGGGGAAACATTCCTAACAGGTGGAACCTTGTCATCGACCACATGAGTGGTCTTCCAAATAACAACTCCATCTGGAGTGTCATCAATATATTAACTTTTGGCGCATGTGTCTACCACATCTGGCAAGAATGAAATTGGCACTTGTTCCAAGCCAAGAAACGCTCTGTGGAATGTCTGACCAGCATAATTCGGGAAGTAGTTAAACATCGGATCTTGGGGCTTAAATGGAGGAGTTCGGTTGCCAGACCCCCGGCTTAATTCGGTGTCCATGGGATGCAAGAATCGAGGTGGAAACAGGTGGAAACGGGCAGAAACAGTTGCTCCTATATGTCTTGTGAGAAAAGAGAGAATGTTGAGAAGTAGAGAGGGGAAAAAATCCATGATGAAAATCCTTTATGTCCATACTATCATATTGAGTCTTTGTTACTGGGTCCATGTCCGGGGTATGGGGTTCGGGTTGGGTGGTTATAATGTTGTCACCTTCGGTTGGTCCCCATTGTATGACCGAAGCATTGGCTATTTTTCTGGTCTCTCTTATCTGATTTTGCAGGAGAACATGATGCTAGGTCATAGAATGGTTTATTGGAATGAAGAAAATATGGTTGAGTCCCCCAACGGCTTCGATAAGGGGAAGATGCATATAGCCTGTGCCGGTGTTAGAGATGACTCCTTGATGCCATGGGCTCTCAGGTTGTTTTGCTCCTTTCAAGGGCATCTTCTGCAGAGCTGGTCGTATCAAGAAGTTCAAATAGTTGTTGGAGCTCCATGGCGGTCTCTGGGAATGAAGGTTGTTTTCGATTTCATATGGGGCTGGCTAAAGGTGAAAACCCAAGTGTGATATTAGGTTTCTATATGGCTGAGAAGCCCAAGCTGGATATGGGCCGAAAGTTGCAATTGGAAGGGGGGGTTTAAAGGCCACATGCCTGTTGTCAATTTTTGCTGGCCCAATACATATCATTTGGGGTACTGGACTATGAGGAGAGATACTGGGCCTGGGCCATACAGAGAGTGGTGGAAGGTGGGCCACCTCTGGGCCCTTAAGAGTTGTGCAAGCTGCAGGGTCAAAAGCTTGGTTTTTTTGTCTAGGATTGTTTATAAGAAATGGATGTATTGTAATTCTATTTTCTCCCATGTTAAAAACTACTGGGTGTCATGGATGTATAGCATCCTAGTCACTAGGATATTGGGAGTTCGTTGTTTTAAAGGGTACCCAAAGATTTGTTTTGGCCTTCACTCGCGAACTCCGGGAGGGGTATGCCCCTCGTTATTTTGTACCATCTTTTTTTGAGAAATATACTTTTGCCGGGCTCTGCCCTTTACCAAAACAAAAAAAACCCTAAACCCTAAACCCTAAACCCACAAGTGAAATCTGTTCATCTGCATTTAACAGTAAATGCGGACAAGTCTTTTGTTGTCCCGCATTTGATATAGTAAATGCTGATAAGTTAACTTGTTCACCCGCATTTGCTACAGGAAATGCGGGTAGGTAAAAATTAAAGCTTCCACATTTGCTACAGTAAATGCGGACAACTCAATTTGTTCATCAGCATTTGCTACAGTGATTGCGGCCATTGAAATTCCGCAAGCGCACTTGCTACAGTGAAAAATTTTCTGCAATTGTAATATTTTGTGAAAATCAGAAAATGTACTATAAATACTCATTTAATGTGAGTCATTTATTACTTTTCAAATTTTTGAGTGAACCTTTATAGTGTGACGAGTGCCAGAAAATATTCTTCTTCAAACGTTCAAATCTTCTCAAATCAAGCATCATTGTGTTCAAATCTTACATCAAAAACATATAAATTCTCAGTTAAATCGAAGCTTTGTCAACCATAAGGTGATTATCAGATTCTGAAATACTTTGACTGTCGAACCAAAGGATTTGAAATGGAACCCTAATTTTGAGAAATTGTTAAAATGCACTCAAGAACAATGGATTTACATGAATAATATAGTTTGTTAAAACCAATGATCAGTGTAAACAACAAAGATTTTCTATGGTTCTAAGAACACCTCAAACATCGATGAACAGGGGATACTGTCTCATAACAATGTTGAAATCAAAACAACTGTTTAAGATGTACACTTGTTAAGACACATTCAACATCATGTTAACTCAATAGAAAGAAACAAAAATTTTGAACTGTTCTTCATTCAAAATCAAAATTTAGGTCAAAACAACCTAATGTAACAGTAACAAGAATAATCAACATTTTGACCTAAAAAGTCAAAATTGAGCAAATCAAACGCATTTCATATCTGTTTAAGATATATTGTCCTCAATTCTCACTAATTCATTCATATTTTATGTAGATTACATATGGCAAACCTGACTTGGAGTAAGCTCCACAATGTCAGTGGTTTCCTTGATCCTGATGTCCCAGAAGCAGAAGGACTCAGAGACATGATCAGGTACATAGCCACAACAAGAGTGGCTCATGCCATAACTGTTAGACCAGTGATCTATGAGAATTATATCAGATCATTTTGGGGGAATGCAGAAGTCTTGGAGATTGATGGAGAAAATGTTATTTCTGGAAGAATAACTGATGATCACACTCTGGTGATATCAGAACAGACTGTGAGACAATGCCTTCAATTTCAAGATGATCCCAACTCTCCAACTGAATTTGATGAGGAAGATATCATGACCTTCTTTGCAAACATTGGATATGAAGGTGGTTTTGAGGCAAAACAGATAGTCAAAGGGTTGGTGGATTTGCAGTGGAGATTCCTCATTCATTATGTACAACACTGCTTATCCAAAATAAAAAGTGGATGGAATGATATACCATTGACTACATCATCACTTATCTGTGCCCTTTGCTCTAACAGACCTTACAACTACTCAGCATATGTTTTTAATGGAATGGTTTCCAATATTCAAGAAGGGAGAAGGAACATGTTCTTAATGTACCCTAGATTCATTCAGTGTTTCATCAATGAAGCCTTTCCTGATTTGGCTTTAGAAGGCCCTATTCTTGACATTCCTCATTACAATGCAAGGTCTTTAAAGTACATCAAAAAGAGGGATCCAAGAAATTTTTATAGTGGTACTTTCTTTCCACTCTTACCTTGGATGCAACATCAAATTAATCCACAAGATGATATGCCTGTGGATGAGGAACCAGTACAAGAACAAGAACCTGTTGTAGAAGAACAAATACAAGATAATGTTCCTATTGAGGAACCTATACAAGAAATAGGTACTGATATGCAAAATGATGTTCCTGCTGAGGAACCAATTCATGAAGATGATGTTCAAGAACAAGCTCCTGAACCATCTGAGGAGCAGGCTGCTGCTCATGATCGACATAATGTTGATGAGCATGCACAACCAAAAGAAGAACTCATGAGACCAGTGTCACCATTATTTGATATTCTTGGTGATCATCACACTAGTGAATCAGTATAAGAAGCTGCAGTTTTGTCCCCTTTTAGGGTTGATTCCATTATACCATAACCATTTTCACCAATTCATGCTCAGTAAGAATCACAAGAAAGTCCAGTACCTGAAGCAGTTGCTGACTCTGGGAGTTCTGGTGAATCTACCAGTTCCTTAGAATCTTCTCAATCATCTAATGATGAGGAAGATAATCAGCTGTTTGCACCCCTTCCATAGAGACAAATTATCTCTGAAGATGCTCCTTCTGATAGCTTTGCTGAATCAGAAATTAATAGACCAGATAAGAAGGATAAGATGATATCTGAGCTAATGGCCAAAGTATCTAGAATGGAGAAGACTTTAAACAGAAGGGCAGGGATACTTAGTGATAGACTCCAAGAGTTGGATGAAAAAGATAATGAACTAAAGGATTCAAAAGAAAAATATGAAGTTGAGTTGAAGAAAAGGGATGATGAAATCAGTAAGCTAAAGTCCTCTTTGGAAATGGCAAGAGAAGAAGACTGTGGGCATGTTGAAACTGTTGCCATACAAATAGAAGCCATGGGGGAACAAGAACATTTGATTGAGTCTCAAACTGAATTAATTAATGAGCTCACCAAAAGAAATGATGAATTGACAAAAAGAGTTGCTGAACTAGAACTCATTGTGCAATTGAAAGATGAGATCATAAGAGAAAAGGATGAGAAAGTTAGTGATGAAATTGAACAACCAATAGCAGAACAACAAGAACAAGAAAAAGAAGAAGAAATCAGAGATGAAGCCAGTTGGGCTATAGTGGTTCATTTTGAACCTTCCTCTGAAGATGCAACTATGATGAAGGAGCTGATTGATGACATGGACAGGTATTCTTCAAGTGAATTCATCATAGATGAAGAGTTTTGGGACTACATTAAAGACAACAGGTCCCCCTCTGATTCTATTATTGTAATTCCATCACAACCTGTGCCAATAGAAGAAGAATTGAGAATGCAACTTGTGCCTGCTGTAGTTTTAACTGTTGAAAAACAAAGTTTAATCAAAAGACTTTGTGATGAGTTCAAAGAAAGGGAAACAACTATGTTGAACATACAAGAACTGAACAACAAAGAATCACTGTTGAGCTTAAGGCTGTTGAGGAAAAACAACAGGCCAAAACTGATGTAGCTTCAACATCAGGACCAAGAGTGATTACATACACAAGAAAAAGGAAATATTTGACTGAAAAAGCAAAATGTGGTTGAGGAAGAACAACCTAAGAAGAAAACTAAAGAAGATCCTAGAAGTTTGGCAGCAATTACTGAATTTTTAGATGAACATGAGCAAGCTGAGAAAGATTTGCAGCATACATTGGAAGTAATAATGTTGGAAGAAGGAGAAACTGAAGATAAACAAACAGAGAAACATGATGACATGAGCAGTCCAGCAATTATTGAGCAATCTGTTGAAAGTATGATAGAGAAAGCCAAAACTGATGATCTCACGATTCATGCAATGTATCTAATTAATCATGGATATGATGCTGACATGGTCTTCAACATGACTTATGATGAGATTGTTGAAGAAGTGAAGAAGATAGAAAAGCTGCTTGATCCTTCTTATGTAACAGAATATGAGATGATGTAAGACTCTAAAAAGAAGAGACTGAAAAGCAAACAACCTCCATCCCCAAAACAGTAAAGAAAGATGATCAACAGTTTGTTTTTCCTGATCCCTATAACATGTCTGATAGGGAAATGAATGATTATCTTAATCAACAAGGGTTCACTAAAAGGAAACTTGGGAACATGAAGACTAATTCTCTTAGGGCTGCAATGTTAAAGATGATCAATGACAAGAAAGACAGACTAAAAGCAATTGAAGAAGAAGTGATTGCCAAGAAGCCCAGAACAAGAACATTAGCACACGATGTGTAGTTGCTTGTTAAATATCATGATGTTCTGGCCCCTATACTTCACAAGAATCCAGAGTGGTTTATTGAGCCTTCTCAGCTTAAACTTCAAGAGGGGCTAACCACTGCTGAAATGATAAGAGGGGTGTCTACTCCCAGTGGCAAGATAGATGTAAAAATTATTTCCTGGAAGTATGATAGTGATTTGAATATGTTTATGGTGAAGAGGATATCAGGATTGGTTCAATTTTTCACTGAGTATACAGCCTTGGTTAATTCATTAAAAGTTCATGATTTGAAAGAATTAGCTGAGGTAGATTTGGTTAATCCTGATGGAATGTATAAAGGATATGAATTTGAAGATATTCTAAAGATGTTTAAAAGAACAAAAAACTTCAAATCACTGAAAGCTATATGCACCAGAAAAGACAAAACATTCAAGAACCTATTTGATCAAAGAAGGAAAAGAGAAGCTGAAGAAATTGTGTTTCCTGAACTACATGTTAAGCCAACAGAAAGTTTGAAAAGAAAAATGATTGTTAGTACTCATAAAGCAAAGCCTATTTCAAATGTGTATTATGATGAGGATACCTTTGAGTTAGTAATTGAAAGAAAGTGGGAAGGAAAGGAAGCCCCTGAAATAAGAATTTTCAGTAGGTATGAGGTCAGATTGCTGGATGAGTCCTACATTCACTATATTTTTACTAGACACTTTAGAGCTCTCAAAAACAAGGCTGCTGAAGATGATTTGGAGTTTATTTTAAAGTGTATAAAGATTTTGAAGCTGGATTTTGATAGAATTAACAACAAGAGAGAACAAAGGAAGAAGAAAAAGGTACCTATGCAGATGGGCAACATAGTCAAGTTGGCGGTTGATTTTGATGGTTCACTACTGATTCATAGAGATGGGTTATCCTTTATTTCAGTTTGAGAACCCATCTCTTTGAAACAAATGCCCATTTCTGCTATTCATAACATGAGTGAAATGAAGATCCATGTCTTGAGTAGAGACAAGATGAAGGAAGCTAGAGACTTTTCTAACATGATTAAGGCCATTCTCAATCCCTCAATGCTACCAACAGAAACACAAGAAGAAGCTGCTGCAACTCTCTCCCCAACTTCAGTCCAAAAGAAGACCACATAAGAAGACCAACCAGAATCTTCACAACCACCACCACCTCACACTCTTGAGGAACCAATGTAGTATAATCCTTAGGGGGAGTATTGTTAGACCCTGAATGGATCATACTTGCCAACTCAAGAAGTGGTTGGAGGTTGTTCTGGTTGGAAAACATCATTTACAAAAGACAACACAAGACTATAGAAGACATCATTTACAGAAGACCAAGAAGACAGAAAAAGACCAAGTATAGACTACCCGCATTTGTTAATGCGGATTACATGTGAACAAATGCTGACAAATGTTTGTTCACCCGCATTAACAAATACGGATGAAGACAAGAAATGCTGAACAAGAAGTGTTCATCTGCATTTGTCCATGCGGATAAACTGAAGAAATGCTGACAAGAAGTGTTCACGCGCATTACGGATGAACAAAAGGAAATGCTGCCAAGACTTGTTCATCCGCATGAACTAATGTGGGTGAGCAAATACAAATGCTGATCAACAAATGCTGCTGTCCATACAAATGCTGATGAAGACATGTTCATCTGCATGAACTAATGCGGATGAACAACTTACAATGTTTATATTTATTTTGTACTTAGACTAGATTCTCTTGTATAGATCAGGGTTAGTTTAGTCTTTTGTACAGGCAATGTATATGCCTATAAATAGGGTATCATACCCTAACTTTGAAAGTTAGACTTCAGCAGTAATATTATCAATATTATACATCATCGACTTGTGTGTTCTTGTTTTCAACTCATTCAAGCATTTACTACAGTTATTAAATGTGCTGTAATATAGTAATTTCGTTGCTATATTATTGACTCAGACTACATATTCGATCCTAGGTTGAGTCACATCAACCGAGAATATCATTCTCAAACCCAATCAATGTTGTATCGTAATATATATGTAGTATTGACGTATAAATTTTATTATTTTTAATATAACAATATCATACCCAAGATAAAAGGTTTTGTGATTCAATCGTGTGAATTTCTTAAAAAATTAATAACATATGAAAAATTTATAGACAATTTAAATTTAAAAGAGAAAAGTTCTCAAGTTTTTAAATTAAAAATAATTCTGAAGTGAACCATACCCTATACACACATATAGGGTGCGAAATGAATGTTAACACTCATTTATTGCAATAACCATGTTAGCTCTTTAAAATTAAGATAAATTATTTTTTTGTTGGAATAATATCATTAAATATATATACACTTGTGAATTTTACAGATATATATATATATAAAAACATAACGTTATATATGTGTAATAATATAATATTATTATAAAATAAAAAAATAACTTTATTTGATTTTTGAAAAGTTAACATGGTCATCGTAGTTAATAAAAGTTAACCATTCGTTAAGTTTAGTTAATTATAAACGAGGCCAAAAAATCCTCTTCGGGAACCGGTTTGGTTGAAAAAACCGAAACCGGTTTGGGCAACTGGTTTCTGGCCCAAACCGGTTTGGCCCAAACCGGTCCCGAACCGGTCCAAACCGTTGGTTCCTCCATCGGTTGGAGGTTTCATATGTTGAAACCGGTTTCAAACCGGTCTGATCCCCAATCGGTCCCAAACCGGTTTTCAAAACTAGCCGTTTTATAACGGCTATATAGCCGTTTTTTGACCGTTTTTGACCTTTTTTGTGTTTTTTACCATTATACCCCCATTAAGCTAGTATAAATATGTATTGGATGTTTTGGTTGAACCACAACAACTTAAAACGCTCTCTACTATCAAAAAACGCTCTCTACTCTCAAATACGCTCAATTCTTTCGTTCAATAAAAAAACTCTCAATACTCTCATTCATTTCAAAATAGCTTAATAGTCCCCATGCGCCTGAAATTTTAGAAATATGTATAACTGCTGCTCAGAATGAAGATTGGGACTGAAAATAATTTAGAAATATGTATAACTGCTGCTCATGCGCCCTAATAGTCCCCATGCGCCTGAAATTTTGCTCAGTAGCCTAAGTGTTTAGTCATGCGCCCATACAGTGCTTATGCGCCTGAGATATTTGCCAAAAAGGCTAAGTACCAGCCCATGCGCCTAAGATTTTCTCATGCGCTTGACTTTCCCATGCGCCCAAGTGTTCTAGCGCCTAAGTTTGTTCATCCGCGTTGTAAATGCTCATGCGCCTAAGTGTTCATCCGCATTTCTTTTGTTCGTGCGCATTTTCTACAGTGTTCAGACGCATTTCTTTGAGACGAAATAATTACTGAGTGTTTATCCGCATTTGCAAGTTGTTCATCCGCATTTGTTCATCCATATTTGTTCATCCGCTTTTACTTTTGTTCATCTGCATTTGACCTTTCTTATCCGCATTTCCTTTATAGGCTTTTTCTAAAATCTTAGGAAGTAGAATTGAATGATTAAGCTCTGGAATGCTTTGGTGGTTATGCTTGTTTGCGGCCTATTTTTATGTTCCTTATTATGTACTTATTATTTGACTTTACATGGTGTGTTTATGCTCGTATACGTAAAGTATTATCAGTAATGAAGTAAAAGATTAATGTTAATGAAAGTGGAACATAATGAATGAATGAATGAAAAGTCTTGCAAGCAAATAAAAAGAGGTTCACAGCCTAGGGTTGTCAGCTCAACTGTGTGCGGTTTAGTAAAACCCATGAGGATGCATGCAGGGTTAATCTTTGAGATTGACGGGACCATTGTGGCATGCCCTAGGTACTGGGTCAGGCTTCGTACACAATGTTAGGGGTCTATTTATAGACTTCGGCCCAGTACCCGCTTCGTGCACAGTGTTCGGGGTATTGCACATTGGCAGGTAATTGTTGCTGAGGATGGCACGCGGGGAAAGCTACTTGGCGGGCAAGACTGACATCCATTCGTGCATGATAATTTTGTTGTTTTGTAATGCAACTAAACGATTCTTTTGTAACTCCTAATATACACTGATGTATTAGTTGGCAACATTAAATATATGCATGAATGGTTTTTGGTAATTGAATCCGCTGCGATGTTTTCATGAAATGTATGTTATAGTTTTATATAAATGATGATGTGATATACCAACTATGAGGTTTCCAGGAACGAGGCTTTACAAGTTGGTCTCAGAGCCAAAGTTTTAGAGAAAAGGGTAAATTATTTTAAAAACCTAAACTTAAACTAAGAATGGGACCGAATGGAGGGATGCCAGCCCAAATAGCTACGTGCCATCACGTATTTCTTTTCTTAATGTTAACCGGTATTATGTGCGTGTGCTATCTGATTTATGTGCCCTTAGTAGATTTGAATACTAATGTAGTCAGGATAGGAAATGCTTGGGGGATGAAGAGTAAAGTAAGTGGCTAATCACAATTGGCCACTGTAATTAGAGACTTACTATACTTGACACAAACTGAGCTATTACCTTGAATGACCATGTTGGTATTTGGATCTTATAGTGCTTAGAAGATGGCTGGTGGAAGATCGTCGAAAGCTTCTCGTGAAGGAGCACGGGGTGGCTGTGGTGCTGGGCCACGTGCCACAAGGAACAAGACAAGGACTACTGAGACGGCTCCTGCTGAGCCCGAGCTTCGTCACCTGGGGGGTGGTGATGAGAGTGCTAACTTGAGAGCCTCAGTAAAGGAGGCAGTCATGGAGGAAGTACATCAGGTCATGCAGACGATCCTACCATCTATGGTGACTGAGGTCATACGTGCAGTGAGAGAGGATGAGAGAAAGGAGAATGAGGAGGAGAGAAAGAAAACGACTGGGAAAAGGGGGAATGAGAGAGATCATGATGAGGGGGAGGAACTGAACGTTGAGATGGCGGCCTCCAGTGAAGAGGAGGAGGTGGTAGTGCGGGAAATCGCGAAGGGGTGCAGCTATGGGGCATTCCAACGATGCAAACCCCCAACTTTCGACGGTAATGGTAATGCCGCTACTGCTCACCGATGGGTGAGAGAAATGGAGGCGGTGTTGGAGATTAGTGAGTATAGGGAGGACTAAAAGGTGAAGTTCGCCACTCACTCATTTGTCGACTCAGCTTTATGTTGGTGGGACAATATTGTCCATGCCGAGGGCAGCAGAGCCATCGGGAAGATGAGGTGGGGAGAACTGAAGAAGATGGTGATCGAGGAATTCCATCCTCACCGAGAGCTCAATAAAATAGAGAATGAGTTTCTGCAATTAGCGGAGGGAACCATGACCCACCAGCAATACACCACCAAGTTCAATGAAATGGCAAGGCTGGTGCCGGATCAGGTGACGCTGGTATCGAGGAATATCAAGAGATATGTTCAGGGATTGCCGCCTGATATCCACAGGCACCTGATCGCTGCCCAACCGAGTACCTTTAGGTCGGCAGTGGATCTGGCTGGGAGACTAAACGATAAGAGAGAAGTGGTTGTGGTTGAGGTGAGAAAGATGGGTGGTAGAGACAGGAACTGGAATGGAAAGTGGTTTGGACGTGGTGGTTTCACTCCAAACAACAAGAGAACGAGGGTTGATGATCGGAGGGTAGTGTCAGCGGGCATGGAGAGGAAGAAGTGTGGTAAATATGGGAAGGAGCACACTGGTGAGTGCAAGTGGGGATCCAATGTATGCTTTAAGTGTGGGAAGCCTAGTCATATTACAAGGGATTGTAGGGTGTTGAAGTGTTATAGCTGTGGTGAAGAGGGCAATATGAGTAAGGATTGCAGGAAGCCGAGGGTTAAGAGTTCTGGGATGAAGAAGAGTACGAAGAATGAAGGACAGAGGGCTAACGCTAGAGCATTCACGATGACCTGGGAGGAGGCCAGAGTGGACCTCGATGTCGTGTCTGGTATGTTTCTAGTGAACCAAACTTGTGCCTCTGTATTATTTGATTCTAGTGCTAGTAGGAGTTTTATTTCTGCTACTTTCTGTGCTAAGTTGCCTGTTAGTAGTAGAAGTATTGATGAGCCCATCGATGTAGAAACTGCTATTGGAAAGTCTACCAGAATTTCTGATATGATAGAAGATTGTGACATAGAATTGGAAGGTCATAAGTTCTCTGCTAAGCTATTTGTGATGCCCCTAGGTGGATTTGATGTAGTTCTAGGGATGGATTGGTTAGTAGCCTATGAGGCGAATATTATGTGTCGCAAGAAGATGATCCGATTAACTGCACCCGATGGAAGTTCGGTGATGGTTTACGGTGATCGAGTGATTATGGTTCCTAAGGTGATTTCGATGGTGGTGGCAGAGAAGTGCATGAAACGTGGGTGTAGTGCCTACCTGACTTATGTGAAAGATGTGGATGCGTCAGTGCCATAATTGTTCGATGTACCAGTTGTGTGTAACTTTCCAGACGTATTCCCCGAAGATTTACCAGGTGTGCCACCAGACCGTGAGATCGAGTTTCGGATTGATTTGATACCTGGTACTCAACCTGTTGCAAAGCACCGTATCGATTAGCTCCGACTCAAATGAAGGAACTAATGGTTCAATTGTAAGAGTTACTGGACAAAGGGTTCATACGACCGAGTATTTCTCCTTGGGGTGCTCCGGTCTTGTTTGTAAAGAAGAAGGACGGTAGTATGAGGATGTGCATCGACTACCGAGAGTTAAACAAGTTGACGGTAAAGAACCGATATCCCCTACCGAGAATAGACGACTTGTTTGATAAGCTCTAATGTGCTAGTTGGTTCTCAAGAATAGATCTTCGATCTGGTTATCATCAGTTGAAGGTGAAGGAACAAGATCTCCCTAAAACAGCTTTTTGCACGCGTTATGGACACTACAAGTTCCTCGTTATGTCTTTTGGTCTAACTAACGCGCCAGCTACTTTTATGGATTTGATGAATCGGGTGTGTCGGCCGATGTTGGATAAATCAGTGATTGTGTTTATTGATGATATCCTGATTTATTCGAAGAGCAAAGAAGAGCATGCCAGCCACATTCGTGAAGTATTGGAGACACTTAGAAAAGAGAGGTTGTACGCTAAGTTCTATAAGTACGCTTTCTGGTTGCGCGAAGTTCAGTTTTTGGGTCATGTGGTAATTTTGAAGGGATTATGGTAGACCCAGCAAAGGTTGAGGCGGTGATGCAATGGAAGCCTCCAAAGACGCCATCCGAGATTCACAGTTTCTTGGGTTTGGCGTTCTACTACAGAAGGTTCATCCAAGACTTCTCTAAGTTGGACTCATTTTTGACTAAATTGACTCGCAAGGATGTGAAGTATGTGTGGGGTCAAGAACAAGAGAATGCTTTTGAAGAGTTAAAGGCAAGATTGACTCAAGCTCCTGTCTTGGCATTACCTGAAGGGAGTGAGGACTTAGTGGTTTATTCGGTTGCTTCCTATTCGGGGTTGGGTTACGTGCTGATACAACGAGGAAGAGTAATAGCTTATGCATCCCGACAGTTGAAAATCCACGAGGTTAATTACCCCACTCATGATTTGGAGCTAGCGGTTGTGGTCTTTGCATTAAAGATTTGGAGGCACTACTTGTACGGGACGAAGTGCACTATCTTCACAGACCACAATAGCCTGAAATACTTCTTCAAGCAGAAGGACCTCAACATGAGACAAAGGAGATGGCTAGAACTAATCAAGGATTATGATTGTGAGATTCACTATCATCCGGGCAAGGCCAACGTGGTGGCAGATGCCCTTAGCCAAAAAGAGAGACCCGAGCCAATCCGGGTAAAGCATTCCAGTTGATTATGACCTCTGATGTAATGACACTGGTCAAGGGGTTCCAAGATGAGGCATTGAAAGAAGATCGCCTTAACTCTGAAAGGATGAGAGGTATAGTCACGGAGTTGGGTGAAAATACTCACGAAGTTAGAACCCGCTTCGGGCGGATATGAATCCCTCGTTATGGAGACCTATGGTGTAACACCCCGAATTTTATTTAAAAGAAGAGCAAAGATAAGTGTCTAGATAGAAAAGATAATGGACATAAGTGCAGGGGGTAAAGTGTACAAAGTACAAAACCTATTATTTTAATAAAAGTGGAGGTATGGACGCCCACTTCAAAAGCAAATTTGCTTTCTTTGCTCTCGGTTGAAGAAGAAAAAGAAGAAGAACTCTTGGTTTTTAGAGAGAGAAAGGAAGAAGAAGAAGCTGCAAAAGGTTAGTTTCTCAACTATATGTTCGGTTTTAACCGAATTCACAACTTCTTGGCCGAAGTTCTTGATGTTTTAGTGCTTGTGTTCGGGAATTTGGAGCTGAATTGCTAGTGGAGGTGTTTAGTTCGAAGATTTGCTACAAGGTAAGTTCTAGAACCCCTCTTTTACTGATTTTTAAAGTGCTGGGGCTATTATGCATACCAAGTAAACATTTTAAAATGTAACCAAATGTTTATGCTCGTGTTCGTCTCGTAAGCTGTGGTTGTATGTTTAGAGTTGTTTTGATGGGTTAGAATTGATGTTTAGTATGTTTAAGTGCCCATAGTATGATAGATCTGTGTAGGAAAGTGTTAGAATGGTATTCGGGTGTTGTTTGTAGTGTAGAAAACATTTCAGAAGGTTCCCATGCGCCCAACTTATCCTATGCGCCTAAGTGTCCTCATGCGCCCAAGGTCATGCGCCCAAATAGTAGTCATGCGCCCAGAAGGTTGTCGAGGCGGCTAAGTGTTGGCCATGCACCTGAATAGTACCCCATGCGCCCAAAGTGCCCATGCTCCTAAGTGTTGGCCATGCGCCCAAATAGTGAGCATGCGCCCAGAGTTGCCCATGCGCCTAAGTGATTGATGCGCCTAAGCAGGGCTCATGCGCCTGCATAGTGAAAATACGCCCAAGCAGGGCTCATACGCCTGCATAGTGTTAATGAGCCCAGATTGTTTTACTTAGAAAATTTTATGCTCATGCGCCTGAAATGTTCAATTGTGCTTCATCTTGGACTTAGGATTTCCCAAGGGTTTAAAGAGGTAGATGGTTAAGTTAGGTCCCATTGTGATGTGACGGCTTATGCTTGATGTATGTATGATAATGTGATGAGGTTGATGATGATATATGTGTGTGATGTGTTATCTTTCTTCGTTAACAGTTTTCAAAACGTATGTATTATGTTATATTATACGTTATGTATCATGTTATGATTTTACGTGGTATGATGTATGAATATGTACGTAAAGTATTATGTAATGAAGTAAAATATAATGTTAATGAAAAGTGGAACGTAATGAACGAATGAAAGGCTTGCAAGCAAACGAAGGGAGGTGCACGACCATGTTGTCATTAGCTCAACTGTGTGCGGTTTAGCTAACCCGAAGGATGCACACGGAGATTCTATCCTTGAGATACACTCGAAGGGAGTCTATTATTGACTTGAAGTGAGTTCAATCATTGAGATTGACTCGAAGGGAGTGCAATCATTGAGATTGACTCGAAGGGAGTTCAATCCTTAAGATTGACTAGAAGGGGATCTTTGTCACGTACCCTGGTACTGTGTTAGTCTTCGGATAGGAGAAGGGGGTATTGCATGTGACAGGATCCATATGATAATGTGCGATAATAATGAATGAAAGAAGGAATGAAGGAATGAATGAATGAAGGAATGAACGAGGATGAAGATAATAATAAATATTATCAATGTGTATGTATAATGTGTGACCGCGTACGAATGTAAAATATATGTTTTAACGAAAGTAAAGTATTTTATTTATAAAACTAGAACTCACTCAGTGTCGCTAACTTTTTGTATGCATGATAGTTGGCAGGTATTTTGTTGATGCTAAGGAGTTGCAGGCATGGATGCATAAGCTACTGGGAGTGTTTTGAGGATGGCATCCACATTTTCACATGTTATTGTATTTTGGAATATAAACAAATGATGTAATGTAATGAAATGACATGTTTTTTATTATTAATGAAAGTTTTTAAATTCCGCTGCAAAAGTAATGTATGTTTTAAAATGTTTTATGCGATGACGGTCCAGCTGTAAGCATCCTGGGAACGGGGCTTTACAAGTTGGTATCAGAGCTAAAGTTTAAGAGAATTGGGTAAAATATTTTCCAAACCTAATCTTAAACTGAGAATGGGACGAAAGGAAAGGGATGCCAGTCCTAGTAGCTACGTGCCTCCAGGTAAAGGTTTTATGTAAATGTTTTATGTAAGTTAATGTTAACCGGTATTATGTGCGCATGTTATGTGGCTTGTGTGCTTTTGTGTAGATTTAGATACTGACGTAGTTAGGATAGGGAATGCTTGGGGAATGAAGAGTAAAGTAAGTAGCTAATCACAACTGGCCACTGTAATTAGGGACTTACTATACTTGACATAATCTGAGCTATTGCCTTGAATGACCGTGTTGGTGTTTGAATCTTCTAGTGTTTGTAGATGGATGGTGGTAGGTCTTCGAAGGGCTTCCCAAGGTGGAGTGCTTGGTGGAGGTGGTGCTGGAACACGTGCCATAAAGAGAGGGGTTACTGGTGGCCGGTATGAAGCGTGATGTAGTGGAGTATGTGAGCAAGTGCCTTACTTGTTTGCAAGTGAAGGAGGAGCATCAGACACCATACGGGAAGATCCAACCTTTGGATATACCCGAGTGGAAGTGGGAGCACATCACCATGGACTTCATTACGAAGTTACCCCGCACGACAAGGGGGTACGAAGCTGTATGGGTGATAGTTGACTATTTAACGAAGAGTTCTCACTTTCTACTGATCCGCGAGACATATTCATTAGAGAGGTTGGCGGATCTATTAATCAAAGAGATTGTGACGCGTCATGGTGTACCAGTGTCTATTATGTCGGATCATGATACTCGGTTTACATCTAAGTTTTGGAAGAGATTTCATGACGCGATGGGAACGAGGTTACACATTAGCACGGCTTACCATCCCCATACAGACGGTCAGTCTGAGAGGACGACCCAGACGCTTGAGGATATGCTCCGAGCATGCGTTATAGATTTCGGAGGAAGTTGGGATGAGCACTTACCAT
Organism: Flaveria sonorensis; assembly: GCA_025506505.1. Classification (NCBI taxonomy): domain Eukaryota; kingdom Viridiplantae; phylum Streptophyta; class Magnoliopsida; order Asterales; family Asteraceae; genus Flaveria; species Flaveria sonorensis. Next base: position 51,969 of record CM046423.1, read on the forward strand.
TAGCTGAATTCTCATACAACAACAGTTATCATGCCAGTATTGGTATACCACCATATGAGATGCTATACAGTAAGAGGTGTAGAATGCCCGTGTGTTGGGGAGACATTGGGTAGAAAGAATTAGGAGGCGTTGAAGTGATTGAGGCTACAACTGAGAAGCTGGAAAAGATCAAGGCCTTTATGAAGGCAACAAAAGATAGACAAAAGTCGTATGCCGACAAGAGGCGTAGGCTGATTGAATTCAAGGTGGGTGATAAAGTTATGCTAAAATTTTCACCTAGGAAGGGAATCATTCGGTTTAAAAAGAGGGCTAAGCTGAGCCTGAGATACATAGGGCCTTTCCGAATTATTGCACGAGTAGGAGATGTGGCCTATCGATTAGAGCTACCTGATGGAATTCATCCAACATTTCATGTATCTCATCTGAGAAAATGTCTAGCTGATGAGGATATGATTGTACCACTGGGAGACATCGAGGTGGATGAGCGGCTCAATTATGTAGAACAACCAGTGGCAATCATCGACCGGAAAGAGAAAAGGCTGCGGAATAAAGTGGTTCCACTGGTGTGTGTACAGTGGAGGCACAGGAAGGGATCTGAGTCTACGTGGGAGACTGAAGAAGAAATAAGACAGCATTACCCATAACTGTTCGAAAAATGATAGGTTTCGGGGACGAAACCTCTATAAGGGGGGTGGACTTGTAACACCTGAAACTTTGTTAAAAATAAAAGAAAATAAAAGTATCTAGAAAGAAAAGAAAAGGAACACAAGTGGAATGGACCAAAGTGTAAAAAGTACAAAACTCAATATTTTATTATTTTTTTGATTATGGTCACCCGCAACATATCCCTATATTCTGCTTTTTTGACTGAAATGAAGAAAGAAGAAAGAAGAAGAGTTTTCTCTCGGTTTCAAGGAAGAAGAAGCTGAGTTTTTGCATTTGGTTAGTATTTCTTGGTGTTCTTGTTCGGTTTTGTTGGGTTTTCAACCTTGGAACCGATTTTTATGTGTTCTTTGTGCTTGGTTGTGTGTTTTGATGTGTTTTAGGTGTTTGAACTCATTATACCCTCAAGTTCGATGGATTTTTGCTTAAAGGCTGCATTTGGTGAGTTCTAGATCCCCGGTTTTGTGTTTATAAACTTCTTTGGGGATGAAAATGCATGTAAAATGTTTTTACAACTGTTACGTATGTTAACCGTATGTATGTGTGTATGAATTCTTGTTTTTTTTTGGTGTAAGCCGGTTATAGGTGCCTATTATGGTAGATTTAAGTTATGAATAGGTTAGAATGAAGACTGGGACTGAAAATAATTTAGAAATATGTATAACTGCTGCTCATGCGCCCCAATAGTCCCCATGCGCCTGAAATTTTGCTCAATAGCCTAAGTGTTTAGTCATGCGCCCATATAGTGCTTATGCGCCTGAGATTTTTGCCAAAAAGGCTAAGTACCAGCCTATGCGCCCAGGTAGTGTCCATGCGTCTAAGATTTTCTCATGCTCCTGACTTTCCCATGCGCCCAAGTGTTCTGGCGCCTAAGTTTGTTCATCCACGCTATAACTGCTCATGCGCCTAAGTGTTCATCCGCATTTCTTTTGTTCATGCGCATTTGCTACAGTGTTCAGGCGTATTTCTTTGAGACAGACTAATTACTAAGTGTTTATCCGCATTTGCAAGTTGTTCATCCGCATTTACTTTTGTTCATCCGTATTTGTCCTTGCTTATCTGCATTTCCTTTAGGACTTAGGCTTTTTCTGAAATCTTGGGAAGTAGAACTGAATGATTAAGCCCTGGAATGCTTCGGTGGTTATGCTTGTTTATGGCTTGTTTTTATGTTCCTTATTATGTACTTATTATTTGACTTTACGTGATGTGTTTATGCTCATATAAGTAAAGTATTATCATTAATGAAGTGAAAGATTAATGTTAATGAAAGTGGAACATAATGAATGAATGAATGAAAAGTCTTGCAAGCAAATGAAAGGAGGTTCACAGCCTAGGGTTGGAGCTCAACTGTGTGTGGTTTAGTAAAACCCATTAGGATGCATGCAGGGTCAATCTTTGAGATTGACGGGACCATTGTGGCATGCCTTAGGTACTGGGTCAGGCTTCGTGCACAATGTTAGGGGTCTATTTATAGACTTCGGCCCAGTACCCGCTTCGTGCATAGTGTTCGGGGTATTGCACATTGGTCCGAACGGAAGTGAAAGATAATAATAAAAGTACGAATGAATGAGAAGAATAATGAAGGACGATGATGAATATTATTTTGTTTTACGTATGATGTGTGATCGCGTACGAAGGAAGGACTTTTTATGAAAAAAGGCAGTATTTTAAGAAAATATATTTTTATATATAAACATGGTATTTTAATGTTTTAAAACTAGAACTCAGTCAGCAACGCTGACTTTTATGCATTTTTCAGTTGGTAGGTAATTGTTGCCGAGGATGGCATGCGGGGAAAGCTACTTGGCGGGCAAGACTGGCATCCATTCGTGCATGATAATTTTGTTGTTTTGTAACGCAACTAAATGATTCTTTCGTAACTCCTAATATACACTGATGTATTATTTGGCAACATTAAATATATGCATGAATGGTTTTTGGTAATTGAATCCGTTGCGATGTTTTCATGAAATGTATGTTATATTTTTATATAAATGATGTTGTGATAGACCAACTGTAAGGTTTCCGGGAACAGGGCCTTACAATATCAATACGAAGAACCCGACTCACTCCCGAAGCAGTTGAAATGTGTATTTGTTTGAAGATTAATTGGATGCAGCTGAAATAATACAAAACAAATGCTCACTTGAAGGAGAATTTGAATATGAAGCTGAAATATATGAAGACGAAGTAGACGGTGGATTGACACCCGGAATGACCGATGATGAAGCGGCATATGGTGAGTACCTTCGTAATAGCTAGGGTTCTGGTGTCGAAAAATAAAGTATCCAAATATGCGACGAATGAACGGAGAATGACTTTAGTTTTTTTTTATTTTTATACGTCATTTGAATTGTTTATATGTTTTAAATAATATTTTTATTTTACATTTTATGTAATCTTTGATAAAAATAAATAATAATATTTAAATTTTCATGTATCATAAATCATAATTATATTTTTATTTAAATTTTTATTTTATGTAATCTTTAATTTTTAAGTCTTTTGTAATGTTTTATGTTTTAATATTTATAAATAATTTATATAAATATGTTTTATGATAAAAATAAATAATCATATTTAATTTTTCATGTATCATAAATCATAATTATATTTTTATTTAAATTTTACATTTTATGTAATTTTTGATTTTTAAGACTTTTGTAATGTTTTATGTTTTAATATTTATAAATAATTTATATAAATATGTTTTATAATAAATTTAAAAAATCATATTTAATTTTTCATGTATCATAAATCATAATTATATTCTTATTTAAAAAAATCAAAAACCGAACCGGTTTTGGCTCGAACCGGTTTTCAAACCGGCCTGGACTGGTTCGATAGGTTTGATTTTACTAGCCCTGAAACCAGTTTGGAATTCAAACCGGTTGAAAATAAACAGGTTCAAACCGAACCGGTTTGGCACCTAAAACGGGTTTGTACACCTCTAGTTTTTTTTTTTTTTTTTTTTTTCTGAAAGGGCAGAGCCCGGCAAATATATAAATCACGAGAAAATCACAAACTCCCAAAATCCTAGAGTGTAGTACTCTATAGACCGTAAACAACCCATAGTTTATAATCTTACAAAACCTAGGATTACAATAGAATAAAAATAAAAGGTTGTGCATAGCCTTAGTTGGATTCTCCTTGTTTTTCCCTCTGCCATGGTCTCAACTCCCAAGACCCAAGTCCAGCAGGTCCAAGAGTGGCCCAGCTGTTGTCCACCATGGGACCACCTAAGCCCAATTTTGGAGTGAGCAGCCCACTTATCCATCTCATAAAGCATAGCCCAGAAGTAGTTGAGAGTGGCCCCAAACTTATAATTCCCCACAGCCCAATGCCTACCCATAGTCCATATCCAGCTTGGGCTACCCACTGGAAAAGAGGCCCAGTTACAGTAGCGGGCGTGATCCAACTTGCAGCCCCTCCTTGTGGTAAACAGCAGCCGCTTGCAACGACCCCTCCCCTTTGCTCCTTCGGTTTTATAAATTTCCTGATGCAACCAGCTAAACCCTTAGTGGTAAACAGCAGGATCAATTCCTCCAAAGAGAGGGACGAACACACTGAAAATGTTGAGAAGAAAACTCTCATCTGTAATATCAAGCTCCTTTAGAAATGCATCGATTCACACCAAACCCACTTCATATGTCCCGACCATAAAGTCATTACACAACCCAATTCAACATTCAAATCCATGTGCTAATTCGTTCGGGGTTCAGAGCGTTCGAGCTTACAGTCTGCTGAGTCTGAACGATCTGAGGGACAACAGAGGTGCAACGAAACAGAAGACAAGAAAGGGTCGAGGGATCGGGTCGGGTAAAGGGAAGACTGCGGGTAGGGGTCATAAGGGGCAGAAAGCACGAGGGACTCATAAGTTCGGTTTTGAAGGTGGACAGACTCCTATGAGGCGTAGAATGCCCAAGAGGGGTTTCAAGAACCCTTTTAGCCTTGACTTTCAGGTAATTTTTTAAAGCTTGAAGTTGATTTTTATGTTTATGATGTTGTCCTGAGATATAATACTACTTCTGTATTAACCGAATTGATAGTTTAAGTGCTGTTACTAGAAAGAAGTTAAGGTGTTTATTAGGCCATTAAGGAATCAAATTGGGTGCTTTTGTTGGTAGAAAAAAAAATGACCAATGATTAACGGACTGTCTATTGCTGTGAGTTCTTCTGCAACTTTAGGTTTTTATTAGTTGTTTGCAATGACCCATTGAAAGCCTGGCAACCGGGTCATACTTGGTTCGTGTCAAAACGAGACATTTTAACAACATTTTGATTTGGTTCGTGTACAAATGGGTTCGTGTTGAAACATGTTGTTCTAGAAAAGTATCAAATGACCAAAATTAACAATTCTAGATTTACAGCAACTATATCTAACAATTGTAGCGCAACATAGAACCAATGGATCTTAGGACTACACTTTTACTGAACCAAGATACTTTAACTATTGCTACATGTAACAAACAATTTAACGTATGACGTATCCAGCAAAAATCAAGACACGGAAATCAATAACGAACAGAATTACGTAGGGTCTTGGTAGGGGGAAGGTTGTTAGGTATTACGTGTACGCGGCTGACCTGAGGATTCGGATAAGGCACGGAAATCAAGACAATACTACGGCTTGAGCCTTAGGAACTTGTCGGTATTTCTAATTGATTTCTAAAACGAATGACGAGATAACGATAGCAATAACGAACAGAATTACATAGCGGAAATAATTGAATCAAACAATCAATAACTTGAACTAATCAAACTGAACAGAAAACCCAAAAAAACAAAACCTGTTTTGTGGCTGTTCTTTGATCAGAAACAGAGCAGAAGACAGCAGCGACGGCGCACGAAACAGAACAGAACAGCAGCTACACAGCCCCTTTGCGGCGGCTGTGATGGTGGAAGCTGTTGGTGGTTGGCGAAGGCAAACAGCAGGCTGCTGTTTGTAGTTGATAAACGCAGCAGAGTGGTGGTGGCGATGAAGGGCAAACACAAACACACACAAACACAATAATAATAATCAAAGCGGTAAAGAACACAACGATTTAACGTGGTTCGGTCAAGGATTGACCTACGTCCACGGGCTACGAACCAGGGTTTCTTTTATTACTTTCAAGACACAAAGATTACAAGTACATATGTGGTATTTATAATAAAAGACAATTAAAAAACATAACATAAATAAGTTGTTAACCCCTTTCTGCAGCTTGTCTACGGGCTGTTATAGGGCCTGACCCAAGATGGATCGGAGCCCGCAACACAACAAATGTGGGATGAGGACAAACCTTAATTTTTATCCCATGGGATAAAGAGATTGCTCCTAGAGAGATGCTTTGCATAGATATTATTACAAATACTACATATGCGATAAATTTATTAAAATAAAATCTATACATAGTTTGGACTTTGGATAAAATTGCCCAAAGTCTGGACATGGTAATAGTAATCAAATGACATAGAAACATATAAAGAAACAACGTAGATAGGTTATCTCCATTAACAACTTTACAAAATTAGCCAAAATCACACAAAAAGTAAGGAAAAAATAAAAGAAGGAAGATGCCCGAACACATTAAAATTGTTTGTAATAAAAGTAGGTTGAAAGCAGATAAGGGGGAGTTAATGGCATAGACTTTGACTTGGGTGCTAAACAGAAATGAATGATCAGCTTTTTGACATCAAGGTTCTAGCTTCTGAAGCCAAAGACCTATGTTGACTCAAACCTAACAACTAAGAATGTGGGATGGGTGATGAGTAGTGTTAAGATGAAAAAAGGATACCATCGTTAGTTAAAATCATAGTCACAGGATTCGCTCCCCCACCCCACAAATCGCAAACCAGATCGCCTGTACCGGATTCGGGTTCATTCACGTACCTAGTGGCGGATCTAGAAGTAAAGTTCAAGGGTAATGTAAAAAAATTTTTTACCATATAATTATATTTATAAAGGGGTTAGAAGAAAGATCATTCAAGTCAATTTCATTTGGAATCAAAGGGATTGAACCCAAAGGAATTGAACTCGAAGGAGTTGTTGACCTAATATCATCATCATTTTTATAACCAATATCCTACTCTTGAATTTCTTTTTTAAAAAATTACCAATAAAACCTTGTTTTTTCATCTTTCAAATCCTTAATTTTATGACAAATAACACAAGATTGCAAATTACACTTAGAAATAACACAATTCAAATACCTAATTTCAATATCAAATATCTAATTTATCTTTCAAATCTCTACTTCATATACCAATTACATAAACCCTAAATATTAGAAGTTAAACCAAATAACCATTAATTTTAATAACAAATACCACTTAAACATTATAAATTGAACAACATAAACCATAATACCCTAATTTCATAGTGTAATAGAGAAGGGATGAAGGGTCGATGGGGGCATGGGGCGATGGATGGTGTTTTTTATTTATTTTAAGTTTTATGTTTGATTGGGTTATGTGTATTTGGGCTAATTAGTTAGGTTTTTTTAGTTGTTTAATGTTTTTTAGACTTATTAATTAATATTGTATTGGACTATTGGTATTTTGGGCTTATTAGTTATTTATGTTTTTATTAAATGCAATGTTTTGTATAAAATATAAGATTATTTTTTATAAAATTTAAAACTTTCAATGAAGCGTTGAGCTAAAAAAAAATTAGAGGTAACGTAATATTTTCTTAGGGGTAACGTAAAACCGTAAATTTTTTTTACATAAAACCGTAAAAAAATTTTACACTACCTGTAAAAAGTTGAGGGGTAGGGGAGGCTACCCCTCGGCTTCATGTAAGTCCGCCCCTGCGCGTACCAATCGCCCTACGATTCACGATCCGATTCGCTAAAATAGGCGAATTTCGATTTCAATGGAAACTGAACCAGTCAACTCCGATTCGCGAACCGAATCGCAGCGATTTGTGAATCCGATCAATTAGAAACACGATTGGGAATCAAAAAGGCATGTTTAGACTTTTAGTTTTATTAATTAATGGTTGATTGCTTACTCTTTGTTAATAACTTTTTCCTGCTATTTGATATTGGTGCCAATATCATTGCATCTATTATAAATTGGCACTTAATTATCCACTAATTATCTTTAAAAATATAATATAGATTATTTTCTATAGGATACGGCGTACCGCACTATATGGTACACCGTACCACGTACCGAATTGGCGTTCCGAATGAACCTACCCCCAGCGTACCGAATTTTATAAATTGACGAACCGCGTACCCGTTTCCGTACCGCATACCAGAACGTACCACGATCCATGTGACTATGGTTAAGATTACTACAAACCAAGTACTAATTTGTTAAAATTTCATTTGCAAGAAAATACGCACAAACTTTGAACAAAAACACGTAAAAGCCATTTAAACGAATTTGATCAAGTTGATTAATAATATAAAGTGTACGAATGTATGTTAGAAGGAAATTTCAGATAAGGCCAAACCTGTATGTTGGCATGCCAACCAGTCGTATTGCCCATACCCCAGGATAATTACCAGCTGCAGCAAATGCCTTTCTGTCTGCACAAAATCTTCATTGTTTAGATTCCATAAGTAACATATGATATAATCAGAGTATCTAAATGAACTATAGTATTGTATATTCTGTGAGTCGATTATTATTCTAGAAAAATCATAATATGGCTTTAACTGAAGGGCTTAGGGGCTATTTAGTTTAAATCTGCTTATACTGAAAAAAAAATACCACATCAAATACACAAAGAGATATATAATCAATTTGATTAATGTTAATTTGCCACTTGGTGGGTACCGAATGACTAAAGTTTTTAAAGCCGTGTAAATGGAGAGAAGCAAAATGATAGCAACCGGGTAACTAAGCTGGCATACTGAACGATTTAAAATGGATAAAGCTGGCCCGATTCGAGAGGGGCTAAGTCTCCAGTGATTACAGATTTAATCAAATAAAACAACATGAACAAAAAACCAAAACGAAAGACAAAGCCTGCTACTAGAAGATTAACATTTGCTAACTGCTCCTGAAAAGAGGGTCGTGCATAACTCCCCACCGGTCCACTAGTTTGCTGCTGTGTTGCCCCATTGGGTCTATCCAATTACCGAAAATAACATTAAATTATGATCCACTGTGGCCCATCTCATGGCCCATCTCAGCTGCTTTGACTCGCGTCATTTTTCTTGTGTACACGTGCTGGATTCTATCACAAAACAACAAAATGATGTAATATTTAAAATAGGCATCATACAGTAAATTAACATGTTCTTTTCCATGCTATTGATAGCAGTTGGTTAAATTATTCAGGGTGCATATAGTCGTATACATAGGCAGATGCTTCAATCTGAATAAGTGATAATTCAAATACCATTTCACAAACAAATATTGTAGGTTTCTGGAAAAATTCATGCAAAATAGTGGAACACATCTTCTTAAACTATGATGATCGTAACTAGTACCCAAGTTAAGTCCATATGTCACAAAAATAATAAAATCAAAGTAGTTAGCCAATCTTTGTGCATTTTTGAATATATAAATCTTGTAGTTGGATGTACGATGACCGCCTGATTTGGTGACCCATCCAACCCGAATGGTGTGGTTCATCATCCTATAATATTCTTGTAACTGGACGGACAAAACCGGCCGAACTGGGCCATGAACACCTAAGCTGAACTTTAAAAGGTTGAAGCATATGTTTGCATGTTCTCATTTACTCCACAATTCATGCTTATGTTCAGCAATTTGCTTGATATTCACACCAACTATAGCTTTAAGATAATTTGTAGGTTCACTAGACAAATCAAAACCAGTATCATGATTCTCTGTAAGAAACTGATGATCTGGCCCTCTGGCATGTATCTGGCACAATTGAGAGCAATACAAAGCCATTGAACATGATGGACATGGAATATTTTCTGCTGGTAGCTCATTGAAGTAGAACTGGCAATGAGGTTTTTGACAATTTTTAGATACTTGCTGCAAGGTCATTTGCCCAAGTGACAATCAAGAGTGACATCTGATATACTCTACTTAGGCAACCATCTCCATCGTATTCATATCCACCTCATCGTTACTATTATTGATAACAAAGGATTGTAGGGTGAATAAATAAATGTTTGTTTTTTGTGTTGATTGATTAGTTTAAATGACAAAAAATGACCATTTTACTCTTGAAATGACTAATAGCCGTTTGTTCTTACTGAACAATGCAAAAGTGACTTTAATAAATGCTATGAATGAAAATATGAAAAAAATCATTGTATCAATTATTTAAAATAAAAAATATTATACAATGTTATAAGATGCTTATAATAATATAATTTAAACATCATCGAAATATAAAGAATATATTTATGAGCAGTACCATAGAAATCTGCCATGATATACTCGAACAAGACCATCAAATCAGAATACCTGAGTTAAGTGTCATATTGCTTACTGTAGTTCTAGTTCTTTATTTATTATTTTTAATTTTTATTTAATAATCTGCCTACATATCAATTTACGGCTGGCAATTCATGAGTTTATGTTGGGACGTTCATATCCCAACTAGAACGTGTCATATTTAGTTATCTGTCTTTCGAATATGGATCCTGACCCTGACCCTGACACTTATTAAATGGGTTTATTTTTTTATTTTTTTATTTAATAATCTGCCTACATATTAATTTAAATGTGTTGGCCTTTCTGTGACCCGTTTGTATCACTAGTACCATTGATCTTATAACTCGACTACAAAAATGATAAAGAAAACTTGTATAAAGTTATTATCTAATATAAAAAGAGATTGGAATTTAATATAAGATAAAAATCAACTACAAAAAAGACGCAGAAAACTAATATAAGATCAAGAAAGACAAAAGGAAGCTGTTACAATATCAAATTGGATAGCTATAGTGTAAGAATTTTAATATTTATGTTTTATTTGCAATATTAAAATGGTTGGTTGGATATCATAAGTAATAAACTATAGAGTTGTCTGGCAAGACTACTGTTGTCAATTTGTGTTTAAGAGTTGGCTCATTTGTTTTGCAGCCAGTTGGTTTAGGAAAGATTGCAAGATTAATCAATGCAGGGAAGATTGACTCTTCGGAGCTAATCACTATGAAAACTTTAAAGGTATGATATATCATGGTAATCTTTTTCTAATATTGAATTATATCCAAGGCTTATTATTGAGTTTTGAAATAGGATACAGGGGCAATAGGAAAACAAATAAGAGATGGAGTGAGATTAATGGGCCGTGGTGCCGAACAAATACAATGGCCAATTCATCTTGAGGTAATCCTTTCTCATATTATTTCTTAACTTGTATATTTCATTTAAATCTAAACAATCTTAATGGAAATTGGACTATTTGTTTTCCGAGGTTCATGGAAATTATGATCAAAATGTTTTGGTGACTAGCTGTTTAAAAAATATTTGTTTTTTTTACATTACTATTTACTACAATGAGGTTTTGAATTTAATTGAAGGATATTTAAGATACGGGGTTATTGAGATAGAGGCATATTCACTACAATATTCTTATTTTAGGTAGAAAACTGTGAGAACTACATAAACACTTTTACGTAGTGCTGTCTTGATCTAGTGGGAGAGAGAGAGAGATGGTTATGCGTTTATCTATGTTATCTATGACAATTAAAGTAGTAGGTATGATTGTTTATGCAGTTATTGTAGTTTCTACTTAAAATTGGTTTCATATTGAGCAACAGAGCAACCCTCAGTTTATCCTTATGTGCAAATTACTAAAAACCCATTGCTATTCACTCAACGTTAGATGTAAAATTCTATTTCAAGTGTCCAGACTTTGAAATGCGTAGTCAAACTGGGAGTTGGCTAGAAGAGGTAATTTATATGTGCGGGTCAATACAGCACCTGACCTGCCAACACTTTCTTAACCACAATATTTAAAATATTTTCTTTTAAACATAAGAATGTAGGACGTTATAAGCTTTTGAATACATGTGAGAATTCAGTCTTGTTTGGTAGGACGGAATTCAACAAAGAAGAGAGAGTGCTCACTCCTTTCATTCAGTTTGTTATTTGGCAGCCTTTTGTTATTCTACTTGCTACAAATTAAGAACGATCTGATTGACCCGTTTTCTTGCAAACTGGTTGCAATTGCTATCTCCATTTCTAACATACAAACCTTTTCAAAGGATTCAAGAACCATGACACATTGTATTCTTGTTCATTATCTAACTGCTACTTGGCCAGGTGTCAAGGGTGACTGTTCATGCAAAAGAAGCAGTTGAAGCCGCTGGTGGATCTGTGAGAAAAGTGTATTACAATAAACTTGGTTTTCGAGCTCTGCTAAAGCCTGAGTGGTTTGAGAAGAAGGGGAGGCTGCTTCCAAAAGCAGCAAGACCACCACCTAAGCAAATGGACAAAGTTGACAGCATCGGCCGTTTGCCCGCTCCAACAAAGCCAATCCCCTTCCCACCTGCCACATCAGCTTCACCTTCACCTGTGTGAAACACACTCTTTGGTTTCTTTTATCGGATTCTCAAAACCCAACCCATAAAGTCCTGGTTTGATTGTATTGTTTCCTGAACAGCAAAATGTGTTTCTTTAGCTCTCTTTTAGTTTATCTTTCAGGAACAATAGTTGGTTTATCATGGTTCTTTCATCGGTTACGCCTCTATTTGAACATATGTCATCATGTCGCGACATTGTGTTTGTTTTGTGCTCATTCTTAAGTCAATTTGAGTAAATCTAACATATAGGTTTGAAAAATCGATCATTCCAATCATAAAGGGTTTAGTCTTGTAGAAATGTTTGGTAAAAGTAGTTACAAGGCAGAAGGTAAACTAACTTTATTCAATCAAGGCTAAAAAGTAAATTGATTTTATCCACCCTAAGAGGCTACGAGCACCGGCAACCAAAGTTTTACCAGATTGACACTTTATCATATAATCTTAGTGTAGGCAATGGAACAATACAACATATTTATAAATACATGCGAGGAAAGAAAAGAAATAGAAAATAATAAAATACAATGCAATTGAAATTATTAAATACTAAACTAAATTAAACTAAAGTCATTTTACTTTGACTAGAACTGGTCTTTCTAGTACATAGTGTCAACACGCCTAACTTTTGAATATTACTTGAAAATTTACACTTAAAATTTGTCAACAATATGTTAAAGCTATAGTTTACAATCAAATAAATAGTATTGTGTATATTAAACAAGTTTACAATCAAACCTGTACCCACGAATCAAAATAATGATTCCCCTACTTATGTTTGCCAACATAACTTATTAAATATTACGAATATTTGATGTAAGATAAACCATATATTATTCGGTAGAAGGTCATTCCAAAAAGTCTACTGTGTGTGGGGGTTTTCCAGATAGTACTATCGATACATCTCGTGGCTCTTTTTATTTTTAATTACTGTGCTAAACTCTGGATTTTTTGTGACAGCTAAAATAAGTTTTGATTAACAATACAACATTAATGAACAAAACATTTAGAAGTATGTATTTTCTTTCCCCAAAACAAGTTTAACTATATAGTTTGAAAAAGAGGGGTCATATTAACTCATCTCTTTGGTCTCGATACACTATGTGGTATCAAAAGGTAAAAGTATAATGCCATTGAATATGTAAACATGTCACGGAAGTCTCAGTAATATAAGTAATTCTATATTATGTGGTATCAAAAGGTAAAAGTATAATGCCATTGAATATGTAAACATGTCACGGAAGTCTCAATAATATAAGTAATTCTATATGTGGAAGTGGCCTAAAGTGACATCGATTCAAAATATACCAAAATACGTTTAGTGTTTTATAATAAGACTTATTATACAATTTAAAGACACTTAACTTAATTATTATATTATTTATTTATTTTAGATTTTAAATATTAAGAAAATTATACATGAATTAGTCACACTATTTTTTATTTGTCGGTTTTACCCATAATAGCCTTAATGGCCAAATTTTGTTTTATCATCAAAATTTAAGCTTTTCAATATTAGAAAAATATATTCACTTAACTTATACTTATACTTTATTTATTGGTAAAATATGACTTTTGTGTAAATAATACTTATTTTATCAAACCATATTTTAACATGTTATAAAGAGACAATTTATTAAATAATTAAGTTTCACCTATTTAACATCAAAATAGATTTTTATATCCTTATAAAATGTGTTTTATTTTTAGTATTTGTTTGTTGTATTAACAAATTTTGACTAATTGTTGTTGTTTTAGTCACAAATTGGTGCAAATAATTAGTTAATCCTGAGTTTAATCAAAGAATAAATTTTTATAAGTCTTCTGCAATACCTAGGTTTAGTAAATGTTTATAAATAAAGTTATTTTCAGTATTTCTTATATTTGTTATTTTAGTGCATTATTTAGGTCTATCTTAATGCTATTAACCCAAAGAAATATTTCTTTTACTCATAATTGTTAGTTAATAATAATTGTAAGGAATGCACTAAGAGGCTGATGAACCAAAAAACAACCAAGCATGCAAATGTGAATTACTAGGAAAGTACTTCGGAAAATTTGATAAAACTTAGTGAATTATACTAAGTATCAAACCTTCCGAAGCCAAAAGACCAATTCTTCCGAAGCCAAAAATAAAGTTTTCCGAAGCTTCAAAGACAAAGTCTTCCGAAGCCAAAGACTGATTTCTTCCGAAGAAAGATAAGACATGCTTTCTCTGACTTACTTTTAACAAAAGCTGAAACACCTTTCCGCTGCCATTTCTGAAGGCTCACCAACCATCATGGTTTGATGAAAAGTCTATGCTTTTGTCAACTGTAGATTAAGGTGTCGAGTCTGTAATTTTCTAACTATGTAATTTTATTCTTTTTGTATTAGATAAGGATGTGAGCTATGGCATGTCATAGTCACTAATCAAAAGAAAATCTGCCTTTTGACTCCACATTAATCTTGTAGTCTAGATTAGTGTTTTTAGCTAGCCTTCAAAGTATGACCGACTGTAGGATGTAGTATAAAGTATCTCAAGTACTTGTATTTATAATTAAGCTTTGTAACACTTGTAAGAACTTGAGAGCAATATACAACATTCTTGAAAACCATACTATCTTGTTCTTGTTATTGTTCTTTACTTGTGTTCTTTGTTTCATCCTAAGCGATTCCCTATTTGATCTATTAAGTATTCTAAATCTCTCCAGCTTGTGAAACTATTGCATTGACCACCCTTCAACGGTCTTGCAATTGGTATTAGAGCAAATTAGGCTCTTGATTGTAAGATCTCACCATCTTAAATCTCTTCAGTTTCACAAAACACTTATCAACTCAAATGACAGCTATCTCTAAGGCTGATATGGAAACCGATACCATGACAAAGTCTTTACTGATCACTCCTGATGACTTTGATACTTGGTGCCAACGTATGAAAGGGTTCATCAAGTCTCAAGACAGTAGGATGTGGATATTTGTTGTTGAAGGACCTCACATCCCAAGCATCTCTTCAGCCACTGCTAGAGGTGGGATGATACCAAAGGAAATGGTTGACTACTCTGAAGAAGACTGAAAGAAAGTAGATGTAGATCAAAAAGCCATGACCACTCCATACATAGAGGCTTCAAGAAGTACAAAACTGCTAAGCAGCTCTAGGATGCATTAAAGATCATGTATGAGGGGTCTAAGAAAGCCAAGGAAGTCAAGAAAAACATTATGAAGCAGTAGTTTGAGAACTTCACCTACAAGATAGGTGAAACCATGACTCAACAATACTTCATGTATGTTGAGATTGTGGATACTTTAATGGATGTTGGAGTCAATCTTGAGAATAAGGACATAGTAAGGAAGTTTATGTTCTTTCTTCCTAGACAATGAACTCATTATTGTGTGGCCATTAAGAGAACTAAGAACCTCTTCACTCTTACTCTCACAGAGCTGTATGGTATCCTTAGTGGTTACCAGATGGAGATAAACCTGCAAAATCCATCAAGCAGCTCTTCCAACAAGTCGAAAAGTTTAGCCCTTCATGTGATTGAAAGGGATAGCAGAGCACCACAACATCATCTCATCTGCTTCCCTGATAACTCATAAAAGGGTCCCTTCATCACCTTCCTTGAGACACCAAGGGAGAGCTATATCCAAGGAAGCCCATTCAAAGAGACAAGCTCTACTCAAGCCTTTGTGTATGCTGATGAAAGTTGTGGAAACTTTCTCTTCACTCTTGAAGACTTAGATTTCATCCATCCAGATGATCTGGAGTACATGGAGATAGTTCAAAAGATGGCTCTCCTCACTCATAGAGCCAAGAAGTTCTAGAAGAGAACAGGAAGGAAGTTTTCAAGTAATGTGGCCAGTGGAAAGTTTGGCCTGGATAAAAGCAAGGTGAAGTATTACAAATATAACCAAATACGACACTTTGCTAGAGAGTGTAAGGCACCAAGAACAACTAGTGTCTAGGAACAATCCAAACCAAACTACATTGACGCGGCTCCTAAAACTGAGAAGCCAAGCCAACCTTAACAAGATGTTGTTGTTGCTATTGAAGAAGAAGGCTTTGACTAGAGCTTTCAGGTAGAAGATGCTTCTCCAACCAAGCATTGATGGCTGATCATAAAAAAGCCAAGGTATTAGAACATCTTTGTACTTCTGAATGCA
Source organism: Flaveria sonorensis (assembly GCA_025506505.1). Classification (NCBI taxonomy): domain Eukaryota; kingdom Viridiplantae; phylum Streptophyta; class Magnoliopsida; order Asterales; family Asteraceae; genus Flaveria; species Flaveria sonorensis. The sequence goes on from CM046423.1 coordinate 68,219, forward strand.
TTGCTAAAGTTAATATGTACAGGTCCTACAACTTGGAAGTGAGATTTGAACTTGAGTCCTTAAACATTTTAAAAGATGATTTTAAAATAGAAGAAAATGATCATAAACTTAAAATTGAAGATTTAGAGAAAACTATTTCTACTCTTAAGCATGAACATACAAACTACAGGACTCAAATCAACCATTATCAGCTTAGTACAGTTGCCACTTTTAGTTGGTGACAAAAGATAAGTCATGGACATGTCATGACTACCTAACCTAAGATATTATTATTTTATCTTAGATATCTTACTTCTAAACAATGTAGTATTTGTCTAGTTGTAATTTCCAGCTGGTTTTCTAAGTATAACTGGTTGTAGATAGTAGTATATATAGTTTCTCAATATAACTTAGTAAGAAGTGCTTGAAAGAGTCTTGTTGAACTTATTATATTACTTGTGAATTGAGTTGAGAATTAATATATACAAGTATCTTGAAAACCACTCATGTGCTTTTTATGTTTTCTATTTGAACTTATTATATTACTTGTGAACTTAGTTAAGATTCTACTTCATCAACCCGAGTGACATTAAGTGAGTTTATGTGATTATCTTGTGTTGTGAGACAAACATCGATCCTTTATGTGACATTAAAGGGGAGTACTGTTGGAAAATGTCCATGTATTCTACATCATCTGGGCTGAAACACACCGGATCATCAATACAGAATTGAAAATCTCTAGAGTGTTCACTCCCTGAAACAAAGGCACAACTATCCTAGAAAGGATTTTAATGAGTTTGTTGAGACCTGGGTGTCTTAGGGAATGTGATGTAAGGCCCAAAAGAAAAGGATGATTGTTAGGGGTAGTTCAGGTACAACAGGGGCTAGGGAGTTCTTAAACCTTTAACAACATGTAGAGCATTGCTGACTGAAGGATTTGTGATGATGTTCATCTGATGGCTTTTTTGAGATTTCATCTCCAAACGGTATCCATCAAGGATTCCATATAGTTTAGTCATGGTGAGAGTGTTAAGATTCTCAGTTCTCTTGATTGAGACACAATAGAAAGTCCACTCATGAGGCAGTGCACTCATGAATTTTCTTACTATGTCTCTTGAGGAACCAAGGCAGTATAATCCTTAGGGGGAGTATTGTTAGACCCTGAAAGGATCATACTTGCCAACTCAAGAAGTGGTTGGAGGTTGTTCTGGTTTGAAAACATCATTTACAGAAGACAACAGAAGACTACAGAAGACATCATTTACAAAAGACCAAGAAGACAGAAAAAGACTAAGTATAGACTACCCACATTTGTTAATGCGGATTACTTGTGAACAAATGCTGACTAGTGTTTGTTTACCCGCATTAACAAATGCGGATGAAGACAAGAAATGCTGAACAAGAAGTGTTCATCCGCATTAGTCCATGCGGATGAACAAAAGGAAATGCTGGCAAGACTTGTTCATCCGCATGAACTAATGCGGGTGAGCAAATACAAATGTTGATCAACAAATGTTGCTGTCTATACAAATGTTGATGAAGACATGTTCATCCGCATGAACTAATGCGGATGAACAACTTACAATGTTTATATTTATTTTGTACCTAGACTAGATTCTTTTGTACAGATCAGGGTTAGTTTAGTCTTTTGTACATGCAATGTATATGCCTATAAATAGGGTATCATACCCTAACTTTGTAAGTTTGACTTCAGCAGTAATATTATCAATATTATACATCATCGACTTGTGTGTTCTTGTTTCCTACTCATTCAAGCATTTACTACAGTTATTAAATGTGCTGTAATATAGTAATTCCATTGCTATATTATTGACTCAGACCACATATTCGATCCTAGGTTGAGTTACATCAACCGAGAATATCATTCTCAAACCCAGTCAATTGGTATCAGAGCCTCGGCTCTTGAATTCTTTACAAAATCATTTCAGATTTTGTGAGAAAATCGATTGATCTGTAGACTGAGTTATTTATCAGCAAGATCTATACTTCTGATAAACATACATTACTGGAATCGAACACCAAGAAGTGGTAATCATTCAGATCTGCTGTTGTCGAACCCCTCCTCACACACAGCAAACAAAGAATCCCTCCGAAACCTCTGTTCAAACTGGACAGATCTGCCAAACCACTGTTAACAGCATATTACAAGAACATCTACTGCCTAAAAACTTAAAATCAACTTAAAATCTACTAGAAACAAGTTAAAATCAAATTTGTTAGCATGGATTCCTATAATCTATCTGAAATTGGACATGCCTCTAAACCTCCTTTGCTTAAACACAAATCTGAGTTTAAGCAGTGGAAAATTCAGTTTAGAAATTACATCACAGGTGTAGATCTGAATTACTGGATATCTATTTGCAAGGGTCCCTACATTCCACTGTCCTTAAATACAAATCAAGCTGCCCAATACAAAACTGCTAGAATTCCAATTGAAGATCCTAGCTTAAACCTTGATGATGAAGAGTACAAGAAAATTAAAATTGATCTTAGAGCATATTCCATCCTCACACAAGCACTAAAAATGGATGTTCTGAAAAGACTAGAAAAATATGGAACTGCTAAGGGGGTTTGGGATGCTCTACAGATCATGTGTGAGGGAAGCAGTAAAGTTACAGAAATCAACAAAGATAAGCTAATAAACCAATATGAGACTTTCCATCACACCAAAGGAGAGTCAATCTCTAGACAGCTTCACAGATTTGTTCAACTTGTAAATGACCTTGAAATCATGGGGGTCACTTACAAAGAAAAGGAACTGAACAAGAAAATGCTACACAGCTTACCTGAAAGCTGGAAACAAAATGTGACAATGTTGAAAAATACTCTTGATTTAGAGAGTACCAGCTTGGATATAATGATTGCCAAAATTGAGGCACTTGAGCTTGATGACAGGAGCAGAAATCTAAGTGGACCTCAAGTCATTGAGGCATACAAATTCCCATCAGAAACTCATTCTGTTGAGAATGCATTTGTTACTGAAGAAGAAGACTTTCTATCATCTAGAGAACAACCAAGGACAACAGGATTCTTTGTTGCACCTCAACAACAAAAACATCAATGCCTTTGTCGTAAGCTTTGAAGCCTACCTTGGGGGAAGACTCACATCAACACACTTGATTCAAGAGGATCTAGAAGAGATGGATCCTGATGATGTTGAAGAAATGGATATGCAATGGCAGATGTCCATGATTGCCATGAGAGCAAAGAAATTCTTCCGCAAAGGGAAGATACTGAGCCTTAATGAGAACACAAAGCTGGGATATGACAAATCCAAAGTTAAATGTTTTAACTGTGGAATGGCTGGTCATTTCTCTCAGGAATGTAACTCTCCCAGGAGAAGCAACACAAACTTTCAAAGATCATCACATGGCCAGCATTCTACACAGCAAAATACCAACTATAAGTCAAGTAACAACCATCCTCATCAACAATAGAGTCAGCAACAACCAATTCACCAAAGACAACCTCTGCTGACACATCAAACTCAAGGAAGCAGTCAGCAAACTTCCAATGCCCTTGTTATCAGACAAGATGGAGTGTGTGACTGGAGCTTGTATGCAGAGGAAGTTCAACCTCAATTTCAGAACCATGCACTAATGGCTCATATCAATGATGGCCCAACTCCAATGCCATCTGAGGTAAAATCTAACTTATGTTCTGAAAAGCATGTTTTGGAAGTACAGGGGTACAGGGAACACAATCATAAACTGGCAAACAAAATAAAAGAGGAAAAGGTGAAATCAGAAATGCTCAAACAAGAAATGAGAATTTTTGAAATTAAAATCAAGTCTTTGTTGTCTGACATGGAAACACTCCATGGTGAGAAGTATACCCTTGCAGCTGAAAATGAAAGGTTAACTAAACTGTTAACCAAATCAAAAGCTAAGCAATCAGCTAATGAAGTGAAACTTGAAAAGTTTCAGCTGTCTTCAGTCAAGCTGCATGAGTTACTGGTATCTCAAAAGGGTGCAAAAGATATGACCGGGATATGTTACAAAACTTTTCCTCCTCCATACACTGATAACTACACGGTTATGCCTGAGTCTCTTACTCAATCTGATACAAAGGAATCTTAAACTATTGAAACCAAAGCAATGATTTCTCAAACAACAAATCCTCAAAACAAACTGAGTGTTTACATTGAAACAAATGAGGATAAAATCAGATTAGGTCATCCTATTAAAATCAAAGAGTGCTCAGACAAGCCCGTGGCTATCAAGAAACCAAAGAGCCCGATCAAATCTATTATACCTTTTGTAAAGTTTGTTCCACAAAGTCTTAAGGTAAATCACATCAATGAATGCTCAGTGAAACCATCTGCTGAAAGCAAATCTGATTATGAGATCATATCTCCTAACAATTCAAGCAAATCAGATAAGGTCTCATTGAAATTCAAGGATAAAACCAAAGTTCCCTTAGTCACCAAAGGAAAACCTCTTTTGTACAAAAATCCAAAGTGAAGTCTGATTCACCTTCTTCATCATATATGAGACAAGGAATTGGATTTGATATTTGTAACAAAGAACATGTAGATCAATTCGAAAGGGAACTAAAGCAAGACAGAAAGAAGCAGCATCAGTCCTCAAAAACAAAGAAAGTCAGAATTGTAAAACAATCTGCTGCAACCCCAAAGACTGATGTCGCCTCTCCTTCAAGGTTAAAGGACAAACAAAAGTATTGTGAATTTTGTGATATGACCAATCAAAATACAGATGAGTGCTACTTCACTGAGTACTGCTCTATCTGAGACATGAACAATCATTCTACAAAAAACTGTCATTTTAATAAATATTGTTCATTATGTGATATGACCAATCACAATACAGTTGATTGTTACTTTAATCAAAAAGGTTTGAAAATTTCACAAAACAAGCCCATTTCATCAGTTTCAACTGACAAGTTCAGACACAAAAGTCCAACAAACCTGAATAAATCACTGAATTCTCATCAAAAATATAACATGAAAGTGATTTCCGACAAGCAAAAATCTGTACAACCTTTATACAAAAATCAAAAGGAAAGGTTTGTATACTCTTCTGACACGTTAGATGAAATTGATGAAATCAAAAATCAAAGAAGCATTAGAAAAGTGCTGAAATCATCTTCCTCCAAAACTCAAACTAGAGGAAAATATCAAGAGGTAACGGTGATAGATGCAAAAGGACAACCCAAGACCATTATGGCTTGGGTTCCATAGTCTAACTAGTTCCTTTGTGCTTGTAGGGTCATTCATACAGGTCCAACAGCTTATGGTACGTGGACAGTGGATGCTCCCGACACATGACTGGAGACAGTTCCCTTCTTTATGATTTCAAGCATATTCAAGGAACTACAGTAGCATTCAGAGGAGACTCACAGGAGGTAGAATTACAGGAGAAGGTTCTGTGACAAATGGACTGCTGAGCTTTGACAAAGTGAATTACTGCGAGCAATTGAACTTTAATCTGCTCAGCGTGTCTCAGATCTGTAACAAGACATATTCCACTCACTTCACAGATGTGACATCCGGTAATTTTTCGTTACCAAACTCCGTTAGTTCCGTTAAGTCTTGCATACACGTGTCGTGAGCACACACAAGTTGTCATTGAACGTTGGTGATTTAATAATAATTAATAATGATAAACTGATAATAATTCAGTTGATGATGTGATTATTTAGTTATGCTTATGTGTTTACGTGATTTAAACATTAATGGTGAATTTTATCGCGTAACGTGGCAAAGTGTGTATTTATTTCATGTATCTTGTGGTTAGTGAAATAATTTATAGAATCGTTATTGTTGATTAATAATGTTTATTATTTTAGTTAAAAACATCTTTAAAAAGAGTTTAAAGCCTAATTTTATAAAATACAAATTATAAGGGTTTAAAGGGTAATTAACATAAAATAATTAAACAAAAATCAAAATTCAACCCTAATTCACCATCTTGCGGCCGTGACTTCTTCACACACACACACCCCATCGCGAATTCGACCAAGAACACCCACAAAGCATCGGTTTTGGATCGATTTCAAGTGTACAACAAGTTAGAATCATCAAATACAAGCCATTACACGTTTAAAGGTTAGAGTTTTACATGTTTTTCATGTATTTTGATGTTGGCCGAACCCTAGAGTCAAAAATCTAAAATTGAATGTTAATTGTTTGTTGTTTGATGATGTTGTAATGTTAGTTAGGTTATATTGATGCTAGTTTACGTCGATTATGCAAGAAAGCTTCGATTTTGATGAATTGTTCATAGGTTACTAATAATAGTAACTTTATTTGCATGAATATGGTGATTTGATGATGAATTGATGTTGTTGAAGTGTTTGTGATGATAATTGGGTGTTAGATTGATGATATTGATGCTAGAAACCTAAGAATGAATGTTGTAGTTCAGAGGTTACCAAAAGTAGAAACTTTTGGTCATGAAGATTGATGAACTATGATGATTAGATGTTGTTGAACATGTCTAGATGTTAACATGAGCTTGAAATGGTATATTGTTAATGAATTCATGAATGTATTGGGTGTTTGATAGATTTTGGGATGTGCTTTCCTAAAAGAGAAACTTTATTTGTACAAAGTCTTGATTATGAGGATTTGAGCATGTTTGGGACATTAGGATCATGCTAGTATGTTTATGGATGATTTCTAAGGTGGTAGAATGTATTGTTTGGGTTGTATGAATGTTGATTTGGTTAGTTGACTAATTTGGCCTGTTTGTGGGAATTCATGGTAATGGGTCGTATGGGTTATGATAGGATTATTGTTTGGTTGGTAGTTGATCATGGTTGAACATGTTGGTTGATATGAATTCTGTTAAATAATATGTTGATGGTCATCATACACGCGTGCGAATCTGAGGCCCCTACTTAGTAGGATTGGCAGGGTTTAGGGTGTGAAGTCGTGAGTGGCTTCACATGGCATGCTGTGCATGATTTGATTCAATGTATGATGCATTGGTTGTGTTATAGCTATGTTAAGCATGATGATTATCTGAGATTCGCATGACTTGTATGATATCTGGTTGTATGATGATCTAGGTAGTACATGTGGGTAATGAAGTGTCATATGTGATAAGCTTGTATGTTAATCATGTGTGATGAATTGATATGCTTGTTTGAATGGAATTTCACCTATAATGTCACCAAGGGGTCAAACGGGTCAACTGGGTCAAATGTGTCTTGTCTTTCTAAAACCTTGAGTTCTTTGGTTTGTAGAGCACTTAGGGTTTCATTATGATTTCTGTGTACACGTACTTATGTACTTGCGTGTTCTAGGTAACCTCTGAAGGTTGTCTTTCCTTCCTTGTCAAGTTAAGCTTTAAGTTAATTCTTACACTCATCAGGTGAGTTCATGCCCCACTCTTTTACATACTCTCTTTTGGGGGAGATAGCATACTGGTTTTTACAAACGCTTTATCATGATAGGTTGTGTATAGTATAATATAGTGTTGTTTACCATGAAAGTCCTCACACTTTCGGATTGTTAATAATGATATTAGCGGGAAATTTTGGGTAGTACTACTGGGTCTGAAGAGCCCCACCTGTGCGACTCGAGGTCAAACGGGTGCAATATTGTCCTCACGAACATTGTCACGACCTGGTAAGTCGTGGCAGGAGGCAACAAACGTAACATAGTTAGCTTCAATCGTGAAATCACTATGATTATTACTTTTAGTTTATAGACTAGCTATCTATTACAATACACTTCTTATATTTTGCAACTGTTTATGATTTATGATTAACGCAAACTCTTGAACTCACCAACTGTTGTGTTGACTCGTTTAGTCTGCTATTCTCAGGTTAAGGTTGCCAATGCCTAGGAGCACATTGCACGGGTCAGCATCATGGTGTTTGTCAGCATGTTATGAAATAATGTTTTTGGATTATTTTGTTTTAAACATTTCTGTTTTGGTTTTGCATAATTCTTGGGCGCGTATGTTTGCGCATTTTAAATCATGTTACATTGTTTTGAGTTTTCTAGTTTATTAAACGCTTCCACAGTATTTAAAGTTAAACTCTGATTTTGAATGTTAGTTCATATAGAGTCGTTCTGAGTAACTAATGACTGAGATCCTGGTATGTCACACGCCTCGCGGTAAAACCCTGCACGCGGATTTTGAGGGTGTGACAGATTGGTATTAGAGCCATTGGTTATAGGGAACTAGGTTGCATACACACACTAGACTATAACCGCACAGTTGTTAGTTACTTGTCATATACTTCCGTTACTGTATACTCATTGGCATACGCATCACGTACTTCGCAGCATGGCATCGTCGTCGCGTGACTTGGGAAAGAGACCCGCGAGATCCGAGTCACCTCCCTACTCACCCGTACCCGACAGGGATCTGACTGGCCCCGACACCCCTATCCGTCTGAAGAGGTTGATTGGGATCAACCATTCGTGATACCAGAACTTGATCCTCCACGAGACTGGGATTACTATCCTACCCGCATACGGGTATGATGTACCAGGAGCGAGTACCACAAGTAGCCCCTACCCGACCATGGACGAGGGCATCGACATCTACCCCATCTCTCATACTTCCTGCCCTGGAGGTTCCGCAAGAGCAAGTTATTACTGCACTGGTGGCTGCACTGGACACCGAGCAACAGCGTGTCAGGGGACTCACAGGGGAGAATTATACCCTGAGACACGAGGTACGAGAAATACGACTGTGAGTGGATACGCTTGAGGAGCGACTTGGGAAGGCCCTTAATGGGTGTTATACTATGGAAGACGGCGTGATAGCACTCACGGGACGCGTGAGTGCACAAGAGCAACGAGATGTGATAGCCAATGACAAGTTTGCTGCTCTAGAGGCACAACTGGCAGCGCTCCAGATTGCTATAGCTCCTGCTCCGGCAGAAGACCCTAAGGATGAGGACCCTGAAGAAGCCCCCGAGGAGGAGGAGGAACCGGAGGAGATGGATGACGACAGCGATGGATCGGATGTTTTGGATTGATTTCCTTTTTGTATGACTTGGACTATGTAGTGTTTCTTTCCTTTGAAACCTATGTGGGAAGGGTTGTTTCCCACCCAACTGACAAACTCAAATTTTGACATTGATGGAATACTTTGTGACTCATTTGCAAATTATTTATCTTTGGTTATTATTTTGTCATAAATGTTGTGGTTGTGATGAATTCATTATTTCTTATTGTTTATTGTACTTCAATGAGATTAATGTATTGGATGTTACTCATTATTGTATTTGTGAATGTAAAGTGAAATATGGACGCCCGTGGATGTGGACGTGGACGAGGACGTGGACGTGGCGCCGGAGGCCGCGGTGCCGGTGCTATCAACATGACACATGCAGAATTGGCTGCTTTAATCAACGAGCACGTTCAAGCGGCAGTGGTTACTGCCCAGCTAGGACAGCCAGCAGGTAATCAATAAAAGAGGCTAAACCAATTATCCTAGCTATTTGTCTAGGATATCTGACTAATGTTTGGTATGTCAAAACAGGACCACCACTTTGTACCAACAAGTCCTTCATGGTCTGTAAACCACACACCTACAGCGGGACGGAATGAGTTGTAGGACTTGTACGGTGGTTTAAGAAGACAGAGTCTGTCTTCGCGAAATGCAACTGCCCGCCTGCTGATCAGGTGAAGTATGCCACCGGGACACTGGAAGGCGCATCACTTTCCTGGTGGAACGCCCAGGTACAAATGTTGGGTCAAGTTATAGCCAACGATCTGCCTTGGGATGATTTCAAGGAAATCATGACTGAGGAATATTGCCCCCACAATGAGGTGCGAAAGCTGGAAATGGAGTTTTGGCAGCTTAAGATGCAAGGCTCCGAGATAGAAGCCTACACTACCCGAACCCATGAGTTAGCCACTTTATGCCCGGGGATGGTGAATGAGATGCACAAGAGGGTCGAGCACTATATACGTGGATTGATGCCCAAAATTCAAAGTATGGTGACTGTTTCTAATCCCACTACCATACAACAAGCCATCTAGTTAGCCCACAGGCTGACTGATCAAGCGGTTGAGCAAGGACGATTACCCAAGCGGGGCACTATGGCGAGCGTGCCTGACAATAAACGCAAGTGGGATGGTTCAAGCAACAAGGGATCGTCATGAAGCAGCCAATCTCAACCTCAGCAACAGCATCAATATCAGCAACACCAACGGAGGTTCGATAATAATCGAAGCTTCAACCAGGCGACTCCCTCCAATCAAGGACCCAGTGGTTATGGAAGAAGATATCCAAAGTGCAACCGGTGTAACTACCATCATGTGGGTAGATGTGACAATTTCAAGTGCCAACGCTATGGGAAGATTGGTCATACAGCTAAGGACTGCCGTGGTGAGCTGATGAAAAAGCTACAACAGTCCCAGGAAACTCCCAAAGGCTGTTTCGAGTACAGGAAAGAAGGCCACTACAGAAGAAACTGTCCACAACTAAGGAGAAATGGTAATGGCAACAACAACAACAACGGCAACAACAACAACAACAACAACGGTAATGGCAACAACAATGGTGGCAACAACAATGGAGCCAAAGGAAGAGCCTTTGTCATTGGCTCAGGTGAGGCTCTAAACGATCCTACAACTGTAACTGGTAAATTTTCAGTTAATGGTCGTTTTTCCACTGTATTATTTGATACTGGAGCTGATAGAAGTTTCGTGTCCACTAAGTTTTGTAGTCTTTTAAGTGATATGCCCTCAGCCTTAGAATCTAAATACACCATAGAGTTAGCCGACGGTAAACAGATTCACGTAACGCATATTCTTAGAGACTGCAAGATAGAGCTTGCTGGTCATACATTCGCCATAGATCTCATGCCTGTTACGCTAGGAAGCTTTGATGTAGTATTAGGCATGGATTGGCTTTCCGACAAGCAGGCAGAAGTCATATGCCACGAGAAGATCATACGGATTCCAGTTGGTGAAGAAGTCCTTATGGTCAGAGGTGATAGGAGTGGTGCAGTGATAGGCATCATCTCGTACATGAAGGCATATGAATTATTGAGGAAAGGCCGCTTAGCCATACTGGCACTTGTCACTGATAAGCAACCAGAGGAAAGGAAGATGGAGGATATTCCCGTAGTTCGTGAGTTTCCCAAGGTGTTTCCGGAAGACCTTCCTGGATTACCGCCTCATCGTCAAGTTGAATTTCAAATTGACTTGACTCCAGGAGCCACTCCAATAGCGAGAGCACCTTACCGGTTAGTTTCGAACAAACTGCAAGAATTATCTGCTCAACTACAAGAACTGTTGGATAAAGGGTTTATCCGACTGAGTTCGTCACCCTGGGGAGCGCCAGTTCTGTTTGTCAAGAAGAAAGATGGCACATTTCGAATATGCATTGACTATAGGCAACTGAACAAGGTCACGATCAAGAATAGATATCCCTTACCTCGTATAGATGATTTGTTTGATCAACTACAAGGATCAAGCTATTACTCTAAGATCGACCTGAGGTCTGGGTACCATCAGCTGAGAGTTCGAGAGGAGGACATCTCGAAGACTGCCTTTCGTACACGATATGGCCATCACGAATTCTTGGTCATGTCATTAGGGTTGACGAATACACCAGCAGTATTCATGGATCTCATGAATCGCATGTGCAAACCCTATCTTGATCAATTTGTTATTATGTTTATCGATGATATATTGATCTACTCAAAGACCGAGGAGGAACATAAGGATCACTTACGTTTAATCTTGGAATTACTTAGAAAAGAACAATTATACGCGAAGTTTTCTAAGTGTGATTTCTGGATACGTGAGGTACAATTCTTGGGTCACATTGTCAATGAGAAGGGGATACATGTTGATCCTACCAAGATTGAGGTAATAAAGAATTGGTTTGTTCCTAAGACGCCCAGTGAGATACGACAATTCCTTGGACTAGCAAGATATTATCGACGGTTCATCGAAGGATTCTCTAAGATTGCTCAACCCCTCACAGCTTTGACTCACAAGGGAACAACATACAAGTGGGGTGAGAGTCAGGAATCCGCATTCCAGTTGCTGAAACAGAAACTATGTAGCGCACCGATATTGGCGTTACCGAAGGGTAATGATGATTTCATTGTCTATTGTGACGCTTCCATTCAAGGACTTGGGTGCGTCCAGATGCAGGGGGATAAGGTGATAGCTTACGCCTCTAGACAACTAAAGGTTCATGAGAAGAACTATACCACCCATGATTTGGAGCTGGGTGCGGTAGTTTTTGCCTTAAAGATCTGGAGACATTACTTGTACGGTACCAAGTGCACTATTTACACCGATCACAAGAGTCTTCAGCACATCTTTGAGCAAAAGGAACTGAACATGAGGCAAAGGCGCTGGGTAGAACTACTAAATGACTATGATTGTGCTATCAAGTATCATCCGGGGAAAGCAAATGTAGTTGCTGACGCGCTGAGTAGGAAAGAGACTGCTAAGTCTCGACGTGTGCGAGCTTTGCAACTTACCATCAGCACACAGTTACCAGAACAAATCCGAGAGGCTCAGACAGAAGCTTTGACAGTGGAAAACATTGGGTCTAAATCATTAAGGGGAATGAAAAACAATTGGAAGTAAAGGCGGATGGAATTCGTTACTTCATGGACAGACTTTAGGTGCCTCTACACGGAAATGTGAGAGACTTGGTTATGAGTGAGGCACACAAGTCTAAGTACTCTATACATCCTGGATCTGACAAGATGTATCATGATTTGAAGGCACACTACTGGTGGCCTAACATGAAGGCGGATATAGCTACATATGTGAGCAAGTGTCTGACCTGCTCTAAGGTAAAAATGGAGTATCAGAAACCGTCTGGTCTATTACAACAACCCAAGATCCCTATGCGGAAGTGGGATCAGATATCAATGGATTTTATTACTAAGTTACCTCGAACTTCTACCGGTTGTGACACAATATGGGTTATCGTGGATCGATTGACAAAGTCTGCTCATTTCCTGGCGATAAAGGAAACAGATAAGATGGAGAAATTAACCCGACTTTATCTGAAGGAGATAGTTTCGAGGCATGGAGTACCGATCTCAATTATTTCTGACCGTGACGCTCGTTTCACATCGCACTTCTGGCAATCATTGTAGAAATCCTTGGGTACGCGATTGGATATGAGTACTTCTTATCATCCACAGACTGATGGTCAAAGTAAACGTACTATACAGACGTTGGAGGACATGATACGTGCTTGTGTGATTGACTTCGGGAACAACTGGGAAGTTCACCTACCATTGGTGGAATTTTCCTATAACAACAGTTATCACACTAGCATAAAGGCAGCACCTTTCGAAGCTTTATATGGGAGAAAATGTAGATCACCAGTTTGCTAGGCTGAAATTAGTGATAGCCAGCTAACGGGTCCCGAGCTAGTACGTGAGACAACTGAGAAGATTGTACAAATAAGGAACCGTATGGCTGCAGCGCGAGACAGATAGAAAAGCTATGCTGATAAGCGATGGAAACCCCTAGAGTTTCAGATTGGTGACAAGGTTTTATTGAAAGTCTCACCATGGAAAGGCGTGATTCGGTTTGGTAAGCGAGGAAAGCTAAATCCGAGATACGTTGGACCATTTGAGATATTGGAAAGAATTGGTCCAGTGGCCTATCGATTAGCCTTACCGGATTCGTTAAGTGGAATCCATGATGTATTCCATGTTTCAAATCTGAAGAAGTGTTTAACGGATGAAACGATGATCGTACCGCTGGAAGAAGTTCAAGTGGATGAACAACTACGCTTCATTGAGGAACCGGTCGAGGTGATGGATCGTGAGGTGAAGACACTTAAGCAAAGCAAGATACCCATAGTCAAAGTTCGTTGGAACTCAAGATGTGGACCAGAATTCACGTGGGAACGTGAAGACCAAATGAAGCTTAAGTATCCTCAGCTAGTCGAAAAGACGATGCCAACCGATGAAGGTATTGATTTAAATTTCGGGACGAAATTTCTTTCAACATGGGGATGATGTGACAACTCATCCAAAACTCACTCGATTTCGATTACTTTGTGCCAATGCAGTAGACCAGTGATGGAACACTCACCATGTAATGCAATCTTCGGGACGAAAATTCTTTCAACATGGGGATATTGTGACATCCGGTAATTTTCCGTTACCAAACTCCGTTAGTTCCGTTAAGTCTTGCATACACGTGTCGTGAGCACACACTAGTTGTCGTTGAACGTTGGTGATTTAATAATAATTAATAATGATAAACTGATAATAATTTAGTTGTGCTTGTGTGTTTACGTGATTTAAATATTAATGGTGAATTTTATCGCTTAAGGTGGCAAAGTATGTATTTATTTCGTGTATCTTGTGGTCAGTGAAATAATTTATAGAATCGTTATTGTTGATTAATAATGTTTATTATTTTAGTTAAAAACACCTTTAAAAAGAGTTTAAAGCTAGTTAGGTCAAATATAAAATGTTATCGTACTTATTTTTATGTACGTTTTGGGGTGGTATACGTTTCGATGTAGATTTTGTTTGGAAATGCATCGGGTTAAATGTAATACATTTTCATTTATTTAACGTTTAGACGTAAATTTAACTTGGAAGCAAGTCAGGGTGATTGTAGGTTTGTTTTTCAACATAAATTTTGTTTGTAAAAAAGTTGGGTCAAATATTATACGTTTTCGTTGTAAGCTATAAATGCGAGACACTCTACGTATTAATGTAATTTAACGAGTTGGATTGATTGTATTTATATTTATCGCGTAAAGTATGATGCCACGACATCAAACAACGAGTAAAATAACTAGTTATTTGCTGAATTAGTGGAGTTTGAGTTTCAACGAAGTTGTTGTATTATCCGTCCGGTTTAAATTTACAAACCACCCGAACCGGTCGGTTCAACAATGCCGTCCTGAACAGTTTTCAAAACCACACACACCATCGCACCGCCACGACCCCTTACCCTTTCGTCTCTCTCACACAACCGTCCACAAAAGTACCCGATATTCCATCATTCTGTTTTTGTCCAAATTCATGATCAATATCTTCTTTATCATCGATTACATGAAACTTTTCATCGCTTCTTCTTACTGATGCGATCTCCATGGAGATGCGGTTCCTAATCGGTTAATCCGTGCCCTAATCTGTTCGTCATGTTCGAAGCACACGTAAGAGTTTATGTTCGTTGATTAAATTGACAATATCTGTGGATTCATTTATGCGAATTTACCATTACTGTGTAATTTGATGCGAATGCTCCCGTTCCAACGAAGAGCTACCCTTTGACTTTGGATATTAAGTTGCCTTGTAACTTGAAATCTGATATTTGTGTTTGGACTTGGTTACAATTAGTCGAATGCTGCTAATTTGTAAAAAACTATTAATATCTTTTGATTATTGTAACCTTTAGAGGTATGAAATGTACTGATGTTCCGCTTGTGTGTGGTTACGGACAGAAGAATACTTGGTGTGTTTGTTATTGCATCTTTAGTTTTAATTGTTTGTTTAATTTAATTTAGTTTATATATGTACATACATATGCATATATACATGCACACACATGGATATATGGATGTATGTATTATCCTCTAAGCTATATTCATTTAGTGTTGATGAGGAATGGTGTTGGCTTTAAATGGTGCAAAGAACCCTTACATACTTGCAAATGACTATAAGAGTATGGCTTTCTTTAATGCCTATGGTTGTTTCTTTCCTTATTGTTATCATGTTTTTTAGTGTGGTGTTAATGCAAAGCTGATAGGGAAACAAGATGCATGTGTATTTTTATGTAAAGTTTGGTGTCACATTTTCCATTTTGTCTCGTGTGTACTCAATATACTCTAGCCTTTTCAACATTTATGACTCTAACATTCGACGCCTCATGCTAATCAATATTGTAAGCTTTCCGTATTGGATCCGCTCTTCTCTTAGCATGAACATGAATTCTATTCTATTCGTTTTCTTTATTCAGCCCCCACCCGAACCCTTCTTAAGACCACCAAGCCCTCCTGAATGAGTTATACTATAAAAGCTTTCAACGTAGACCTAGGGACAAATCTTTCACTCACCGAGAAGTGAAAACCTGTGAGTTATGACTAGATCGTCTTGAAGACGGATGCGACCGGAAGAAGTGGCATTTGGAAGTGTTGCTGACTTAACACTTAGGTTTTGGCATAACAAAGCTTGCACTGTATTTTCGAACTTAGGCGCACTGCGTGCCATTGGTAGTGATTCTACTACGGTGCCACAAATTCGTAAGCTAATCCTAAGTAATCGTTGTTGGCCATTGGATTATTCCGAAAGAACCACTTTGTTAGGATTGAGGACTTGCCATGATAAAGCCTATTAAACAACGAGCTACTATCATTTCTTCATTATAGATTGAGATTTTGTTTTAGGTTATCTAGGTGGAGATTTTCTAGGTCACCCATCTTGAATATTGTTCCACCCAAGAGCTCTTAATAGTGGAATTTTTCTCATTCACAACCAATGCGTCCAAAATGTATGCCATCCATTTCGTTCTACCTTAGGTTAATCATTTAAGGAGTTGGATTCATTCAACTCTTGATGTATTAATTTGTGGTGTGGGCTTGACAAGGATATAAGCTAATAGCGAAGGAGTTTCTAGCAACCCGCCAAAAATTGATAAGAGTGAGAATTGTGTGTTCTTTATACTCTTTTTAAATAGTGGGTTACTAATAACTTCGAC
Source organism: Flaveria sonorensis (assembly GCA_025506505.1). Taxonomy (NCBI): domain Eukaryota; kingdom Viridiplantae; phylum Streptophyta; class Magnoliopsida; order Asterales; family Asteraceae; genus Flaveria; species Flaveria sonorensis. The sequence goes on from CM046423.1 coordinate 84,858, forward strand.
CTTTTTTTAAGGTTCTTTTACGAGGTTGTTGAGTCAACATGATACTATAAGCTTTAGGTGTTATGATATGTCATACATTGTTAGGTGTGGAGTCTTAGGTCAAGATTCATAGGCAACCAACCTTAACCCTGGGTCGTGAGTGGGCTAATTTGAAGACGGCCTTAATTTGCCGCATATTTAATCATGAAGTTATTTACTCTAATATTGTATTACATATAGATGGGTAGGCCATTGTAATTCTTAAGCACCTGAATAATAATATAAACCCTAGTTGCAGCTCATGGATGTAGGTGACGCTAACATAACCATGTTATTGTGTTCTTTTTTTTCCTGCTTGTGTGTGTGAAATTGTGTTAGCAGACCTAACAACTAGTATTGGTCTCTTGATTACAATTTTGCGGATCGAACTTAGCGGTGAGTTTGCCGGGGTTCTTGGCCGATCGCAGGATATCTCTATCATTCCTTATCTATCGACGTTGCAACTAGTCGCTGCAATTACAATCACTAGCGCTGTAACCACTCATTAGCGGTACTTACGTTGCCGTCGAACAAAAAGCCACTGATTGCTATGTTTCTCATTGCTGATTGTTGAGGTTGGGTCTGATAGAACAGTCATTAAGTTCAATCTTGTGCCATCATTGTGAGGTTTTCACTATTTCTGATCTTGACCATGTCAGCCATGTTCCGGTATATGATTATCATGGTATAAAAAAGGAAGATCAAGATTGAGAAGTTAAATTGACAGGATTTTAGTTTTTGGAAGATGCAAACCGAGGATAGAGAATGAAGGAATGAAAAGGGAAGCAACCAAGGCAAAGGAAGAAGCCGTTCCAAGCATCATAAGGATGTTACTTGTTTGGATTGTTGTTGGGATTGTAAAAGGACAACGCACTTCAGAAATCATTGCCTAGATAAAAGAAAAAATGTAAACCTTATAGTAGATAACATAGATGTTAATGCATTGATTTGCTGTGTTATGGGTGATGGTTTTTGGAGCATCATTCCATGCCACGTACAACAGGGAGATGATGAAGAATTTCACGATTAGGGTCTTTGGAATGGTATGCCTAGCAAATGATGAAATCTTAGATGTTACGGGCAGGGCTGATATTTACTAGAGAACTTCTTCAAGAACCATCTGGACTCTAAAGGATGTAAAGAGTAATTCGAAGTCTGAAGAGAATGCTTTATCTTTTTCAAGCATTTGGATGATTAGGGATTTAGGTCGTGTTTGGTGATGGAAAGTGCAAAGTAGTCATAGGAAGTCTATTAATTGCTTGTGGGAAAAAAGGTAGTTATTGGTTGAGACCCATAGGACAACCAACTTTAAACCTATGATACGAGTGGGCTAATTAGGCAGAGAGCTTAATTTCTCTTTTTTGATCATTGAATAGTTACATCCAATTACAAACTACACGAAAGTTGTCCCATGCTTTGATTCGAAAGCCCTAGCTAGTAGACGAGACCTAGCATCTCTCAGCTCAGATTCGAAGTTATTTACCCTAATGTTGTATCATGTATATGAATGTATATGGCATTGTAATTCTTTAGCACTTGAATAGGAATATAAACCCTAGTTGTAGGTCATATGACCAAACCACGTTAAATCTTCAAGTTACGTATATCTTTTTCTAGATTATGTGTGTGTGAGATGGTGTTTGAGTAGTTCAAGACTTAACATATATGCATGTACGCATAACACTATCCTATTTTCACGTGGAGGGAATAGACTCATATTGAAACCTACTTCACAATGGTTAGTTAGAAATTAAAGAAAAAAAATAAATTAAAAGATGTCTCTCTGGAAAAATTTGAGGAATGGAATCCCCTTAAACTTTAAGGAGGCCATATAGTTTAGAAGTGAAGGGATCCACTAGAAATTTTGCTAGCAAGTTTGCCCATTCCGATCATGTCATGATTGGTTGACGTACAAGCAGTTGTCTATTGGCCGGGTTACCAACTTGAAGGCAAAAGGTTTTCTTAGTTATAGTGTAGTGTTAAGATGGTGAGCTGATTTTTGTTGTGCTTTACCAGGGTATGTAGTTGTGTATGCCCGCTATTATTTTAATTTTTCTTCATATGTACCAATTTTGTTTTTTATCCTCTTCTCACAAATCATCTCCATTCGTTCCAGTTATGTGCCATTAGCTCGAAGTTTTTCTCAAGTTGGTTATGCAAATTGATGTAGATTTTGTTTATGCTTTTAGGTATTGCATTTGCTTCGAAGATATTTGGGTGAATATGTCCATGGGCTTTCATCCGAGGCTCTACGAATCAGCGTTTGGAAAGGTTCGTTAGTTATCTTTGTAATTGTTTATCTTTTATTAAAAGACTGTTATTAAGTTTATGTTGGAAAGTCTAATCATAATGCATGTACAAACTCACATTCTATATACATGAAGTACTATGAACAATAATAAATTAAACGATGACTACTATAATTGGCCTAACATATGAATTTACATTGTGGTACTCTTACGAATTCACCGTTGCATCTAGTAGCCGAATATATGGTACGCATATTTCGGTGATTATAGTATTTATTATTGTGTAATTTGTATAGATGTCATAATCAATATTATGTTGTATTATTTCCTTAGTTTCTTAGAATTAGGCCTGATTGTTAGCTTTTGTTCTGTAATTGTTAGCTTTCCTTTTGTATATATGTGCTGATCGAGTATGAATGAAATCAATTGAGTTTTTTTACCAATTCACATGGTATCAGAGCTCCTGCTTTATACCTAGCTGTCGCCATCGATCTTGTCCTCGGACTACTAGTCGCCACTGCTCTCCCCCCTCTTCGATTTAAACACCTTACATTTCCTTGTTTTCTTTTGTTTTTTTAGTTTTTTTAGTTTTTTATTTGATTGTGGCCGATGAAAACACCAACCCACCTTTGATTCATACACCTCCTTCCAAAACCACCGGGTAAGTGTGTTTCGGACGGTACAAAGGTGTCGTACTCGTCATGGGTCAAACTATTCCACCCGCATGCCCGAGGATACAAAGTCCCCCACCACATCGACGGAACTCAGCCCTACGACGAAAGATGACCTGGATTATGCTTCCTGGATTGAGATCGACATCATCGTGTTACAGTGGATCTATGGAATCCTGTACGATGAACTTTTTGTTTGGGTACCCGTACCTGATTCTACAGCCTTGGAAACATGGAAATGTATCAAAAATTTATTCTTGAACTACGAGGGATCCCGCACAGCCTCTCTCAAGCACTTTTTCTCCAATCTCAACTTGATTCTACAGCCTTGGAAGTATGGAGGCGTATCAAAAATTTATTCTTGAACAACAAGGGATCCCGCTTAGCCGCTCTCAAGCACTCTTTCACCAATCTCAAGTTGGCATCTATGCCCTCTTTGGACGCCTACCGCCAATAACTAAAAGAATCGGCAAACCAATTATCCAATGTTGACAACCCCGTTAGTGAAAATTGCCTTGTTCTTCAACTTTTTCGTGGCGTGCAATAGACATAGCCGTTCCTCACAGTCTTCTTGGGCTTCTCCATCTGGCCCGACACAACAATAGCCTGCTCGCCAGTTTTCTTGGGTTTCACGCTCTGCTCTAGCCAAGTCGCACATATGGGCTCCCTGGTGAGCCACTCCACAGTCCACCCCTTGTCCATTTCCCACGTAACTCGGATGGGTTGCTCCTTGGTGGACCGAGCCTAATCACCCATTAACTTAGCATACCACCAGTGGAAATCGCAGAGCAGGGGCCTCCACCTCTTGACAACAACATCGGACACTTGAACAAACTAAACTAGGAGCTGCTTTCCAGGCAGTGACACTTGACTTGGGGGATACTCAATGACACGTGGACACCGGTGCTACTCACTACTTTTTGGATCTAGGTATATGTTCTGCCTCTCATAATGTTAGTTCCATTAAGCATATATTAGTTAGATATGGTCACATATTGCCGGTTCTCTGGTTTGCAAATTTCACATTACCTAATCACCTTCGCCTTAACAATGTCTTTAAACACCCGACATAATAAAAAACGTATTCTTCGTTAAACGATTAACCATTGATTAATTTGTGTTGCTAGAATTTGACCCATTTGGTTTTTAGTGAAGGATTTCATGAATGGGATGATCTTGACCCGACACAACAACTTATCAACAGATTCTCTATCCTCTCTTTTTCCATTTCAATTTAAGTGATTGGAAGAGGTTTACCGTCGCCAAAATGAAGAGCATCATTGCCATTGTAAGTGTCGGAGTTGTCTAAGCTTGATAAATCCAGTGTTACATGGCTGGTTGACCATGCATCCGGGAACCAAGTTGCAGCAGATCTAAAAATCTGAACCCGGAAAGGGGAAGGGCCAGTGGTGGGCATTTGGTGGGAGGTGTGAGAGAAAGACAAGCAAGCCCTATCCCGTCCCGTTTAAATAAGAGAGTGCTGCACATCCTGCCATTTCAACTTCAACTCCTACTTCTAGTTTTCTTGTTTCATCCGCCTTTGACTATTTGCATGATTGACTAGGCCACCTGGGTCTTCCTGTTGTGGATTTTTTTATCTTCTAGACGTTTGATTTCCTATAATTAGACTAGTCGTTCTCATGTTTGCAATTCTTGTCGGTTGGCTAAAAATAAACGTTTACCTTTTCAATTGTCTACTTGTACTTTCATGCCTTTTGATATAATCCGTTGTGTTTTGTGGATGTCACTCATTTTTTAGTAATGCGGGTTACAAATATTATATGATCTTGATTGATGATTTCACCAACTATACATGGGTCTTTCCGTTGAAATTTAAATCTTACTGTTACAAAATTACAAAATTTTCATAAGTACACACTTCTCAAGGTCTACCATTTCGTTTTTCACGTCCTCACACCTCCTAACAAAACAAAACAAAACAGGAAGGCGGAACACATGATCCATCGGAGAACATAATAATGCTTTCCCTTCTTGTTCATGCCTCTCTACCACCATAATTTTGGGTGGAAGCTCTACACATCTCCACATATCAACACAACATTTTATCCTCAAAACTTCTCCCACAATCGTACCTCCACTGCCGCCCTCTACCTCCGTAACCTGTCATATGATCACCTTCGAGTCTTCGGTTGTGCATACTACTCAAACCAATCGGCTACCCGTTAACAAAAACTCACCCCCTGTTCCACTTGTTGCATATTCCTCGGATATCCTGCTAACTACTGCGGATACCGATGCCTCGAACCAGCTACCGGAAAAGTGATATTTTCCGCCATGTAGTCTTTGATGAATCAGTTTTTCTTTATTTTCAGCCATCACAACATTGCGGCGTCATCTTACAATCTTCTAACCCCTCACTCGACTCCTACTCCGTCCATACCACCATCCATCCACCCAACCTATCACTACTCCTCCGAGTGCCCACCACAGAACCACAACAGCCACCGAACCCTTCCTCACCTACCGACGCCGCTAAAAACACCTACCCACCCACAGCCACATCCACTATCCAACCGGTCCTTAATCCTAAACAGCCCTCAAACCGTCGAATTTATGAAAATAATCATATGAGAAATCGTTTGATAAAGAGTTCCCTAGCTAGATGATTTTCCACGTGGAATGAATTGAGAGGGGCTGGGCGGGCAGTAAAGGCTTATTTAGTAGACAGCGAGCGAACAGCAAGCACCTACTCCTATCAAAATGAAAAGAAGCTGAACTTGAATTGAAGAAGTGAGCCTCTATCAGAGAAAGGAAAGCCGTTGCGCGTTAGCGCATCCGTAAGCGGCTGAAAAAAAGCCATTTTTCGATAGTGATTCAAGGTGAAGTAAATCCCCTATATCTGATAGCTGTAACATGCCTTCTTCTTACAGAGAAATGCCCCTATTGAAACCCTGTTAGTGAACTACCAGCTGTTGGGTTTGTGAAGGCTTTGGGCTTGGGCCCATGTTTAAGTTTTCTTGTTCATTAAGTTGTTAACCCTAATTAGTCTCTATATATATCCATGTCATGCATTTGTAATCTTTGTACTGAGCAAATAAAGAAAAACCCTAGTTGCAGCCCGTGGACGTAGGTCACACAGACCGAACCACGTTAAATTCTCGTGTTCTTATTGCTTTCGTGTGCGTACGAGTGTTTTGTGTTTATTTCCGCTGCGTAAAGATACCTAACAACCGGTATCAGAGCATCAGGCTCTTGAAGATTTCATACGAAACACGCCGCCGTGTACCTAGGGTTTCTGCCGCCGCCTAGGGTTGCCGCCGCCGCCTAGGTTTCTGCCGTCGCCGTCGCACCGCCTAGGGTTTCTGCCGTCGCCGCCGTTGCCGCCTAGGGTTTCTGCCGTCACCGCCGTTGCCGCCTAGGGTTTCTGCCGTGGCCGCCGTCACCTAGGGTTTCTGCGCCGCCGCCTAGGGTTTTGGTTGGAAGTACCGGATCTGGTTTGTCTATTCTTTTGTTGACTAGTTATCAACTGTTCAGTGCGCTTGTTTTTTGAAGACTTGTCTCTGTTTTGCTATTATGGCTGAAGACGGAAAGACTGTGATCGAAAAGTTTAATGGCACTGATTTTGGTTGGTGGAAAATGCAAATAGAAGCATTATTATGTCAAAAGGATTTGGATATGGTACTGGAAAAGAAACCGGAGAGTATGGAGAAAGCTGAAGAAACAGTTTGGAATTCCAAGGACAAGAAAGCTAGAGCGGTTATTATGTTATCTTTGACGAAGAGCGTTGCTTTTAACATCATGAAAGAAACCACTGCAAGTGGTATGATGTTGGCTTTGTCAAATATGTATGAAAAGCCGTCTGCAGCTAACAAGGTGTTCTTGATGAGGGAACTGTTCATGACGAGAATGAAAGAGGGAAGCTCAGTCACCTCTCACATTAATGATCTGATGTCTATTCTTACCAGATTAGAATCAGTGGGAATAAAATTCGATAATGAGACTCGAGCTCTGGTGTTGCTATCTTCACTGCCTGACAGTTGGTCCGAGACTGTAACTGCTGTTACAAATTCTATGGGGGCTAACGAAATGACATTTGAAAAGATCCGAGACATTGTGATAGGTGAAGACACACGTCTGAAAATGTTGGATCATCTTCTGAGATGTTACATGTTGGCAGAGGAAGGGAAAATAGCCGAGGCAGTGGGAGTCGGGGAAAGAGTTCAACTCGGACTCGGAAAAATGTGAGGTGCTGGAACTGCAACGAAGATGGACACATTAAGAGTCAATGTCCAAAGAAAGGTCTGAACACTGCTGCTGAGGATGTCAATGATGGTGATGTGTTAATCCTTGAGGCTGAAAACAGTGTGGACTCTTGGATCATGGATTCTGGTTCTTCGTTTCACGCCGTACAGCGGTGAAATGATGGTGAATCTGAAAACAGGCGATTTTAGGAAGGTACGTCTCGCTGATGGCAGAATGCTTGATGTAATGGGCATGGGTGATATTGATTTGGTGACTCCATTGGGAACTACATGGAACCTGAAGAATGTCAAGGTGATTCCGGGTTTGAAGAAGAAATTAATTTCTGTTAGTAAACTGGATGAACAAGGATTGGAAGTCAGGTTTGGTGATGGTAAATGGAGGGTAATAAGTGGAAACCGGGTGATTGCTCGTGGTGATAAGCATGGGTCATTGTACATGGTGGAGGTACCTGCTGAGGGATTGATCAACCCGGTTAAGCAAGTCAAAGTCGGGTTCGCTAAATCTGCTGCTAAGAGAGTTCATTTTGCAAACATGAAGTCTGGAGCAGAGATTGTAGCTGAATGGGGTCAGAAGTCTAAACCAGTAAGAGGATTTTGTGACAGTGGGAGCATGGGGCATGTTTCGGGTACAGTCAAGAAGAATCGTTGGGTTTTGAAGACTAAGACTGGAAAATTCTCTCCTGGTGATTGTTTGCTGAATTTGGAGAGTGTTAGTGGTTCTCGGTGTATCTCTGAATCTGGTGGATCGTGTAAACCAGTTGAGACAGAGGACGGGTCGCTGGTGGAATTTGCCACGACTGAGTTGGAGCTCGGGAGAGCTTCAACTGGCCCTTCTGGTACTTGATGATGAGGGGTTGCTGCAACTAGGAGATGTGATGGAGTCTTAGCTTGTTCTTTGGGAACTGGAGGCTTGGAAGACTTGTTTAAAGATTACTGAAGTTACTTGACGACTGGGTTGCTTTGTACTTGAATGGCGGGCTAGAATTTATCGCAAAGCCTTCAAGTGGGAGATTGTTGGGTTTGTGAAGGCTTTGGGCTTGGGCCTATGTTTAAGTTTTCTTGTTCATTAAGTTGTTAACCCTAATTAGTCTCTATATATATCCATGTCATGCATTTGTAATCTTTGTACTGAGCAAATAAAGAAAAACCCTAGTTGCAGCCCTTGGACGTAGGTCACACAGACCGAACCACGTTAAATTCTCGTGTTCTTATTGCTTTCGTGTGCGTACGAGTGTTTTGTGTTTATTTCCGCTACGTAAAGATACCTAACACCAGCTACCCAAACTGTTCCGGCCGATACTATACCACCGGCCATGGCCGACCTCCCTCCTCCCACCCCATGACCACACAATCTAAAGCTGTCATTTCTAAGCTTACGGTCACCTCGTGTTCCACACCGTCTCCTCTACAATCTCCCGTGTTCCAAAATCTCACATACAAGTCTTATCTAACCCAAATTTGCATGGTGTTATGACCGACGAACATAGGACATTAATGTAAAATAACGCATGGGAGTTGGTTCCTAGACGTACGAATGCCCATGTCATTCTGTGTATGTGGTTTTTTTGTCACGAATTTCATGCTAATGGCACTCTACAATGCTATAAGGTCTGTCTTGTTAACGGGAATTCTTAAGAGGTTGGCATTGAATGTTTTAACACATTTAGTTCTGTGATAAAACCCACTACCTCTGAAGCACCGAAGCGCCCCAAACAAGGGAGTACCCGTTTCGGGTACTTTCTGGGGACGGAAACGGGTCCGAAACGGCTCCGAACCGTTTTGAGGGCGTCCCTGTTTCGGAGGTAATATAGGGGGACGTTTCGGGTGAGTTTCGGTGGTGTTTCGACTTAAATTTAGGGTTTCCGTTTTAAAAACCTTTAAAATACCATTGTTACCTCTAAAGAGACGGCAGACGATTGGATTCTTCAATCGATTTCTTCAATCGCCCCTCCTACTCATCTTCTTCAATCGATCGATTCTTCAATCGCGTTCTTCAATCGATCTCATTCTTCAATCGCGTTCTTCAATCGATCAGATTCTTTAAGTCTTCAATCGCAGATTCGCAGTTGGGACTCGGGAGTCGGGAGTCGGGAGTTTGAACTTTGAAGGTTTGAGCTTTCATTGGTATTAGGTATACATATAACTCTGTAAGTCTAAATCAATTATAATTTATAATATATTAATATTATATAGTGTAGAGGACTAGTGGGCAGTGGCAGACAACATTAAATTGGAATTACAGAGGCTTGTGAAAGAAAGAATGGTGCAAAGGGGCAGGGGTTTGTTTACCTTCCCATTGAAAGCTCACTCTCTCCCTGTTTGCTTGCACTGCCATTACCGACAAACTCTAGAGAGAGAGAAAAGAGGGAAGGAACGATCAAATCGAGGTGGTGTATTTTTGTAGTTTTGAGTCATGAGATGATTGAGTGTTCAAAAGAAAAAGTTAAAATGGTTTTTATTCACCCTATGTTTACAACAATACTTCTTTATAATATAGTTTTACTTTTAATGTGTTATAACTATTAAAATTTTAATATCTATGTTTAAAAAGTTACTAAGTTATTTGGTTAGTATTTTAAAAATATTATAGCTCAATGATACTGTAAAGATGTGGGACGTGGGTGGAGATGCTTTTGACTCAATGGAAGATGTAGGATTTTTGGAGGTTGCCGATCTCACACTAGATGAACCTGGATATGAAAATGATTTGATTATTGATAATTAATTACTTAAGGAATTTGTTTTTGGAATTTGTTTAATACTTAATGTCTAATTTGGAAATTGTTTGATGATAAATTATTATTTTTTATATTTTTTTTCCGTACCTTAGCCGTACCCGTATCTAAAAAATTTTATATTTTCCGTTCCCCGTCCCCGTACCGTCCCCATACCCATCTCCCGTACCCGTTCCGGTGCTACCTAGCCCACTACCATCCGGACTATTCTAAGCCTTGCCACCTCCCGTCACTTACCCATACACAAACTGGATGTCAAAAATGTGTTTTTGCATGGCAACTTAGATGAGACTGTTTATATGTTTCAACCACCTGGATTTGTGGATGAACAGTTCCATACTCATATGTGTTGCCTTAAAAAGTCACTCTACGGTCTCAAACAGGCTCCCCGTGCGTGGTATCAACGGTTCGCCACTTTCATTCTAAAATGTGATTTTCGCACCACCGTCAGTAACTTATCCAAAAAGGGTTCACACATGGCTTATTTATTGCTTTATGTTAATTCACAAATTCTAATGACAGGTTATTACAAAACATTGTTTCTTCTTTGTCTTCTGAACTTGCAATGTTAGATCTTGGCCATCTACACCATTTTCTTGGGATACAGGTCACCAAGAGACCAAATGGGTTGTTTCTCATTCAAGAGGCATATGCGGTTTATATTTTGTCACAAGCTCACATGCAACATTGCAAGCCATGCTCCACTCATGCAGACACTGATTCTAAAGTTAGTGCTACGACTGGTGCTCCACTTTCTGATGGTATATTATATAGAAGTTTAGCAGATGTCTTGCATAAGAGTTTAGCAGATGTTCTGCAGTACTTACCAGGCATTTTTTATGCTGTTCGATGCAGATTGGGAAAGGGGGGGGGGGGGGGTGTCCCGATTCTAGGCGTTCTACCTTCGGATATTGTGAATTTTTGGCCGACGATCTTGTTTCTTGGTCATCCAAGCGCCAACCCACCTTATCCCGCTCCAGTGCACAGGCCAAATATCAAGGTGTCACCAACATAGCTGCCGAAACTAGCTGGCTACAGAACCTTCTTCTTGAATTACATGCCCCTGTCTGTGATGCCACCATTATTTTCAGCGACTATGTTTCCGTTGTGTATCTCTAGGAATACCAGTTCAACATCAACGGACGAAGCACATTGAGATTGTCAATCATTTTGTCTGTGAAATAGTCCGCATTGATGTCCTCCACGTCTTACACGTTCCAACGGATTTACAATATGCTGACATCTTCACAGAGGGCCTCTTTAGACAGTTTTTTCAACCGCTTTGAGTCCATCTTTTGCCTCCGGTCCTCTGCTGCTGCAACTAAGGGGGCGTATTAGCCAAATATATGATACACATATTTTGATTATAGTACTTATTATTGTATTTTTTGTATGGCTGTCATAGTCAATATTATGTTGTATTATTTCCTTAGTTTCTTAGAATTAGGCTTGATTGTTAGTCTTTTTGTATATATGTGCTGTATGTATGTGCGAGTTTATTATAAATTGAGTTTTTACAATTCACTACATCGACTAAATAGCAACCAAGAGTTAGCAACCAAAATGTTGATCGTTTTCTTAGAGAGTATCCTTATGGTTGAATTTAAAGATTTTGTTTGCGGTTTGACGTTTCCTTGTATACTTTAAGACGGAGGATGAAGGAATTAATTTCCGTTTCCAATTATAGTGCTTGTGTTGACTTTGTTGGTACAATATTCTTTGCTTACTTGGTGTGGTGTGCATAAAGCTATGGCTCATTATTTCTAATATGTATTCAGGTGATGTGGTACTCAAAGACTTGAAATTGAAGGCAGAGGCACTCAATTCTTTAAAACTTCCGGTTATCGTAAAAGCTGGGTTTGTTGGTAGTATAACCTTGAAGGTACTTCCTTACACTTTGCCACTTAGGTTATTGGTACTATTGTCTTGTGGACTTCTACTCTTATCCACCCTTAGATTTGTTCTACTATATTTTATGTTACAACATTTTATTCATGATTTATATGTTGCAGTGTGTTGCTCTGCATTCTACCCCTTCTTTGTTACAGTCTAATTGACATCTGTTTTGTTATAGAGAACTCATCGTTTTTTATGGTGAAAGATTTCTAGATAAAATTATGACCCCATTAAAAAACTTGTGAAACATTTTCTTCTAATGGCTATAGCTTTTAAATTACTAATGAGCTTCATCTAATAGTCAAGATTTATTTGATTGGGTACATATCGGTGAACTATTTGAGTAATAGCATTGGTAGGATTTGAGGTGTGATAAATATTCTTGAGTATTAAAGTGCAAGATAAAGGTTACCACTATATTTAGATCCTACATACGCCATTTTTTGTCCAACAAAACTTATTAGATATACTTAACAAAGAACATACAAGTGATGTATCTAACAAACTCCGTATGCCACGATATGGTGTACCTTTTAGATATTTTAGGATATGAATGACAACATCCCAGTGTGAGGTCCTTGTGACTTGCTGTACTTACTGAAAAGGCAATATCATATGGCGTTATAATAAGTCTAATTTTCCAACAATTCTTTTATGCTTCTTTAGGTTTTCAAGTTCTCCAACCTTTGCCTTTGATTTTACATTAGGTATCATAGGAGCATCACATGTTGATGCTTCAGTCTTTCCATAATCACGTAATCATTCAACATATATTGACAAAATTTCCGTTGAGATAAATAGATCCCTTTCCTGTAATCCGGTTACATGACTCTTCAATCCCTAATAAGTATCTCAGGACAAAATCTTTAGTTCGAAACGGTTCAAGTAATTCTTTTAACTTTTGCATCCAACTTCATCACTCTTGGCGATAACTATACAAATACCATGAATAAAATTAATCTCATGGAAGATAAGGTAAAGAATACTTTGTAAGCCAAATTCTATCACCACAAATCACAAATTTAACTCCCAAACCAACCAACAAATTTCTTTAAGTCATAGAAAGACTTTTGTAGTCTGCACACTTTCTCAAACTTCCTTTGAGCTATATGTAGGAAAGCATTCTTGACATCAATATGATGAAACACTCATTTTTGTGGTTGCTAAAGAAGAGTTAAGTTAATGGTACTGTGGAGGGTAAGGGAGGGAGTTTGTGACTTTCCCAGGATAGGGTGACAGCTAATTTCACTCAGACTCATGTTTTATAGATCGAGTAGATTTTCCTCCTTGTTGGTGAGCATGTGAGTCTCCGTTTTAGTAGTTGCCTCCAACCACCGGAAATTATCCGTTTTGCAATAGTGTCGAGGCCCATATTTCTTTCCGCAACGAAGAACCTTTCATCCGAATCTCCCGGAATGCGAAGAGTTGGGGCTGGCGAAGTGGGTTGAGTTATTGAATTTACTGAATAAATGGCTTGATGACTGCAGAAGCTTTTGTTTGCTGCCCTGATCCATACCCTTCTTTGATTCAAATTCTAAAGCCAAGCTCATGGCGTTATACATAGTGCGGGGCGTATGAATACAAACATCTGCCTAGAGTTCATCCTTAAGCCCATTTAAGAACGCCTTGAGAAGACAGTTTTCGACAGTGATCAGGCCAATTAAAGACTTGACTACTTGAGTGGACCTATTAGCAAATTCTTGTTAGTATTCTTGAAAGACAAACCGTGTATAATAATTTGGTAATTGATTGATTATTTTGGAACATAATAGGCTCTATATATAGAGCAGATTATGACAATATAAACCCTCTAGAATGGTAAATGTAAAATACATATCAAGATATTAGTCTAACATTCCCCCTCAAGTTGAGGGTGGGGAGCGACCTGTAACTTGGATCTTAAGAAGAGAAATCTCTGTGAAGGCAAAGGCTTGGTGAACACATCGACAATTTGATCACTTGTAGAGATAAATTTGACATCTAGTTGTCCTTGGGCTAGTTGTTCTCTAACAAAATGAAAGTCAACTTCAACATGCTTGGTTCGAGCGTGAAAAACAGGATTGGTTGAGAGGTAGGTGGCACCAAGATTGTCACACCAAAGAATGGGTGCTGACTTGGGTGAGATGCCAAGTTCATGAAGAAGGGCTTTCAACCAAACCAATTCTGCGACCGTATTTGCAAGGGCTTGGTATTCAGCTTCTGTTGACGATCCGGAAATAGTTCGTTGCTTTCGAGCGGTCCAAGAGATGAGATTGGATCCCAAATAGACTGCAAATCCCCTGGTGGACCGACGATCGATATGGTAGCCGGCCCAATCAAAATCCATGTAGGCTTGTAAAACAGTGGGCTGCCCGTTTGTATCTGTGAAGGCACATAAGGTGGAGCTAGAGTTGTGTCGTATAAGAAGCCCGAGGTTGGCTGTACCTTTCAAATATCGAAGTACGCGTTTCACAGCTGACCAATGGTTGCCCGTCGGGGCATGCATGAATTGGCAAACTTTGTTTACAGCAAAAGCAATATCCGATCGGGAAAGAGTGGCATACCGGAGAGCCCCAACAATTTAACGATATTGTGAAGGATCTGGACTGTCATCATTGGCTGAGGATTGAGAGATGCTCATTGGTGAGCGAACGGGTTTGCACTCGGAAAGGCCGGAACGTTGAAGAACGTTTCAAATATATTTCCGTTGAGATAATAAGACAATTTCGGCATGATGAATTACTTCAATTTCCAAGAAATAGTGAAGTTGGCCAAGATCTTTTACCGCGAATTAAGAATTAAGCTGTGTAATGATGATGTCAATGGCTGAATTGTTGTTGCCGGTGATGATTATGTCTTCCACATAAACAAGAACATAGACTAAAGTAGGGACTTTCTTGAGAATGAAATGAGATGGGTCTGTTTTGGATCTGCAAAAACCAATTTGGTGAAGAGAAGTGGAGAGGCAATGACACCAGGCTTACGATGCTTGCTTGACTCCATACGGGGAATGATTTAATAGGCATACATGATTCGGTTTGCTGGGATCGACAAAGCCCGAAAGCTGTTTCATGTATAAAGTTTCCGAAATACCACCATATAAGAAAGCATTTTCACGTCAAGCTGACTCAGAGACCATTTGTGAGTGACAACCAAAGACAACACTACACGAATGGTGGTGGGTTTGATAATTTGATTATTGGACTGAAGGTGGTGGTGGTGGTGAGGGAGGTGTTCGTGGAGAGGGTGATGGTGTGGATGGTGGAGTAATCGAGGGAGAAGTGTTGTTCTTGGGTGAGTGAGGTGGTGGTGGTGTAGTTGAGGAAGTTGGGGTGGGGGGATCTATTGGAAAATCAGATGGTGGATCTGGAAAAATGGAGACATATAGGGACGGGGTGGAGGTGGTTGGTGGTGGAGAAGGTGGAGCTTGGAAAGGAAAAACATGTTCGTTGAAGCGAACATGCCGGGTAATGTATCAAAACATCGGTAACCATGGTGTGTTGGACTGTAACCGAGGAAGACACGTGTCGAACAAAAATCCATTTTGTGACGGTTGTAGGGACGTAAGTAGGGAACACACTGACAACCGAAAACCCGAAGGAATGTATAACGAGGGCTTCTATTGAAGATGTGGTGAAAAGGAGATTTGTTAGATAGACACGAGATGGGAGGCGGTTGATTAAATAGACTGTAATCTCAAAAGCAAAGTGCTAGAAACATTGTGGTTGGATTAGGCAAGAAGATCGAGATCGATTTCAACAACATGATGGTGACGACGTTTGATAATACCATTTTGAGCACTAGTATAAGGACAAGAACGTCGATGAATAATGCCAAGAGAGGTGAAGAAAGATGATAAGTTGCCGAATTCCCCTCCCTAATCGGTTTTTACACTTTTTAGTTTGGTATTAAATTGTCTTTTATTAGACAATGTTATTTAGTGATAGTTTAGGGACAAATATTGTAACTTGGTGTTTTATATAAACACCATGATATATAACCCTAATTATGATAATCATCTAATACAATCCTGATTACAAGGTTTAACTTGGTATCAGAGCCGGGCTCGATCATCGTTGGAACCCTAATCAGGGCGGCCGGCCGCCGCCGCCGCCTGTCCAACCATCCATCACCGCTTCTCTTTTCTTTTTTTCTTTTTTTTTTCTTTTTGTTAACCAACAAGGTTTTAATAAAGTTTTCTTCTTCTACCTCACAACAACCTCCACATTTGGCGGAACCCTAGCCGCCGCCACAAACCACTACTATCACAACAACCACCACCTTCACAAAACCCTAATTCTGCCATCATACTTCACAACCAAAAACAACCACCGTCCTTATTGTTGCTGTCAGATCTGCAAAACCCTAGCTGCCATTGCTAATCAGCAACTAGTAGTCGCTAATCAGCACCCTGCCGTCGCTAATTAACAACCAGTCGTCGCTAATCAGCAAGCTGTCGTCGCCAACCAAGCAGTCTCCTGCCGACATAACTTCCAGCAAACCTTGACACTCACTTTAAAGCCGACACAACTTCCGGCTACCGAAGCAACTTCCGACTGCCGAAGTAACTTCCGACAAACCTTGACGCTCACTTTAAAGCCGACGCAACTTCCGGCAAACCTTGGCACTCACTTTAAAGCCGACGCAACTTCCGGCCGCCGACGTAACTTCCAGCAAACCTTCACTCTTAAAACTTCTAGGGTGTGCATTCAACAAATCCGATAACATTCGTCGGATTTGTAAAAGACAACAAGATCTGCAATAGACGGTGACACTTAACAGGGGCAACGTCAATATGGTGGTGACACCACAATCCTGGCCACAGGAGAAACTGAAGAACAACTATGATTTTTTATATTTATGTCTTTAATTTTCAAACAAAGTCGCTCTCACGCTTAGTTTGCAGGGGAGTATTAGACAATGTTATTTAGTGATAGTTTAGGGACAAATATTGTAACTTGGTGTTTATATTATAACCCAAATTATGATAATCATCTAATACAATCCTGATTACAAGGTTTAACTTCTTTCAACCATTGTGAGGAAATTTTGAAAAGTGGAGTAAATATCAGATTTACGTGCTAAAGGGAAAAACCACATAAAACGAGAATGATGATCTACACATATCATAAAAAACTGATATCCATCAATAGATAAAGTGGGCGAGGGCACCCAATCATCACAATATATCAAGTCGAAAATGTTATTGCTTCGAAAAGTTGAAGATGGCAATGAAAGTTTAGAAGATTTTCCTAGTTGGCATGAAGTACATAAAGAGGAACATATATTGGTAGAAACAGGTAAAGAAAAACTAGAAACAATATTATGAAAAACACGTTGGTGTGGATGACCAAGACGGTGCCAAACTGTGGAGGATGCTCCGGTGGCGGTGAAGGCAAGCGTTGGAAGAGACATAAGTTGAGGTAGTTTGAGAGAGTAGAGCCAATCCTTACTTGGACCCATGAGAAGGGTGATGTGTGTAAACTCGTCCTTTACAACAAAAAAGAAGAGTGAAATTCAAAAGAAAACATTATTTTCAAGACAAAATTGTTGAACAGATAAGAGATTCTTTTTAATGCTTGGAACGTGAAGAATATTGGAAAGATTAAAGGTTTTAGTGGGTGAAAGGAATTTTGATGAGCCGATATGAAAGATAGGAAGAGGATTACTATTACCAACATGGAGTGAGTCATTACTATGATAAACTTCAGAGTTGTCAAGGCTCGATAAATCAGGAGTTGCATGGCTGTTAGCCCCCGTGTCAGGAAACCAGGTGGACTCTGATGTTGATCCATCCTTCGAGAAGTTTGTAAAGTTGGCCTGTGTAGGCTGTCTAGAAGAAGAGGAGCCAGGCTGATTGGGGCACTGAGATGGGAGATGGCCAATACTACACCGATTACAGTGACCATAAACCATGTTGTGAGTTGATGCTCAGGAAAACAACCTGTTGGAGCTGTTATCACGATTATCTCGGGTTCTGTTTTGAGGAAAAACTACCGCGAGAAGCTCCTTGGAATGTCCACGACGATTGCCTCGGTTGTTGTTGAAGGATCGAGAGGAGTAGAAGGCTTGTGGTTGAGGAGTAACAGGTTAAGCCGGTGCCCTAATTGACCTGCTAACAGTTGTAGGCTGCTTAGTTGAGATTGAATAGTACTAAGATTGGGTGATGGAGTTGTAGCAACCATGGCAGCAAAAGGTTGCGGGTTAGGGGTAGCATAGGCGGAGCTTGAGTTATTGGTATCGATCATGTAATCATGATCATGAAGCAAACCATGCAATTTGTTGAATGTGATGGGTGGATGACGGGCTAGCAGGTTGGATTTCAGACCATTGTACTCCTCTTTGAGACCCAAGATGACAAGCATCACAATATCCTTATCCTTCATTGGGTCACCGATGTTTGCTAGAGCGATGGCAAACACTTGTGCTCGAGTAAGATAAGCAGTTGGGGTTTCATCGCCTTTCATCATTATTCGAAGGAGTTGAGTCTTGAGGGTGTACTCACGAGATGATGTGTTTGGAGCGTAGGCACATTGTAGTGAAAGCCAGACTTCTCTGGATGTTTTGTCTTGAACATGCTAGAAAGCAGCCTCAGAGATGGTGGAAGTGATAAGCATGCCGACATGTGCATCGTTGGCTATCCAATGTGGATAACTAGGGTTGTCACCGGTTGTTGTACTAGAGGTTACGGTTTTAGGAGGGCATGGTATAGTTCCATCCACTTAACCGAATAAATTAGCGGAGATTAAGAATGGCTCGATCATAGCCTTCCAATATCCATAGTTTGTAGAAGAGAGGGTGAAGGCAAATTTATGGGAATTGAGAGCCGTTTTCTCTGCTGAAGTAAGCGCAACAACAATGGTTGCCATGTTTTGGTGATTTGATGAAGAACAGGAAGGGTTTCAGTAATGTTTTTGATGTAGAGTTTGAGTATGGCCGGAATTTTCTTCACGGCAGCAACTTGAGAGCAGGATTAGGGTTTCGTAGGGTTTGGTTTTCTTGGCTTTGATACCAAGACAAACCGTGTATAATGATTTGGTAATTGATTGATTATTTTGGAACATAATAGGCTCTATATATAGAGCAGATCAGCAGAATATTACAATATAAACCCTCTAGAATGATAACTGTAAAATACATATCAAGATATTAGTCTAAAACTGAAAAGTCCCGGTTTGTTTGATGTTGCACATGTACTCATCAGGGGTTCTGGAACTCTGCTGGGCAAATTGTTTTTGCAAAGCATGGGTCAATTCCTCCCCAAACATGACAGGCTGATCTGTTGAAAGCCATGACTACAGGTCTAAAGCATCTCCTTGGAGATGCGTTGATGCAACATCAACCTTTTCATCATCAGGGATTTGGTAACACTGGAAGTATTTCTGTGGCTTTAGAATCCATGCATTGATGCGAAATCAACCTTTTCATCATCAGGGATTTTGTAATACTGGAAGTATTTCTGTGGCTTCAGAATCCAGCCACAGGGATCTACCATTGAAGGCTGGGATTACAATTTTGGTATGGGGCCAGTATTGGTGATTGCGGCACCAAGAACTCTTCTTCATACCTGCCAGAACTGCCACTGGATTTCTCTCTCGAAAGTGAGTGCAATTTTAGGGCAGCCACATCGTTCTTGAGAGACTCAAAGGACTCCAGTTGAGCTGTGATGGCAACCATTTGAGCTGCAATCAGGTCTGATTGACCACTGCTGCCATCAGGGTGTTAGGTGCCATGTTTCCTCACAATGGAACCAAATGATAGACCCTGAAATACTCTGGATATGATTGATAAGAACAGGTACAAAGGTAACCCAATTTGGGATGAATAATGTCTCCAAATTAGTAACAAATTGAACAGCCTTCCTAGAAATATAACAAGGAATTTAATAAACTAAACGCTAAATAACTGCCCCACTACTTTGGTTTCCCCATGTCTAGGAACTGCTTCTGGACTGGGTCACGGGTCATCAGACCATCAGCAAGAAACGGGTAGTGAGTGTGCTGGACCCATCGGATATGATGAATCCGTTTCACCTACTCAAATAATAACCCCTACTAACCAGATACATATACTGTCTAAATAATTAAATAAGCGACTCATAAACCAACATAAAAACCTCCTAAGAACTCTCCACTCTTGCTGCTGTCCTTTCTACAAAAACATCAACGCATTCAATTTTACTTTTACCTTTCTTTCAATGTAACCCCTCAACTTTCCAAATGACCCATTTCATGATTAAATCCAACAATGTTAAATGTTAATCCAGAAGTTCAAGTTCGGATAAGGATGGTGGAAATTATGGATTATCATCTGAGTCAAAAGAAAGTAGGAGATAATTATTAGTAATTAGTTGAATATAATTATTAGTCTATTAATTGTTTGGTTGAGTTCGTATCAGACTAGGAATAAGTTTGTTTATTCTTGATTATTTAATAGTGTTTGAGGTGGCTTAGGATTAGTATAGGTTTAGTTAAAGAGAGGGTTAATGTAAATTTTTGGTGGGGTTTTTGTTCTTAATAATTTTAAAAAGAGAGTTGTGGGAGTTTCCACCAAAATATCATGTGTGATATACGATCCTGGGCCAACAGTATACTTGGTTATTCACACTCGTTCTTTTGTTATTGATGAAATGGTTTCTTTGTTTCTTACTGATTGCATTTTGTCATAATTAGAGATAAGCAGTTCGGTTTCTATTGTTTTGACATGAGAACAGGTTCCTTGGAAGGGTCTTGGCAAAGAGCCTGTGATAGTTCTTATAGATCGCGTGTTCATTCTTGCTCATCCTGCCTCTGATGGAAGGTCTCTTACGGTACGAACAAATATGTTGCGTTAAAAAGGTTTACTTGTTCATTTAAAATTGATCTTGGCTGATTACTTAAGTATTTATTTTTATGTTTTGAAGCCTGAGGAGCGTGAAAAGATTTTTGAAGCGAAACTTCAACAGATTGAGGTGATATATTTTGTTTCCTTCTTAAGATCGGTTATGTCTAAATTGTCTCTAGTTAACTTCAGTGTGAATTAAAGTTTTGTACCTTTTTGCTGTGAACCTGAGCACTTTACAAATGATGTTCTTGCTGAATAATCAACTGCTTTGCAGGAAGCAGAGTCAGCAACTCTTGATGCAATATCAAAATCAAAGCTCGGAAACGTATGTGGACAAGTATTACTTGTGTTATCGCATTTTTATCCATACATTAGTTGCTTGACTAATTTCTGTCACACCCTCTCTCTCTCTCTCTCTCTCTCTCTCTCTCTCTCTCCCCCCTTCCCTCCTCTTGTTGAATCCCAAATATAAAATATTAAAATTCCTTCACCATACACTGAATGCTGGGATTGTTTCCATTTTTGCCTTCTGAGCATGCTACCTCTAATTGTTTCAGTCTGCTGCGGGAAATTCATGGTTGGGCTCTTTGATTGGTACAATCATAGGAAATCTGAAGATTTCGATTGGAAATGTCCATATTAGATATGAGGATTCTATTAGGTTGGTGTACTTCAATATGTTGGAGTCACATTTTATCCTTAATTTTATGAAAGCTTTTTTGTTCCATGCTTTATTTTTCCTTGATTAGAAACACTTTTGTATGTTCAGCAATCCAGGACATCCTTTTGCTGTTGGTGTTACTCTGGCTAAGCTTGCTGCTTTTACAGTGGATGAGATGGGGAATGAAACATTTGACACCAGTGGAGCTCTAGATAAGTTAAGAAAGGTCAGTTTCTGTCTGCCAAATTTCACATTGTTGCTCTCACTAAAACATTATTTTGATTTAAAGCTTGCTAAGTTTTGGCCAGTTGAGGTATTCACTAGCTCAGTTTGAGGTGATGCACCTATTTATATGTATTTCATACAAGATGAGCACTGGACGTCCTCAACTCTTTATTAGTTTTATCTAAAACTTGGGTATATTGAAGTAGTGTTTGTCATATCTCTTGCTTCAACAGTTTCAGCTCTATTGAAGTTCTTTAAGTAGTTTTAAATAATAGCCAAGTAGGTGATGTATAAGCATAATCTCGTTGTCATGTTTTTGTTGTTTTCAAGAAAGAAATGGATTTGCATCTGCAGTATCAGCTTCATACCTCTCTTTCAGTGGAATATATCTTCCTACCTGGATCAAGTATAGCATCTGTTACTGTCAGTTGTATCTGCATTTGGCAGTATCTACAAAATTCATTTGATTAGTCTGAAGCTTATGTCAAAGTGAACTGTAGTCTGAGGTGCTAGCTGGAACCATACATGAATAAACTAACAAAGATAGTCTACTTAGGTATCTCAAGTTTGGTACTTGCTTATGGCACTTTGTCTCTTCTTTCATTCTTATGGAAGTTTTACTACATGTATGTCTTTGTATAAATTAGCACCGTGATAAGAAAGTAATAGAACCATAGTTATCGGTTTAGTTAGTTATCGGCTTATCCCTAATAGTTAGCAACAGACTTTGTTTAGTTAGTTGATTGGTATATATCTTGTATTTGAATACATTGATTGTATTATAAATAGGGAATTACACAAATCAATGAGATATAGAATTCTTCAGCCTCTTTCATGGTATCAGAGCTATCTCTGAACCATTACTAGAAACCTACTAAATACCTTCTTCCCATTCTATACACAGCCCTCAGTTCCATTCCATCCCTGTTTCTTCAACCATGGATAAAATACATCCAGCAATTACCGTAACCAACATCAGGAACTTCATACCTTTCACCCTAGAGATGGAGAATGGCCAATACAACTCCTGGGCCGAGCTCTTCAAAATACACTGCCGTGCGTTCGATGTAAGTGACCATCTCGAACCAAACGCAGCACCTCTCACAGCCCCTTCTTGTTCTGATAAAGCTCCCCCCAAAGAACCTTTTAACAAAACCCCTACCAAAGACCCTGAGCCCATAACCCTAGAATTATGGTCCCGAATCGACGCTATAGTCCTTTAATGGATCTATAGTACGATCTCCAATGACCTTCTCAACACCATACTAAAACCCCAAGCCAAAGCTTCAGAAGCCTGGAAAGCACTCGAGAACATCTTTCAAGATAATCAGAACTCCCGGGCTGTGTACCTTGAACATAAATTCGTTACCACCAGACTCGACAACTTTCCGAATATTTCGGCCTACTGCCAAACACTAAAGATGTTATCAGACCAATTAGCCAACGTTGGAGCTCCGGTAACCAACCAACGCCTCGTCCTTCAACTCATCGCCGGCCTCAACGAGTCATACGACGGCGTGGCCATGATGATTCAACAAACATCCCCTCTTCTTGACTTCTATGAAGCCCGATCGAAGCTTGTACTTGAAGAGACCCGCAAAGCAAATCAAGCCATCACCGCTGCTGCCCCACCAGACACCGCACTCACCGCTACTACCACTCCGCCTTCCAATCCTGACACCGCACAACAACCTCCCCACCCAACTCATGACTTCCGCACCCAATACCAGCAAGGACGCGACAGAGGCAGGGGTAGGGCCAGGGGCCGTCAATCCTACCGAGGTGGACGAGGATTCCAGGGGCACATCCGCCCACCTTTTTTGTCCCAAAACGAACCTTATATCGGGCCTTGGAGTTATAACACTAATTGGGCCTATCCACCCCGTCCATACCCTACACAACCGCCCAATACCACCAACAGACCACCAGGCCCACTTCCACACACAGGACCGGGTCTTCTTGGGCCCAGACCAGCCCAGTCTTATGCAGCTTCCGAAGCCAGTTACACACCAACTGACCTCGATCAAGCGTTTCACGGAATGACCCTTCATCAACCAGACTCAACTTGGTATCTCGATACGGGTGCTACACAACATATGACTAACAAAACAGGTAACTATTCCTCCTATTATTTCAATAATGGTCCTTTTAGGAATGTCATCGTCGGTAATGGCATACGTATTCCAATCCATGGTACAGGTCATCAACTTCTACCTTCTCCATATCCCCCTTTACAATTAAATAATGTTCTAAATGTCCCTTTCATTATTAAAAATCTACTTTATGTCCGTCGCTTAACCACTGATAACAATATTTCTATAGAATTGATCCGTTTGGTTTTCTCGTGAAGGATCTCCCGACCAAGACTCCTATAATGCGATGCAATAGCTCGGGGGACCTGTATCCACTTCTACCATCAAGGCTCTTCTCTACTAACCCGTTAGCACTAACCACCATCACCAAAGACATTTGGCACCAACGGCTCAGACACCCGGCCTCCTCTGTGTTTCCTCGTTCGAATGATATTTCCTTTTCTAACGTTAGGACTTCTAATATTTGTTCCTCTTGCGTGTTTGGAAGACAAATAAAATTTCCTTTTATTCCCTCATCTAATTATACTTGCTTACCTTTCGATATTATACATAGTGATTTGTGGACCTCCCCGATACAAAGTTCGGGCGGCCATCGATATTACCTCTTGTTCTTGGATGATAAAACTAATTTTATTTGGACTTTTCCCCTCCCCCATAAATCACAAGTTTTCTCTGTCACACCCTGGTTTCAAGGCACCCCGGGAGTGCGACCGATTGGTACGCGTTATTGTTCATCTTTTATTTGCTTGTCTTGAAAGACGTTTATGCAGCGGAAAATCATTTCACAATTTATCTGATGATTTATAAAAACAAACTTTCATATATTCGTTGGGGATTAAATACCCAAAATTTTACATAACATTGTTCAACGCAATGTTTACAAAATTTTATGTCTACTGACAGATATTCAAAACTTGCCACAAGGTCTATGCCTAGGAAACTTTAGTCCTTCCGGGACTATTCTTGCTACTATATTCATCACAGGGTTTCCATGCCTAGGATCATAGTCCATCCAGCACTAACACCTGACTAAACATATTTAATCCTGTTTACTTGAAAATGTTTGAAAATAATACATCAGCGAAAAGCTGGTGAATACATTTAATTTGACACAAAAATATTTCGGCATGAATAACGATAAACAGTTAATCATAAATTAACGGTAAACCACACATTTAGCAGTCTATTTCAACTGGAAGTTCCCCCTCCATATATACTGGTATTGGTGCTCAGGCAGTCTTACTACGGGACTCTCCGGATCTGCACTGAGTCTGAACCAGCCCCGGTATGGGATTTTCACCCATCCCCAGGATATAATTTGATCAAACATACATATACTTCTGGTCTAAATGTTTTAGCAGAATACCTCTATGCATTAACATGGTTAACGTACTAATGCCATTTTCGCAAAATAAAATCATTTGAATGTTTTGAAAGTATTAAACGTATTCACCTGGTAAATTGAACAGAGCCTCTAAACTTGATAAGCTTTTGTTTCTGAACCTCGAAGTAACTTAAGGATCAAGTCACGAGCGTCTAACACCTTGATTAAATCAGAACTTCTATACTTGATGTCTAGAGCATATACACCGGTTTCCTAATCTCGGGTTATCTTTATGGTGTTTAAAAGGTAGTAGAGAGTTTCGTGTGTGAAAGTAGGGAAGACAATCAAAAGGTTATGAAATGAAATGAAGCAAGAGACATCTATTTATACATGGATATTTCTTACTCATTAAGTATTTCTTACTTATTAAGTTTTATCCAAACTTAACTATCAAGTCCAAAACTTAGCAATTAAGTTTTATATTTTATTCAAAACTTAGCCATTAAGTTTTATATTTTATCCGAGTCTTAGCTATTAAGCTTTATCCAAAACTTAGCCGTTAAGTTTCATCCTAATTTTATCTAAAACTTAGGCATTAAGTTTTATCCAATACTTAATTGTTAAGTTTTATCCGTAGCTTAATTATTAAGTCGTATCGCAAGGCTTAGACATTAAGTTTTATCTATAACTTAGTCATGAAGTCACGCATGAAACATAACCATGATTATTTAATTGACAAAAATAATATGAAAATTTCGCAGGTGTTACATTCTCCCCACCTTTATTTAAATCTCGTCCTCGAGATTTATTGGAATAATTGTGGATATTTCTTTTTCATTTCCGACTCTAATTCCCACGTATATTCAGGACCTCGTCTAGAGTTCCATTTTACCTTTACCAATACTAGCTTTCTTCTCTTTAAATGTTTTTCTTGACGGTCTTCGATTTGAAGGGGTCGTTCGATAAATTTCAACTTTTCGTTAACCTCTACATCCTGTAATGGCATTGCTAGCGATTCATCAGCCAAACATTTACGTAAGTTTGACACATGAAATACATTGTGTACCCCATTCATCTCATTTGGCAATTCTAGTTGATAGGCTACTGGTCCGATTCGTTTTAAGATTTTAAAGGGTCCAACAAATCGAGGACTTAACTTTTCCTTCTTTCCGAATCGTACAATGCCTTTCCATGGTGACACCTTTAGTAACACCTTGTCACCGACGTTAAACTCTAGTGGCTTACGTCTTTTGTCGGCATAACTCTTCTGACGATCGCGAGCTGTCTTCAATCTTTCTCTGATCTGTATTACTTTATCAATTGTATCTTGGACTATTTCAGGTCCAGACACTTGATTCTCTCCGACTTCAGACCAGCACACAGGTGTTCTACATTTTCTGCCGTATAAGGCTTCAAATGGTGCTGCTTGGATGCTTGAGTGATAGCTATTGTTATAGGAGAATTCCATTAGAGGTAGATGATTATCCCAACTGCCTCCAAAGTCTATCACACATGCTCGAAGCATATCTTCTAGCGTTTGGATCGTTCTTTCGCTTTGCCCATCCGTTTGCGGATGATAAGCAGTGCTTAGATTTAATCGGGTTCCTAACGCTTTTTGAAAGCTTAGCCAGAATCGATACGTAAAACGACTGTCTCTATCTGATACGATGGATAATGGCACACCATGTAAAGTCACTATTTCATTGACGTACAATTGTGCTAACTTATCCATGCTAAATGTTTCTTTCATTGGAATGAAATGGGCGGACTTAGTTAGTCGATCAATGATAACCCAGATAGTATCATTCCCACGACTTGTTCGAGGAAGTTTAGTAATAAAATCCAGGGTTATCATTTCCCATTTCCAGACAGGTAGTTCAAGTTGTTGCAGTAGACCTGAAGGTTTCTAGTGTTCTGCCTTAACTTGAGAGCATGTAAGACATTTTGCGACATACAATGCAATGCTCTTTTTCATACCTATCCACCAGTAGCTAGTTTTCAGATTCTTATACATTTTATCGCTCCCTGGGTGCATTGTATATCTAGACTTATGAGCTTCTTCAAGTATTCTTTCTCTAAGATTACCCGCAATTGGCACCCAGATTCTCTTATTTAATCTGATTAGTTTATCGTTTCCTTTGACCAACTGATCAAGCATTCCCTTCATTCCTTCTTCTTTTTCTATCTCTTGAAGAGCTATTTTCTGTGCATGCTTCAATTGACTAAGTAAGTCAATCTGAAGATCAAGCCTTAAAGCACGAACCCTTTTTGGCTTTTCTTTTTCTTTTCTACTCAAGGCATCAGCCACAAGATTGGCTTTACCTTCATGATAACAGATTTCACAGTCATAATCGCTTAGGATTTCCATCCATCTTCTCTGTCTCATGTTTAGTTCCTTCTGACCAAAGATATTTTAAACTCTTATGGTCAGTGTAGATAGTAAATTTAACTCCATAAAGATAGTGTCTTCATATCTTTAGCGCAAAGATTATGGCGCCCAACTCCAAATCGTGAGTCGTATAATTCTTCTCGTGTGTTTTTAGTTGACGTGATGCATAGGCGATAACTTTATTTCTTTGCATTAACACACATCCAAACTTAACTATTAAGTCCAAAACTTAGCAATTAAGTTTTATATTTTATTCAAAACTTAGCCATTAAGTTTTATATTTTATCCGAGTCTTAGCTATTAAGCTTTATCCAAAACTTAGCCGTTAAGTTTCATCCTAATTTTATCTAAAACTTAGGCATTAAGTTTTATCCAATACTTAATTGTTAAGTTTTATCCGTAGCTTAATTATTAAGTCGTATCGCAAGGCTTAGACATTAAGTTTTATCTATAACTTAGTCATGAAGTCACGCATGAAACATAACCATGATTATTTAATTGACAAAAATAATATGAAAATTTCGCATTTACTGTTCAATTCTTTAACTTGATAAAAACCCAATTCAATACAACCATTAAAACAATTTAATGTGACAATGGAACAGAATACAACAATCATGCATTCCACAATTTTTGCTCTCAACATGGTATACTTTTTCGTTTTTCATGCCCTCACACATCCTCCCAAAATGGTAAAGCTGAATGCAAACTTCGCCATGTAAACAACATCATGCGCACCCTTCTTTTTCACTCCTCCACCCCTCACTCCTTCTGGCCACATGCCTTACAACACACCACTTACCTTCACAACATTACCCCTAGCAAAATTCTACAAAAATCTTCCCCCACTTTTGTTCTTTATAATCGTCTCCCGTCCTACTCTCACTTACGCGTCTTCTGGTCCCTTTGCTGCCCTTTGTTCCCATCCTCCACCATCCACAAACTTGCAAACCGCTCAACCCCTTGTGTCTTCCTTGGGTTCCCCACTAACCATCGAGGCTACAAGTGCTATAATACCACTACTCGTCAAATAATCATCTCCCGTCATGTCATCTTTGACGAATCCATCTTTCCATTCTCTCACCTGCCACCTTCCCAATCTTCAACGCATGACTCCTCTGATCCTCACCTATTGCTTTGGCAACCATCATCGCCAAACACCTCCACCACTTCCCCGACCCATGTCCCGTCCCCTACTCCTCCCGCATCCGAACGTGTCACCCAAATCTATCATCGCTGATCCAAACCGCCACTCACCTCCTCTACTCCGACGGCCAACCCTTCCCCTCCTCCCCCCGTCCTCACTCTATGACTACACGAAGTATGACCCGCACCACCACTCTACCCACCCCTCTTAATCTCAACACCACCACCCAACTCATCCCTCTCTTAACCTCCCCCATTGATGCCCTTCATTACCCGGAATGGAAACATGCTATGACCGATGAATTTCGGGCACTTATTGATAATAATACATGGGAACTAGTACCTAGACATGCAAACATGAATGTGGTGCGAAGTATGTGGATTTTTAAACATAAATTCAACTCTGACGGTTCTCTAGAGCGATACAAAGCCCACTTGGTTTGTGATGGCAGGTCTCAACAAGTGGGAATAGATTGTGGTGAAACTTTCAGCCCCGTAGTCAAACCGACTACCATCTGCACGATCCTTAGCCCGGCTCTATCTCACTCATGGCCGGTCCACCAACTAGACGTGAAAAATGCATTTTTACACGACAACTTATCCGAAACAGTCTACATGCATCAATCAATAGGCTTTCGTGATCCTCAGCACCCTAATCATGTCTGCCTTCTGAAGAAGTCTCTCTATGGCCTCAAACAGGCCCCTCGAGCTTGGTACCAACGCTTCGCAGATTATGTATACACCCTAGGCTTTCATCACAGTCAGAATGATCACTCATTATTCATCTACAAACACGGAACCGATATCGCATATATTCTTCTTTACGTGGATGCTTATCACTTCCTCTGACACACTACGTGATAGGTTCATGTCTCACTTATCCGCAGAATTTGCAATGAAAGACTTGGGACCACTCAGCTACTTTCTCAGCATCTCTGTCACCCGAACTCGAGGCTCGTTCTTCCTGGATCAAAAGAAATATGCCAACGAGATTCTACAGCGGGCAGGCATGTCCTCTTGCCAACCGTGCGTAACCCCTGTCGACACCCAGCAAAAACTCAGTGCAACCGTTGGTGATCCTTTATCCGATGGCACTGACTACCGGCGCTTGGCGGGTGCCCTACAATATTTGAATTTCACCCCCCCGAACATCGCGTATGCCGTCCAACAGCTATGAATGCACATGCACGCGCCGACAACAACACACATGAATGCCTTGAAACGTGTTCTGCGCTACATCAAGGGTACTATTATGCATGGGCTACATCCTACTCGGTCATCCTCTTCATCTTTGACCGCATACACGGACGCCGACTGGGCTGGATGTCCCGATACTCGGCGGTCGACATCCGGCTATTGCGTTTATTTAGGAGATAACTTACTCTCCTGGTCTTCCAAACGACAACCGATCATTTCCCGTTCTAGTGCTGAAGCGGAATATCGGGGCGTCGCCATTGTGGTCTCTGAAATTTGTTGGATTCGCAATCTCTTGCTTGAGCTTCACCGCCCGCCCACTCATGCTACCGTCGTGTATTGCGATAACCTCAGCGCCATTTACTTGACAGGCAATCCCGTCCAACATCAACGTACAAAACACATCGAGCTAGACATTCACTTTGTCCGGGAGAAAGTCGCTCGCGGTCAGATTCGGGTCTTACATATTCCATCCCGGTTTCAGATTGCTGATATTTTCACAAAAGGGCTTCCACGTGTTCTCTTTGATGATTTTCGGGACAGTCTCAACGTCCTACAACCTCCCGTTTCAACTGCGGGGGTATAATAGAACCATAGTTATCGGTTTAGTTAGTTATCAGCTTATCCCTAATAGTTAGCAACAGACTTTGTTTAGTTAGTTGATTGGTATATATCTTGTATTTGAATACATAGCTGGCAGATAAAGAGATAAACATTGATTGTATTATAAATAGGGAATTACACAAATCAATGAGATACAGAATTCTTCAGCCTCTTTCAGAAAGTTAAAACCTTAGGAAATGTTTTTGTATTGCAGAGATTAGCAGGTCTGCTTGCTACTATGTATTTACATCTGATCATTGTACTGTTGGATGGTTGCAATTCTAGTGTTATTAGCTTTAGTGTCAGTGACCATTATTGTGTTGTTGCTTTTCACACTTTTTCCATTTTAGGGTAAAAATTTGCAGTTATTAACATTATATAGAACTTCAAGGAATTTTTAAGCAAGTTACGTTATATATGTCCTGGTCATGTTAGAATCTGATTTTTCACGCAGACTTACCAAAAACATCAAGTTTGTCTTTCTGATAAATCAACATGTTTTTGTAGTTATTGCAACTTGAAAGGCTTGCTATGTATCATGATTCCAACCGACCTCCTTGGAACATGGAAAAAAAATGGGAAGATCTCAGTCCCACGGATTGGGTCGAGGTATGATCCTTAAACTGTGCCATCAGTGGGCTATACACATGTTAAGGAACTACATTCTTCTTTCCCCGATCTTATAATACTATTCTTCGTATATTAGATGACAGTAATGGAAGTGACCTTTAGTTAGGCATGTGCTAGATTTCTAAAGTTTTCTTTTTAATAATGTTAGATATTTGAAGATGGAATAAACGAACCTACCAAAGCTTATGGAATTTCCAAATGGGCTCAAGATCGCAATTACTTAGTTTCACCAATCAATGGTGTTCTTAAGTATCATCGTCTGGGAAATTCGGAGAGAACTGATCCAGAAATGCCTTTCGAGGAGGCCCATCTTATCCTTGGTGATGTTTCTTTGACACTTACGGAGGTAATAATACTTGACTTTCTAATGGAGTTGTGCATGCTCTCTTAAATTTTCTTTTTGAAGTTGTCATGAGAAATTTGTTCTCTTTCATCTGTTTCCTCCTCTTAGATGAGATCTGTAAGTGCAATATCTTTCCTTCTTCTTCTCCTTCTTTTTTTTCATTTTTTTTTCAAAATGCATTTGAAGAAGTGGTCTGCTTATGTTATTTAAAACATGTAGAACATTGCTCCTATGGCTGCAAGCAGAACTTTCATTTGGCACTATTCTGCTGTCAAAACTTTGCTTAATTTGAATTTTATATTGTGTGCATGATACATCGTTGGCCATTGCTAGTAGTTTTCCATCTATTATCGGTTATGTAATCACATCCTATCAATAATATCTTTGAGGGTTACCCTCTCTGAGTTTCCTTCCTGTCGCTTCTATCCTCTATGTTTATCAGAGGGAGTGTTCTGAAAAATAAAAGAAGTGCTTTACAGGCTCAATATCATGACTGGATTCGACTCCTTGAGGTCATATCAAGATACAAGTCATATGTTGAGGTGTCACATTTGAGGCCTGTGGTGTCGGTTACTGAGGGTCCTAAACTGTGGTGGAATTATGCCGCTCAAGCTGCATTGCAGCAGAAGAAAATGTGGTAATCCCTATATGATTTGAAGATTGATACATGATTTTTGACTTTTAACTTTATACTACCTTGTTTCAGATTATAGATAGATTTGAATTTGATGGTGGAATGGTGCGCTTTGATATCCTTGCTCAACCTAAGCTTTTCAAATTAGATACATTTTTTATTTTCTATTGAAATTGACACACTGCTTGTTTTTTGTTAATCCATCTTGGATAAAAAAGTTGACTTGGTTGGTTGACCATGGACCTCAATATGCATACCCTATTTTGGAACAAAATGGAAGTTGTTGTAGGCAGTTCTGCTGTTCATATTTACTTTCTCTTCATTTTTTGTTACTTCAATTTTGGTTCGGATAATTATGCCATGATTTGCTCAGTATATGACCAGCTTGTTGTCCATTTAATGCTGATACCTGGTTTATGCTTGTTAAATTCAGCTATAGGTTATCTTGGGCCCAAATTCAACACTTCAGTCTTCTTCGTAGGCGATATATCCAACTCTATGCTGGTTTATTGCAAGAGCTGCCAGATTCTGATGAATCTGTAATTAGAAATATTGAGAGAGATCTTGATCCAAAAGTCATTCTTCTATGGAGGTATAAGCAACATAGATGTTTTATAATGTAAAATATAATTAGTTTTATGTCACCTGTTTTTTATTTCAAAAAGTTTCCTTGTTTTAAGATTTATATTCAGTTATAAATCAGATCAGTCTCTTACTTTTTATTACGGTCTCACTTCACGAATTCCATGTCTTTTGGTTTCCTGGGGAACTTTGTTCTATGCCATGCCATGAAAGCTTAAATTGTACTTTGTTGCACTCTAAAACAATGTTCCATAAAACTAGCGCTCCTTTTGTGACACCTGAAGTGAATCCCACATCGTTCTATTATCTGTTTTCTTCAAATATATCGAGTGATAAGGAATGCTGTGTCTGTTTTGGGTGTATCTGTTGTGGATGAGAAGAGAGCTACACATTAAAGCATGCTTGAGTGAGCAATCCATGATGGGTGACCTCTCGTGAAGTTTCCACTCAGACAACCCAAAACAATTCCATGAGCTCTTCATAGGCAAAACAAACAATATTGGTTGGTATGAGGAGCTGGTGGTGCAAGTGATACAAGGGCCACTCTTTTATGTTCTATTTATGAAGGTAGTGAAAACCTTATTAAGGATGATGACTCCCAAAGCAGGGAGGGTGTTCGTGAATCGTGACGCCTAAGGTGAATCATACATCATTCTCTTTTGTCTTGAAGAGAGATGCAAGGCTATGAGAAATGCCACGCCTCGAATGGGATTTTGCATTTTGTGCGTATAGGCGATGAATGAGAGAACTTCACATTTAAGCCTGGTTGAGTGTAGCAATCCATGATGGGTGACCTTCTTTAAAGTTTCCACTTGGGCAACCACAAACTTTTATGTTAGTTCCCCATGGGCATAACAGACGATATTAGTTGATCTGAGGGGGAGTGGGAGGGGGTGGGGGCGGATGTTACACATTTGAGATTGCATCAATAAGCACCTTCTAGTTTAGACTTTAGACACATAGGAATTTGTCATTACTTGTAAATAACAGGACTCTGATTTCATGGTTCAATGAGTTACAGAGGTTGCTGGAAGTTTTTAAGATGATGGAAAAGTAGATTTCTATGTACTAATCATGTATTGAGATGCATTGTCATGTATAGTATCGATTGTATCACGCGTGCTCATAATCAAGGCGCATTTACTCACATATACCCCTTTGTTTGGTCCTATGTTTACTTACACATGTTCTCTCTAGTTGTAATATTTTTTGTTAATTTTTGTTGATCTTTCAGGTTCCTTGCACATGCAAAAGTTGATTCTGTAAAGTCAAAGGAAGAAGCCGAACAGAGGATGCTTAAGAAGAATAGTTGGTTCTCATTTGGATGGTGGGTTAATGTTTCTATCTTCAGAAGTTTCTTTTTCACTGGTCTTCTTCTTGTTCTGATGTTTGCTGCAGTTTTTTTATGATAATCTATTATTGTGCATTGTTTACTTAAATATAATAGTAATAGTAATTAGTTACTCGCTGTTTCTATAAATTCAGGCGTTCTGCTTCAGCTGTTACCTTAGAGCAAGACACTCCTGAGGGATCACAAACAGTTGTTGACGGATTAAGTAAAGAAGAATGGCAGTCACTCAATAATTTATTGAGTTTCCAACCAGATGAGGACTTGACATCACAGTCTGGAAAAGATATGCAAAATATGACACAGCGAATGGTAGTAGTGTCCATTGGTCAAGCTGCTGCGAGGATTATTAATATTAATGAAACTGAAATTGTATGTGGTAGATTTGAACAACTTCAAGTCTCTGCAAAGTTTAAACATAGAAGCATTTATTGTGATGTGACATTGAAGTTCTATGGATTGTCTGCTCCTGAAGGTCCACTTTGTCAGGTTTGTTTTGGAGTATTAACATTTCTTTTACTCTATTTAATATGGTTTGTGTACAGAATTCTCTGTTTCTTGTTCCTGTTTATGACTAGAGGCACCGTTGGATAAGAACCCACTACTCTCTATATAGGAAATAATCCATCAAGATTAAAGGGAAAGGGAACCTTCACACCACCAAGATCAAAGATCTATAAAGTAAAATGAAGATTTTAAGAAAATAGAGGATAATCTCTGTCAATTTTCGTATTCCTCAAATTCACCTTACAAAATAGGAGTTTCTCCAATAAATAGAGGTAATTTATGAGGTATTTATCTAGAAAGTAATAAACATAAGGTGGAATAAAAGATATGTCTATCTAGTTGAAGAATTCAGCCAATAAAAAAAGAAAAAAATGACTTGCATCCTTTGGGAACACTTTTTGCAACATTTCTGAAAAGTTGTGAATGTCCCAATTCCCGTAGTGGTAAATGAGTGGGAGGATAAAACAAAACATACTTTCTTTGGCTGGTTTCTTAGACCAATTGTTGGAGCAAGTGAACCCTTTGTTAACAGGATCAACTAACAATTCCATGAAAAGTGATACGATAGGCAAGAGAGTCTTGCTTGATTTGAGCCATGAGAAATCCAGGTCAACGAGTTCATTGGTCAGCGAGAGCTATTGAATAAGTAGGAATTTCTAGGTTGGTGAGAATTTCTTGGTCCGCTTGAAAATCTTGGCCAGGGCAGGATCGTTGGTTGTTTTCATATACACCCGTATCCATTTACTGTATATATTTTACATTTCCCCTCTGTCTATTTATCTGCAAATTTTGTGCAAGGATGAATACATATGCTTTAGCTTTCTTATTCTGCTTTTCATTTGCAGAGTGTCTCCAGTCAGCAGAAGGTGAATGCATTGGGTGCTAGTTTTGTATATTCACCTGTTGGAGAGAATCTAGATTGGAGGCTTTCGGCAACAATATCTCCTTGCCATGTCACGGTGATTTTTTTCTTGATACTATAAATAATAATCTATATGTTGTAAAAAGGTAAAGCTACTAGCCCGCATCCTAGATGCAAAAGAAAGTAAATACTAGCTACTACTTAGTAAGATGGAAACACAATGAAAGCTGACACTTACAAAACAAAACATTAAACACATGGCAATAAAATGAAAGCTGCATAATGTAACTGATGGTGATGGTGGACGTGGGACTCCTTTCTGTGTGGGCATCCTCAACCCTCATCATGGGGCTCTAGTTGACCCATCTCTGATTTTGGGTTCACTGACCCCTTTGCTCCAGATGCTCCGGCAGTGAATTTTGATCCACATTTCAAGTTTCCAACTGTTTGAAACCCTACGACTACTGAATCTGAAGTAGTGAGTTGGGGTGGGGTTTCACGGCTATCAATCATCTGGTTGAGATTATCTGATCCTTTAATATTATTGAGTAGCATGTTTTGTAATTGTTTATTATGGAATAACATGTGCAATAATTCTCACCGTTTTATAGTTAACTAGTACTTTCAAACACTTGAGGTTGAGAGTAACTTAAATTCTTTTATTGCAACTGATGTAAGTAAAAACCAAAGTTTTAATTGATTTTGATTGAATTGATAAGGATTACAACAGATGTATAAATAGAGTCAAAGTTACATAGGTGATCCTTCTAGAATGTAATAATTAAAAACAGGTTCTAATATTTTGTCTAACATTCCCCCGCAAGTTGAGGGCGGGGTGCGACCTGCAACTTGGACCGTAGAAAGAGAAATCTCTGAGAGGACAATGGCTTAGTGAACACATCAGCGATCTGATCGTGAGTGGAGATGAACTTGACATTTAGTTGACCTTGAGCTACCTGTTCTCTAACAAAGTGATAGTCTACTTCAACGTGCTTTGTACGAGCCTGAAAAACTGGGTTAGCTGAAAGATAAGTAGCTCCAAGGTTGTCACACCAAAGTGTGGGTGAAGATTTGGTAGTAACACCAAGTTCACGTAGAAGCGCCTTTAGCCAAATTAGTTCTGCAACAGCTTTGTATTCTGATTTGGTTGATGACCTGGAGACGGTTCGTTGTTTGCGGGTAGTCCAAGAAATAAGATTAGAACCTAAGTAGACTGCAAATCCCCCCGTGGATCGGCAATCGACAGGGCAGCCTGCCCAATCAGAATCAGAGAAGGCCTGAATGGCGGTGTCTTGCCAATGAGCATCGCTGAAGGCGTGTAAAAAGGAGCCTGAATCATGGCAGATGAGAAATGAGAAGACCAAGGTTAGATGTACCCTTTAGATAATGTAGGATGCACTTGACAGCAGACCATTGGTTCTCTGTGGGGGCATGCATAAATTGACACACTTTGTTGACAGCGAAGGCAATGTCTGGTCGGGAAAGAGTGGAATACTGTAAAGCTCCCACAATTTGTCGGTACTTTGTCGAATCAGGTAATAGAGGGTTGTCATCCAGAGACAAAACTTCAGAGATATTCATGGGAGAGTTAACGGGCTTGCAATCCGAGAGACCCGAATGCTGGAGAATGTCTAGGATGTATTTTCTTTGAGATAGGAAAACATTCTTTTGGTGATGTATAACTTCAATTCCCAGAAAATAGTGAAGCGGGCCAAGGTCTTTAATTGAAAGAGAAGAGTTCAACTGTTTAATGATGCTATCAATGGCGGAATTGTTGTTACTAGTCATGATGATGTCATCCACGTAGACGAGGATGTAAACCAAAGTTGCACCTGCTTTAAGGATAAACAAGGATGGATCAGTTTTAGACCTGTGAAAACCCAGGTGTTGAAGGGCAGTTGAGAGACGACGAAACCAGGCCCGAGGAGCTTGTTTGAGCCCATATAGTGACCGATGAAGAAGACACACATGGTTAGGTTTATTTGGATCTTCAAAACCTGGGGGCTGTTTCATAAATATGGTTTCTGAGACGTCACCGTGTAAGAAAGCATTTTCCACATCTAATTGACGTAGGGGCCATTGCTGAGTCACAACGAGAGATAAAATCACTCTGATAGTAGTGGTTTTGATAACAGGACTAAAAGTTTCATTATATTCAATGCCTGGTTTCTGATGAAAACCTTTCGCCACAAGTCTTGCTTTGTAACGAGTAACTTTGCCCTGTGCGTCAGACTTTAACCTGTAAACCCACTTACAATTAATTAAGTTAGAACGATTATCATAAGGGACTAAGGACCATGTTCCGTTCTTAATAAACGCTTGAAACTCCTGGTTCATGGCGTGACGCCACTCCGGAGATTTGTTGGCAACGGTAAAGGTAGTGGGAACGAGTGGGGTGGAAGAAGTTGTGGAGAAGTAAGCTCATGGGATGTAAAATTGTGTTTTCCTTGGGTTTTGTCGGAGATGTGATGGTCGTGGGCGAGGCGGTGGTGATGGAGGGGTTGGTATTGTGGAGGGGGTTTCGGTGTGGGGGTTTTCGGTTGAGAAGGAAGGGCTGGTTTGAGGTTGTTCTGGATGAAATGTTGCTGTTGGAGTTTCAGCAGGTTGAGCTGAGGTTGATGGGGTTGAGCCAGGGCTGTTGGAAGCGGATGGGGCTGGTGTAGATGAAGACGGGTCATGAGAGGCGTGTTCTGTAGGAAATATAGGAGGTGGTTCTGGAAAAATGGAGACGAATGGTGGAGAGTTTGGGGCTGTTTTCTCAGCAGTGGTTAATGCTGCAATGGCTGCCATGGTTGAAAGATAGAAGAGATGAGAAGATGATGAGCTGTTGATCGAACTGCTGCTGTTGATAATAGGGCAGCGGCAGTAGGAAAAGACTGCCGACAGTAGGGCTGCTGTTGATCGAAGAGATGAGAAGATGATTAAGGTGACGGCAGTAGGGTTAAAGTTGTGGTGGCAGCGGGCGGCAGTAGTAGACTGCCGACAGTAGGGCTGCTGTTGATCGAAGAGATGAGAAGATGATTAAGGTGACGGCAGTAGGGTTAAGGTTGTGGTGGCAGCGGGCGGCAGTAGTAGGATTGTTGTGGCGGCGGCAGCAAGATGTTTTAGGGTTAGTGTTTAACTTGGCTCTGATACCAAGTAAAAACCAAAGTTGTAATTGATTTTGATTGAATTGATAAGGATTACATCAGATGTATAAATAGAGTCAAAGTCACATAGGTGATCCCTCTAGAATGTAATAATTAAAAACAGGTTCTAATATTTTGTTTAACAATGTATAGGTCTTGATGGAAAGTTACAACTGCTTTCTTGAGTTTATTAAGAGGAGCAATTCTGTTAGCCCTACAGTTGCTTTTGAAACAGCAACTGCTTTGCAGGTATATTCAGCTGTTCTCCACAAATCTTTGGTTATATTTTTTATGAGTCATTATCTCATTTTTTGATTAAATGATTACAGAATAAGATAGAAAGGGCGACTCGGCGAGCTCATGAGCAATTTCAAACAGTGTTAGAGGAACAAAGCAGGTTCACTTATTTCATTTTTGTTAGCTATATATTTATATGTATTTGCTGTATATATATTTATGTAAATTTGTTAGCCTATTTTAGGTAGATTAGGCGGATTTCTATCTCTCGGAGTGGAGTGTTCCTGTTTTGTTGCTTCTTTTCCTATTTGTAACAGGTCTATTGTTCAATGAAATTCATTTTGGAAATCACATTCGTTCATGGCATCAGAGCCCTTGCTCTTTACCTAATATTGTCACTAGCACCTAAAGCAGATCTGATCCGCCTTCTATCTTTCCCCTATTATATGTGGTTTTGAAACTCACATAAATGTATTTGTGTAAAGTTAGTGCCTATAATGTTCCACACAATTTTCACCTTGCATGAATGTCCTTTAGTCTTTATATTGCACAAGCTATAGCTTCGCCCATGACATCTTTTAAGACTGAAATAGATGCTCCATAGAATGTTCCATGTTATTATCATGTCTACCCATTTGTTATATGCAATCATAAAGTTTGTAACGTGTATTCCTTACTCGTGTCATGCCCTCAATGTCGCAGATTCGCCCTTGATATTGATCTTGATGCTCCAAAAATTAGAATTCCTATAAGAACAAGTGCCTCATCGGAAGATTTTGATAGCCATTTTCTTTTGGACTTTGGTAATTTTACATTGCGGACAGAGGTCTGTTATTACTTAAGTTGTATTATTGTATATTTTCTGTTTCATCAATGTCACTTGAAGATTAACGTAGTTTTTGGTGCAGGAGGCCCAACATGATAATGAAGGACAGAATTTGTATTCTCGTTTTTGTATATCTGGAAGGGATATAGCTGCCTTCTTTACTGATGGTAGTTCTGGCATTCAGACATGTGACCTGGAATATTCAAGTCATAGCAGTCAGTTTTCAGCATATCCTGTTGTGGGTGGTGCACATCATTTATACTCTCTTGTTGATAGGTGCGGCATTGTTGTTATAGTTGATCAGGTACAATTACCTCAATCTCATTCATTCTTAGTTTTACTAGTGGAATATATCTCATCGTCTTATAAAACATTCTTTTGCACTTCTCACCTGAAGATCAAAATACCTCATCCATGTCATCCGTCAACTCGTGTCTCAGTCCAAGTTCCTACTCTTGCTATTCACCTGTCACCTTCCAGATTTAGCAGGATTATGGAACTTTTGAAGATATTGTCTGGTACTATAGAAAGTGGCACAAAACTTGTAGAGGATTATCAAGCTGAACATGCCCCATGGAGTTCTCCCGATCTTGCAACTGAGGTTCAAATACTTGTTTGGAGGGTATGTGTTCTAACTTACTTTCGAAAACTTATATGCGTTTGTCAAGCTGATGCATGCAAATTTATATCTCCATTTAATTAATTTTGTTTGACTCAGGGGATTGGCTATTCAGTTGCTTCATGGCAGCCCTCGTATATTGTCTTGTCTGGGCTGTATCTTTATTTGTTGGAATCTTCTACATCCCAGAACTATCAGCGCTTCTTTAGGTGCACATGTTTTCCTTCTATGTTTTGAGCATTACTGCTGCTTTCTTATGTAGTCAGTTATGGATGTAACTTGGGTTTCATCATCTTTAGTAAATGTTTTCTTAGAAGTGTGTGAACTGTTATATTATTTAAACTGAATGTTGCAGCATGGCTGGTAAGCAAGTATATGAAGTACCTTCAAAGAGTGTTGGTGGTTCTTCTTCTTGTATTGCTGTGTGTATTAGAGGCATGGACATCCAGAAGGTAAATGGAGTTTATAGTTTGCGTTTATCTTTTTTTGTGACACAGAAAGCTATACAGCAACTGTGTTGATTTAAGGAACTATCTAAATTGTTGTAATTTTTATCTCTGTATACATGATAACATAGTGAGTATGGTGCTAATCTTATACTATTTCTTTGTGTGCGACGTTTTGAAGGCTTTAGAGTGTTCTAGTACGTTGGTTGTCAAGTTCCAGGATGAGAAGGAGAAGGCTAATTGGATGAGAGGACTTGTACAAGCAACCTACCGGGCCTCTGTATGATACTATGATTAAACTCATTTTCAGTATAATTGGTTATTTTGATGGCATTTTGTTTTGATTGAAGTTATGATTTAAAATGGTATAGGCTACTTCATCAGTTGATATACTTGGAAAGAAAGATGATGCTGTTGGAGAACTTTCTGAACCTCGCTCTACTAATATGACAATAGCCGATATTATTGTTAATGGATCTTTGGTGGAAACGAAGTTATTAATATACGGGAAGGTTAGATGTAGTTTTCATTGTATACTAAGTGTTCAATAGGCAATTATGTATTCTTGTACTATGTCATTTTCCTTCCTATCTTTAAATCTAATCTTAAACTGGTATGTAAGTGTATACAAATATTGCTTAATCTTGCAGATGGGAACAGAGGTGCTTGATGATGCTGTGGAGGTTCAGATTCTTGAGGTTCTTGCTGTTGGAGGAAAGGTATGCATCTTTTGATGTGTTCACTTAAGCCAGGAAGAATATTTTTGTATACAATCACCTCATAAATATTTGATCACATGTAAACCTTTGTGATTCGTATTTATATCACCATTATTATTTAGGTTACATGCGAACATTTTAAACCTAGATTTAAAACGTTAATACCCAGATTTGGGTTGTGTAACACTTCTATCTGCACATATTTCGTGATGACATTTTCCTTCATGAGCTTAATACATCCTAGCTCGATATTCCTCTACCAATTATAGTCGTACTATTCATGGTTCTTTTCTATAATAACATCTAAAGCAAACTTGGATCCCATCCTTGTACGTAAACTTCTTACTTATTTTAAAGATGACATTAATCAATCAATATCCATGCTATTCGTATTTGTTATATCATTTCGTAGATTATCCGATCAATTTACTAATAAATATTTTATTGGTTTATGATAAAACTTATCCATTAATTGTGGGTTATAGAGTTTGTTAGGGACAGGGTGTAGATCAACACACAAACACAATCTAACTGCGAGAGAAAAAAATACAAAGATGAACACGCAAGATTTAACGTGATTCGGTCGATGTGACCTACGTCCACGGGCTGTAACCAGGATATTCTTTTATTGCTTTCTGGCTCACTTGTGAGGAATTACAAGTACAATACCAAATATAAATAGGGAAAATTAGGGTTTGCAACTTAATCCCTAGGAAAAACTTAATGGGCTACAATTAAAAAAAAAACTGGTCAGGTCTTTAATTTAATTAATCTGCCACTGAGTTGTCTTTTAACCCGAGCCCAAATCAAGACTCTACGAACCCAACAATCTCCCATTTGGAGGCTTGATCATCTTTAAACTGCCTTCCGCTGTGAATACTTGTACCTCTTGTAATTTTTCTCGTCTTCCTGGTTGCAGCGGCCTTCTCATAAGTTAACTTGAAGGCCCGTTGAAGCTCCCCCGAGCTTCAACACATCAGTCACGGCTATATCTGCCTCTAACCTGTTCTACGCCCCTACCGGCTCCCACTGTAACGAACTGCCGAATCCTAAAACACCTTGAGAACAAACACTCTCCATATTTAGCAAGTAATCCTCTAGAGAGATTTTGTCAGATGGAAAATTAGTTCTTTTAACCCATAGTCGTCTAGGAACTGTAGCTGAAGCACGACCCATGCTCCTACTGCTACGAAATCCTCTAACTGGTTTTCCCGAACTCTTCCATGCACATTCACTTTTAATCTTTCCTGTGACTCTAGGTTTCCTACTTGCAAAGCAAACCTTCTTCTGCCCACAAGATTCCGTGAACTGGACTTTAGTCTTTTTCTGAACTGGAACAACACTTCCTTCAGATTGTAAATTGAACATATACAATGAACCCATTTTCTTTCCACGAGCAATGACAAGATTCCTCATAACTGTTAGGAATCAAGCGGCGTAGCGGAACCAACACACGAACATGCACAAACGAATATCACGCAGAAAATAGAAAATAAACGACACAAAGATTTAACGTGGTTCGGTCGGTGTGACCTACGTCCACGAGCTGCAACTAGGGTTTTCTTTATTTGCTCAGTACAAAGATTACAAATACATAACAGGGTATATATAGAGACTAATTAGGGTTAACAACTTAATGAACAAAAAAACTAAACATGGGCCCAATCCCAAAGCCTTCACAAACCCAACAATAACAACTTTCCACTACTTATTCCCGAACTTAACCTCATGTCCATGTTCATCCAACTAACCGACGGAAATCAACTGTCTCTTCAAATCAGGAATCACCTTGACATCTTTCAAAGTCCATGAACCAGCTGAAGTAACTAAATCCATGTCACTCATGCTCGTAACATCAAGAACATTGTTCGCCAGTCTTACCTTACCAAAATCACCTTCTTCTAGATTCTGCAATGATTCGCTACTATGGGTAGCATGAAACGAAGCTCTAGAATCCATGAACCAGGAATCCACACTATTCTCCACGCTATAGATTAAAGCATAATCGTCTGAGTAGTCTGCTGCGGTGTTAACTTCTTTCTGATCATTCGAACACCGATTCCTGAAGTGTCCTACCTGTCTACAGTTCCAACAAGTCGCATCATTTTGTGCCCTAGACTGACTCCTTTCCTGTTCTTGCTCCCACTACCTATTTTATTGTTTCTTCCTTTGCCAACATTCAATAATATACTTGATGATTCACGACATCACCCATAATAGTATCCCGAACCCCATTTAAAGTGAACGCGCCGGTGGAACTAGTAATCGCTGTAACAGTACCAGCCCAGCTATCAGGATGATAACAGTAGTAGAGCCTGAACCTCATCCTCGAATTTGATGCCAACCGACCCAAGTCTTGACAAAATCGAGTTC
Source organism: Flaveria sonorensis (assembly GCA_025506505.1). Lineage (NCBI taxonomy): Eukaryota > Viridiplantae > Streptophyta > Magnoliopsida > Asterales > Asteraceae > Flaveria > Flaveria sonorensis. The sequence goes on from CM046423.1 coordinate 128,341, forward strand.
AAGTTGGTGATGTGCATTAAAATTGAACTTCCCTCTTTCATCTTTTTTTATTAACTAGATCTCGAATCAAGAAAACTTTATTTGCTGCCGAAGGCTTCTTGTACATATTAGATAACGCATCCATGATACCTTTCGCTGTAGTTTCCTTCAGAATGTTGAACACAACATCCTTTGTCAGCGACAACCTAATAACCGCCTTGGCTTTTATATCCAAAGTTTCCCACTCAGTTGGTTTCATATTTTCTGGTTTTTCACCCAAAACAATATCCAAGTCTTTTTGAACAAGTATTAGACTAGGTTATTATTAGTTAATAGTTTAAGGTTAGTTATTTAATATTGTCCTCTATTTAAAGTACCCTCTATTGTAACCCTAAACACATAATTACTCAATAGAATTACAGTTACAAGGTTTAAAATACAAGCAAATCCTCCATTTGCATTTTCCACCAACCAAAGTAGTTTTCATCAAACTTCTCAATCAGAAGTTTTACACTCTCAGCCATCGTCTCAAACTACAATTTGTTTACTATTCGAGTCAAGATTGAAAGTAGTGCCAACCACAATTGTGGCCGGCTGCCTGATCTTGAGTGTTGTTCTATTGAACACTACCCTTTTTGTCCTGTCTAAAAAAATAGTAACAAACTAGTTCAATAATGCACTTTTTGATCTCGGGATAACGGAGGCTAAATGCCGGTATCAAAACCTTAGATCTTCAACCACTTTCTCTCGTGATGTGTTTCTCCTGTGTGTAATGAGCCGTAGCTTTGATACCACTTGTTAGGGATTCGGGTGTAGATCAACACACAAACACAATCTAACTGCGAGAGAAAAAATAATAAAGATGAACACGCGAGATTTAACGTGGTTCGGTCGATGTGACCTACGTCCACGCCAGGATATTCTTTTATTGCTTTCTGCCTCACTCGTGAGGAATTACAAGTACAATACACAATATAAATAAGGAAAATTAGGATTTACAACTTAATCCCTAAGAAAACCTTAATGGGCTACAATTAAATAAAAACGGGCCAGGTCTTTAATTTAATTAATCTGCATTGAGTTGTCTTTTAACCTGAGCCCAAATCAAGACTCCAAGATCCCAACAGAGTTTTACCTCTTGATGTCGGTGATTCGCATAAATGGAACTCACATTTATCACATTCATGTTCACATCCAATTGCCGTTTAACAATCATTACTTATATTGACAAACAAATAAACAAACATCCCTAGTAAAAATCCCACTCAGAGAGTTATTTCTAGTAGTTATATTAATGTCTTTATCGTTAAGCACCTTAATCATCAAGGGAGAGGTTTATGCCTTTCGAATTGGATGAAATGTTCATTAGATATAACCATTTAACAACCAAAACTCTCCTCCGACCACCTCGTTTAATCAGGTTTCATCACCGTTGTTATCCTGGTTTCATCGGTCAGTAATAATCTCCCGCCTACAGCTGTTTAAGGCTTGAAGCACCGATATTGCTACCCTAATTCACTTTATAAAAGCTGTTAAAAATCATCACCTATCACCGCCGCATTTACGCATCACCACATACTACCCTTGAACACCACCATTCCCACCCACTACTACTGCCTTTAACAACCTGCTGCCGTTGTTTACCATCTCCACTCACCACCCTTACCATCAGTTACCATCACCACAAAATCTCTCTCTGTTCTCTCGGTTGAACAATGCAACATAAACACATATAATTATTTTGTCTTTACCTTAGCCAATCTAAATGTGTATATATGTATTTATAATGGCTGGCGATTCAACAAGTAGAAGAGAAAATGGGGACCGCAGGTGCTACGTGGAGGTGTTGTAGAAACCAAATCATTTTTGAAGTTTGGATCTAAATGGTCCTTATGAAGCAACTTTAATGGCCGTTTATTTGTTAATTTATTTATATATTAAATTTTTTTTTTGGGGTGGGGTGTTCAAAATATGGTTTGTTACATTAGAGGCGGCCTGTGGTGGTAGCTAGGGTTTTGGGATGAACTTGCCTCTAATACCAATTTATACCTGGAAGAATAATTGTATATTGATTGTGTGTGTAATAGGGTTTCATATGAGTTTTTAGATGGATTATAATAGTTGACTGCTCAATTGGAAATTTTTGTCTGAATGGCATCATTTCTAACCACCTAGTGACTTTAGATTAATTGCTAAGAAATTGATCACCAACTTCATTGACAGTTCTTGTTTGTGATATAATGATATAAGTTTTTGGTAGAGTGATATATGTACTTGTGGCTACTATATACTGCAGGTGTATGTTGCATCTTGTGAAGGGGATCTGACAGTGAGGATGAATTTGCACTTGCTGAAAATCAAAGATGAACTTCAGTATTCATCAACGGGCCCAAAATATTTAGCTTGCTCTGTTGTGGACAATGACCGTTCTCTTGATCCCACAAGTATTGTAAATCCACAGGTGGAAGAGGTATTAGTAAGCATGGTTGAGGAGGATGATACTTTTACAGATGCCTTGACAGATTTTATGTCATTGCCTGATGCTGTTGAAGCTTTGGTTCATGAGAAAGAACCTGCAAAAACAAGAGGTAATTCTGGAGATATATTTTTTGAGGCAGAAGGCACTGATGACTTTGATTTTGTATCACTTACCTTCCTGCAACGGACTCCTCAATCTCCTGATTATGATGGTATAGATACTCAGGTAAATGATCATGGCACTTCAAATATTATTAGTGAAAATAGTATGAATTATGAAACACCATCTTCAATGATTTTCTTTATCTTGATGATATTATCTCCAGATGAGCATTCGCATGTCAAAATTAGAATTTTTCTGCCACCGGCCAACTATTGTTGCTTTAATTAGTTTGGGTATTGATCTTGGCAATGCAAGCGGTACATCAAACAAAGAAGAGGACGGGCCTTTAGTGCAGAAAGACAAGGGCGAAGAAGCAAAAGTGAAGGGATTATTGGGACATGGGAAAGTTCGAGTTGTATTTTCCTTGAACATGAATGTTGATAGTGTCACTGTATATCTTAACAGAGAGGACGGCACTCAGCTTGCAATGCTTGTGCAAGAAAGTTTTGTGTTGGATCTTAAGGTGAATTTCAGATCTTTACATCTAGTTGAATGTCTATTGCTCTAATCAGGGAGTCTTTGCTGCTTTTATAGAAAAAAACTAATCATTGGGTCAGATCTCTTATTTGGTAACTAACGCTTTTTGTCTTAGGTTCACCCTGGTTCTATATCCGTTGAAGGTACACTAGGGAATTTTAGGCTCTGTGATCTTTCACTGGGTACAGACCATTGTTGGGGATGGCTTTGTGACATACGTAATCTGGGTGCTGATTCTCTCATCCAAGTATAGCCTTTTCTAGTAGATGCTAGATGTACTATTGTTAGTTTGTTACTGATTTATTAAATATACCTTGATCTCTCTTTTCTCTCTCTCTCTCTCTATATATATATCAGTTCACATTCAAGTCCTACAGTCCTGATGATGATGACTATGAAGGATATAATTATAGCTTGAGTGGCAAACTTTCTGCTGTTCGTATTGTTTTTCTCAACAGGTTTATTCAAGAGGTTAGTCTGGACTTATTCTGTTCATCTCAATTAAATGACTTAGCTCTTTAGTCGCTATGCAGGATTCTTTTTTTCATAGATGTTGATTTCATATACTATTGATGGTTGCTAGACTCTGCCATTTGTAATTCCTGTTAGATGGCTTCTTATTAGGCTTTGTAGTTAAGTACTTTGTGCTTATATTATATTTCCATAACGAAAATTCATGCTGCAGATCTCTGCATATTTCGTGGGGTTGGCAGCTCCCAATTCAGAAGAAGCAATCAAGTTTGTGGATAAAGTTGGAGGCTTTGAATGGTTGATTCACAAGTACGAAATGGATGGATCTGCTGCACTGAAATTGGACCTCTCTTTAGAGACTCCAATAATAGTAGTACCGCGGAATTCCTCCAGCAAAGAGTTAGTACATCATTCAGTTGTTTGTTCATTTAGATGCACATAGTTTGTTTTGATCTGTTGCTGATTTTAAAACATTAAGGTCTATGCTAGGACAATGGTGATGGAGTGATTTGTTATTTTATGGTCTATGAATCCCTTGTCTTAAAGTCCAGCCAGTCTAAAGTATTCTCTCACCAATTGTTTTCAATATCCTAAGCTTTTTAAATATGTTGTTGTGAAAGAACAATCTATATTTTGTTTGATGACTTGACGACATACACAGTTTTGGCAAACATCATGATTTTGTCTTTTTTATTTTTCTTGCGTGTTTTCCCTACTAGCAAATATACTAGTCTATATTAGATAAATAGACAATTAGTTATTATTAGAGGGTGTGCTATGTAATTATGTTCTCTATTTATACCTCCTGTAATCATGTAATCATCTTTGTTAATCACAATATACACAATACAATTATCAAAGTTAATTTGGTATCAGAGCCTTATCTCTGAAACCCTAATCTGCCGCCACCCACCTGGTCGTCTTTGCCACCCTAATCTGCCGCCACCCACCCGCAACCCTAGTCTGCCGCCATCTTCATCTCTATCGCCATCGCCACCCACAACCCTAGTCAATCCTAATCCGCTGCCACCTACAACCTTGATCTGCCACACTAATCGGCCGCTACCCACCCACAACCCTAATCTGCCGCCATCTTCATCTGTATAGCACCACTCGTTCGCGGTTCAACATGGCCCTTTTATAGCCATTCTCTGATGCTGCCAAAACAACCCACAACTCTCACAAATTCTCATTCAAACTCTCTCCTACAAATTACGGGTATTGGAAGGCTATACTTCAACCCTTTTTGGTTACAAACAATCTCTATGGCTATGTGGATGGCACAATCCCATGTCCACCAACCACTATTCAACCATCCCCTGCTGCTGATTACCCATCACCTGAACCGCAGCCAAACCCTAATCACACCACATGGCTATCATACGATGCTCATATTCGTATGCTCATCCTCTCAACTATCTCCGAATCTGCCTTCAGTCATGTCCAACACACTAGCACATCACGTGAACTCTGGTTGGCTCTTGAACGAGCCTATTCACCCAACACTATATCCCGAGAATTTACTCTCAAACAACAACTGCTGAAAATCGAGATGAAGAGTGATGAAGCATCATCTGCCTACCTTGAACGAGCACAAGAGTACGCGGACGCATTAGCCAATATTGGCGAAACGGTTAAAGAAAAGGATCTGGTTATGTTGGTTGTTGCTGGATTACGAGACGAGTACCATGCACTTAAGAGTAACATTCTCACTCGACAATTTCCTACTGCTTTTAATGAATTACACGCCTTGATTTCTAACCATGACTTTATGATCAAAAAATCTTTACCCACTGTCCCCCCTGCCCAGGCGTTCACGGCCACAACCAACAACCACGCACCCGCTCCATCTACTCTCGCCTCCTCTCAATCTCCTACCCTACAAGCCTTACAATAACTTGTTAACCAACTAAGCGTTCAGCCCAAGTCCTTGCAACCACCTTTACCTCAACCTCAAGCTTATTACACCAACCGTTCTGGAAATACTAGGGGTCGTGGTCAAAACAACAGACGGGGGCGAGGTTCTTACAACAACAATACAAACTACAATAACCGTACTCAAAACAACAACAACCGCAACCAGTTTTCATGGGCATCTACCCAGAACACAGTTTTTGGTACATGTATTCGATGTGGAATTGGCCACATCCCCTCTCAGTGCCCCAACCGAGACCCGTCTACCATACGTGGTCGTTCACCGTCTGCCAATTATGCTGTTGCCCGGTCACAAGCTTCCACCTCCTGGCGTCTGGATACCGGTTCTACTCACCATGTGACACCTGATCTTTCAAGCTTTGAGTATTCTGAAGCATATCATGGTGGGGACAATCTTTTTGTTGGTGATGGTAAGGCTCTTCCAATCCTTCATATTGGTTCTTCTCGCTATTATTCTCCAAACCGAACTTTTTCCCTAAACAATATTCATGTTCCAACAATTAAACAAAACCTCCTTTCTGTTCAACAATTTTGTCATGATAATAACGTGTTCTTTGAATTTCACTCTAATTTCTTTTCTGTGAAGGACAAGTTTACACGCACTACCCTCCTCACGGGTCCCAGCAATGATGGTCTTTACTCATTCTGTCTTCCTCGGATTCAGGATGTTCCCAAAGTTGCTTTCTCCACTGCTCGTGCTTCGTACAAGACTTGGCATCAAAGGCTTGGTCATCCACATCGTCAAACTTTAAATTCTATGCTTTCTCAATATCTTTTACCTGTTTCAGACAAAAATTCTGGTTTTACTTGTGATTCCTGTTTTGTGGGAAAATCTTCCAAACTTTCATTACCTTTATCTGATTATAAAAGTTCACATGTCTTAGATTTGGTTATTTGTGATGTTTGGGGCCTTGCCCCAGTTTCTTCGTATGATGGTCACCATTATTTTTTATTATGTGTTGATCATTACTCTAAATTCATGTGGTTTTTTCCCTTAAATCTTAAATCTGATGTGTTTATCACTTTCCAACACTTCATAACCATGGCTGAACGAAAGTTTAAAACAAAACTTAAATCGGTCCAAACCGACTGGGGAGGTGAGTTTCGAAATTATCCCCTTTCTTTTTAGAACATGGCATTCTCCACAGGGTTTCCTGCCCACGTACAAGTGAACAGAATGGCGTCGTTGAGCGTCGTCATCGTCACGTCGTCGAAACTAGGCTTACTTTACTCACCCAGTCTCATGTTCCACAAAAATTCTGGCACTTTGCTTTTGGCACGGCCGTCTACTTAATTAACCAGATGCCCTCTCGCTACAACTCACATATGTCTCCTTTTGAACATCTTTTCCATCGCAAACCCGATTACTCTTTTCTTCGGGTTTTTGGGTGCCAGTGCTACCCACATCTTCGAGCCTACAATCATCACAAAATAGATTTTCGATCCATTCCGTGTGTTTTTCTTGGATATAGCACCTCTCATCACGGATACCGGTGCTTTGATCCCCCCGGCTTTACATTACTCGTCATGTTCTCTTTAATGAACATGCCTTTCCTTTTCAACCATCACCTTCTTCTACCCAACCAACTCCACAATCTCCTTATTATTCCTCGTATCCAACTCCAGCCCACTCCTCATCACCAGACCATACACCAGCCCCTACATCACCGGCCTCTACATCCCCAACCCATACATCAGCCCCCATATCCAACTCACCTCCACCAACCCCTTCGGCATCCTCACCCATACCTGTTCCTCCTCCTCCACCGCCACCTCGAACCCGCCCACCTAACTTGCCACCTAATCCGAAACAACCTTCTCGGTACAATCCTTCCTCTTACACTACAACCATCTCCCCGGGTACTGAACACGTGTCCTTTGCTATTGCCCTTGGATTTAGAGGGTCCAAAACAGATCCCTCCTTGTTTATTTATTCAGCAAGAAACACTCTATTATATATGTTGGTTTATGTGGATGATATTATCCTCACTGGCAATAATCCTGCTGCCGTTGATAACATTGTTCATCGTCTTAGAACCACTTTTGCTGTTAAAGACTTAGCGAAGTTGTCCTACTTTCTAGGGATTGAGATTGTGCAACGTGGCAAAGATATCTTATTGTCTCAAAAGAAATATATTTTGGAATTACTAAGCCGGGCTGGACTTTCTCAAGCTAAACCAGTTCCTTCACCCATGACCACTTCTACCTATCTAACACTTGGTGACAGCGCCTCATATGATAATCCGGTTCAGTACCGACAAATTGTTGGGGCTCTTCAGTATGTTACGTTATCTCGCCCAGATCTGACATTTGCAGTCATCAAAGTCTGCCAATTTATGCACTCTCCCATGGTTAATCATTGGTCAGCTGTTAAACGGATACTGAGATATCTTCAAGGCACGTCTGATTTTGGTCTTTTACTGCATCATTAATCTGCCTCGTCCCTTCATGCCTATACCGATGCATCTCTTACAACATATTGGGCTGGCTGTCGCTCCACCGGGGGATTTGCCATTTATCTAGGTAACAATCTTGTTTCTTGGGCTGCTCGTAAACAGAAGACTATCTCTCGGTCATCCACAGAATCTGAATACAAGGCGTTGGCTGACACTGTTGCTGAACTGACTTGGCTAGGGAATCTTCTTCGTGAATTGTGTGTTCCTATCACCACTGCTCCTACATTGTGGTGTGACAACTTGGGAGCCACCTACTTATCTGCTAATCCAGTGTTTCATGCCAGAACAAAGCATGTTGAAATTGATTTTCACTTTGTAAGCGAAAAGTTTGCTCAACAACAGCTGGTGGTTCAATTTATATCTACACAGGATCAGATTTCTGATGTCTTTACCAAGGCGTTACCCTCACAACGGTTTCTACTTTTAAGGTCCAAGCTACAGGTCGATCCTCGGCCTTAGCTTGCGGGGGAATATTAGATAAATAGACAATTAGTTATTATTAGAGGGTGTGCTATGTAATTATGTTCTCTATTTATACCTCCTGTAATCATCTTTGTTAATCACAATATACACAATACAATTATCAAAGTTAATTGTCTACTATACCATAACCATAACCTTTATATTCGGTCCATAGCAAGGCTACTAATGGGTCTAGAGAGGGTGGGATGTAGGAAAAGCTTACCTCTATCCTAGGAGATCGAGAGGTTGCTTCTAGCGAGCCCCTTGGGTGAAGGAGCGAACACTATACTCGGCATGGCACTCGCGACGCAGTTTACCAGTAGAAGCATACACTAGCAATATTTAGACAGAACGTACTAAGCAATTTATATATAGTAGCAAACATGGGCATAAAATGAACAACAATATACAAGGATTAATAATGCATTACTATACAAATGTTAACAAGAAGCACAAGATGAGCAACAATATACAGACGATCATGTACTTACATGAAGTGTCTACTAGATAAGATCCATCACTCTTACAACACATAATAAGCCATCCTCTACCCATCTTTGACCTTAATCCTACGCCTTTCATCCTTTCATACTTCGTATCCCGTACCATGTCCTTAGAGAGATGCAACTCTACTTGACTAATCTTCTCTTCCCGAGTTAGTTTGGCTTGTCTCTACTTCTTCTCCCCTTAATATTGAAGTTCTCTGCTGTTCTAATCGGGGCTATCATTTATCTTATCTTGACATGCCAAACCATCTTAATATGCTCTTTTATCTTATGCTTGCTACTCCTAACCTACGTCTAAAAACCTCATTCCTTATCCGGTCAAACCTAGTGTGTCCGCCCATCCACCTTAGCATCCTCATTTATGATATTTCAATATTGTGTGCATGCGTTGCTTTTTTCCTCCCATATTGCATAGTTGGTCGTATCGCAACTATATAAGATTTTCCTTCTAACCTAGTCGGGAAGTTCTTGTCACACAATACGTGACAATACCTTGAGGCTGCCCTCCACCTACACCTGGCTGCCTGAATATGATGTGTAACATCACTATTGATCTCTTCATCACCTTGTACATATCATCTTAAATACCTGAACTTAGTGGACTGCTGCACCACTTGACCTTCAATGGTAACCTGGGTGTCATCATCATTGCCTGCTTCACTGGAATCTCAATAAAGGTACTTAGCTTTGGAGTGACCGATCCTTAGCCCATTGCAATCTACAACTCTTCGCCAAAACTGCACATTGATAGTCCTTTTACTTTTGTCAAGTAAGACAATATCATTCGCGAAAGTATGCACCGCAACATTGTCCCTGCATCAACCTTGACAACTCATATAAGACTTTCGGAAACAGAAATGGCCTCAAGTTGGACCCTTGGTGGGAGCCAACCTTGACAGAGAAGGACTCCGTTTCTCCGATAGGCGCACAATATCATATATATCCCTTATTATGTTTATATACTTCCTAGGGATCCTTCTAGCTTGTAGACTATCCAAAACCAGTCTGTGAGGCACACTATCATACGCCTTCTCTCGGTCAATGAACACCATATGAAGATACTTTTTCTTCTCCCTGTATTTTTCCATGACCCTTCCGAGGATGTGTATCGCTTCCATAACTGACTGCCGCCGCATGAAGCCAAACTAGTTTACCGTCACCTAAGTTTTCCTTCTAATTCTAGCATCTATTACTCTCTCCCATAGTTCATAGTATGGCCTAGTAGCTTAATTCCTGTGTAGTTCTCACAACATCGGGCGTCTCCTTTGTTCTTATGAAGAGAGCTACTACACTAGTCTTCTCGTATCACTTTGAAAAAAAGAATCATTTGCTGGTAGTTATGTTAAATGTTTAACTTATTGGTTTTATTAATCCCCTTGGGGTATAATACTCTTCATATTACAGCACATCTTGCTGCTGGTCCATTTAGAACCGATTAACCTGGTAATTTCATATGTGGAAGACTATGTGCATGCCTGATTCTTATTTTAGCTTTCAATAATCAGAAGTCATCTTAGTCGGAACTAGTGATTTTGGTTTGTTATTCAACTTTGTCGTCTTCGTCTGCATGTGTTTGTGTGGTTGATCTATATGGTATGCACTTTCTTAGTTGTTTCTCTAGCGACTTGGAATTACAAAGTTGTCTAATCTTTCTCATTATGTTATTAAGTTCTTATTCAAGTTAGATCAATCGAACTTGTGCCCATCTATGATGCATGTCTTTCTTTCTGAAAATTAATTTTGAGCACCTTTCCCTTGCTTGCCGGCTTGAAAATTTTCCATTCACTTGTCTAGTTGCACAAAGTTAGAATGTTTTAATTTACTGTTCTCATCTGAGATAATGGTCTGCTGTTGGATTGTTCTTGTATGATTTGTTTCATGTGTTGTGAAAATGTTCTAGCTTTGTTGATGTTTTTCTATCATGGATGCAGTTTACTGCAACTTGATCTAGGCCATTTATGTGTGACAAATGAAGTTAGTTGGCATGGACCTGAAGACGATCCATCAGCTGTGCATCTTGACATTCTTCATGCACAGGTACCTTTTTGTATTTGTTTTCTTGTATGCCACTAGTTGAATATAACATGAAACTAAGGTATTGGCGCTGCTACAGATCTTTGGAATCAATATGGCTGTTGGAGTAAATGGTGTTCTAGGGAAACCAATGATACGTGAAGGCCGAGAAATTCATATCTTTGTGAGGCGCAGCTTAAGAGATATTTTTCGCAAAGTTCCAAATTTTGCTTTGGAAGTGAAGGTTAGTGCTTTGAAATACTGTACAACTTTTTCTTAGTGGCTTCTCTTGCTTCTATATTCTTTGAAATGCTTTAGAAAAGCGAATCTTCTGTTTGGGGCTAGTACAGTTACACATCATTGTGGGGTTTGCTTGTTCTCTGAATTCAGCTGTCATATTTTGGCTTCTTGGTATATGTATACACTTCAAAGTGAACATCTTTTATCCTCTAGTTGCTTTTTAATTGATAAAAGTAATATAAGTTAATATTTCATGGGTTGTATATATATTCTACAAGCATAATGATGGATTGTGCCTGGTGGCGGACATTATTGGATTGTTACATTACTAAGCCACTTATTTCAAAAGAATGCTCCAAAGCAGCTTGATAAGAGGGAAGAAACTTTTCCGAAATTTTAGTAAAATATCATGTTCAACTTATGTCATTATTTCCTAAATACAATATTCAATTGTTACTAGTATAAAGATTTTCTTAAATTAAAAGTTTCTTCACTTTATGGACTTATTAGTTATTGCTTACACTATCATTAATGTTTTCTCCCTTTTGGGACGTGTCTTGTGAAGCATATGATATTTCAGGAAAAATGAATTACTGGCTATATTTTCTGTTTTTATGTCCTCATAATATGGTCAAACTCATAAACTTATTATTAATCTGTCCTTGAAAACAGATAGGGTCGCTGCACGCTGTTGTGTCTGACAAAGAATATAGTGTAATTACTAGCTGTGTGACCATGAACTTGAGTGAAGAAGCTAAGCTCCCTCCTAATTTTCGTGATACCAACTCAGGTTCAACGGATACAATGCGGATGCTTGCTGATAAGGTTAACATGACCAGCCAAGTTTTTTTGTCACGTACAGTTAACATTATGGCAGTTGAACTTGATTATGCATTGCTAGAGCTCTGCAATGGCATCCAAGAGGATTCACCACTAGCAAACATTACAGTAAGTAAAGAGAAGAGATTAACAGATTCCCCTTTGAATGAGTTCTTAACCATGTCTGTGTTTCTAAAGATGATGTTCATTCTTGTCGTCTCAGCTGGAGGGCATGTGGGTTTCATACCGAATTACTTCTTTTTCAGAAATGGATCTTTACATCACCGTTCCTCGATTTTCTATTTTTGATGTACGTCCTGATACCAGGCCTGAGATGCGACTAATGCTTGGTACAAGCACTGATGTTCTGAAACAAACTTCATCTAGTAAAGGCGGAGGGGGACTTGTAAGAGCTGTAACCATGTCCGATGTGGATACACCACACTCAACCATGTTATTGATGGATCTTAGATGGCGCTCATCATCCCAATTATTTGTGGTTCGGATTCAACTGCCTCGAGTTCTTGTTGTTCCAGATTTCCTTCTTGCAGTTGGTGAATTTTTTGTGCCATCTTTGGGAGCAATAACTGGCAAGGAGGAGGTGATGGATCCTAAGAATGATCCAATCAGTACAACTGACACTATGTTACTCTCTGATGCACTGTACAAACAGACTGAGGATGAGGTCAAGCTGACACCAAGTAGAAAGCTAGTAGTTGATGCAGCAGGAATTGATGATTATACTTATGATGGTTGTGGGAAAACTATAATCTTGAATGAGGATCTTGAGCAGTCGCAATCTTCAGAGTTTCGACCCATTATTGTTATTGGAAGGGGTAAAAGATTGAGGTTCGTAAATGTGAAGATTAAGGTAATGGCATTACAGCCTTGCAATCTCATTTTGATTCGACTCTGTGCAGTTACATATGTTGGATGCTTTTGCACTATGGTGACATTGAAAATAAGTAACCCAAGGGATTATTAAGTAGGGAAATAGTATTTCTTGAAAGTCCTTGTAGCAAGTAATAAAGCGAGTTATCTTGTTTTACCATAACGTCAAATTTGCATATTCTAAATACGTGTTATATAAGTCCCTTTTTGGAACATCATATCTGCTCGTAAATCTAACAAAACTCATCTTTTTACATTGTCAATTTGGAGAACTGACATTAACGCCCCAATTTGACTGTTAAAATATTGTCAAATTGGTTGCATAATCTACATACTACCAGGAAATAAACCTGTATAGGTACAAAGTTTTTGTAACTAACCACATTAACCACACTCGAATAGTAATTCTAAGTCTAATATATCTCCACTTGAAGTGGTATATTTCCAACATTTGCAGAACTGATGTTTCTGTCAATTATCACCTGATAATTTTTTTTCCATGACAGAATGCTTTGCTTTTGGCGGATTACACATACTTGAGTAATGATAGCAGTTTCTCAGTGTCCAAGGAAGATGGTGTAGAAGTTGTGCTGCAGGATAACTTTTCTTTATCCAGTGAAACAAAGATACTGGATAAAGCTGAAAAATCTTCATATTTTTCAAGTACTTCTGACACTGATCAAACCGATTCATCTAAACCAAGTTTAAGTTTTGAGGCCCAGGTAGGTCATCATAATCGTTCTAGATGTGTTTGATAGTGCTTTGTTTCTTAGACGTGCACCTCATGTATATTCTGCATATTTCTTAGTGTTATGCTTTATTTTTTGAATATTGCATATGTATTTATTTTTACTATTTATTGGTCACAACTTTAGTGCTTGTGAAGTTTTGCTCTTTTATTGTTTTGAACCAGATCTATGATTGCATGTAGTATTATTCTCGATAGCGCTGAGACAACCATATAACTAAATTTTCAGTAGTTGACGCCAATCTCTTACGTTCTGGATCTAATCATATACCTTATTGTCATTATTGCTCCATGACAAGGGATGTATAATGCATGTGTAGGTCTGTGAGATGGGTGCATGTATAGGAGAATACAATTCTATCCCTCTTACTGCAAAATTGAAGAATATTTTCGTAAATCTATGTGCTCTTAAACATTTTTTTTGTCTTAGTTGAGCTCAATGACTCTTCCCGTATGGTCCTGCTTGGTATATATAAAGGGGTTCTCTCTCTTGAGAGCGTGAAACAACAATCTCAGTTATTTAGGAAGCTCAGTTCAGAGCTTTACATTCCTTATCAACTGTTTTAAAGTTGCATTTTGTATTTCTGTTTTGTTCCTGCTTAATCTAAAACTTTGAGGTTCCAAAGTGTTTCTCCATGCCTTATGAGGGTTCATTTAATGATGTGCCAGGTGGTGTCTCCTGAGTTCACTTTTTATGATAGCAGCAGATCATCCATTGATGGTTCCTTCCATTCTGAAAAGCTTCTTCGTGCAAGAATGGATTTGAGCTTCATGTAAGATTGCTTTTTGTTGAACTGATACTTCTTCTTTGTATTTATTCTTTACCATCTCTTGAAGTTTTCAGTTATGCGCTTTCTAATTTGTCTATGCCCTTTTCGTAATAGGTTTGCATCAAAAGAAAATGATACATGGGTTCGAGCTCTTCTCAAAGATCTAACCGTGGAGGCTGGTTCTGGTCTTAGAATTCTTGATCCAGTGGATATCTCTGCAGGATATACTTCTGTAAAGGATAAAACAAATATATCGTTGATATCTTCTGATATATATGTTCATTTATCTTTGAGTGCTATCTCCCTGATTCTTAATCTACAGAGTCAGGCGGTTGCAGCATTGCACTTTCAGAGTGCTGATCCCCTGTCTCCTTGTACCAACTATGATCAAGTTTGGGTGTCTCCAAAAGGTTTACCTCTTTAAACTATTCCTTTTTCGAGCTCTATTGGCAAGCTACTTATTTGTTGTTTATTTGCACTGCTTTCTCCTTAGTGGCATTTTGTAACAAGAACAGGAAATTATTTTCTTATGCAGTAAAGGGGCATCATAATGGAATTACATTCTGGAGACCTCGAGCTCCCCCAAACTATGTCATATTGGGAGATTGTGTGACTTCCAGGTAAGACGCTTTAATTTTTATTCACATTTTTTTGCAACTCATTAATTGTATTATTAGTTATTTATTGATCTCTTTTATTTGCTAAGCATACAAATCTCTTGTGTAAGACTAAGGTGTATCACATTCCAATTCTTTCATGCATGTGTAATATGGCAGGGCTATTTATTATTATTTTTGCAGTTTATACGTAGAAATATTTAATTTGCAATATTGCTGGTTCTTGATCATAGGTGATTGTATGTGTACCGTCATATGTATTTTGATTGTTCACAGTTTGACCTTACTATGTTTTCAATATGGATGCTTTTAGGCCAATTCCTCCCTCACTAGCTGTTATGGCAGTGAGTAATACATATGGGCGTGTACGGAAGCCTCTTGGTTTCAAGCTTGTTGGCCTATTCTCTAATATCCAACAAACTGAAAGAGTGGAAAATATGGATTGTGATTGTTCTCTGTGGATACCTATTCCACCCCCAGGATACTTGGCTGTAGGGTGTGTTGCACATATTGGAAACCAACCACCACCAAATCACGTTGTCTACTGTATAAGAGCTGACCTGGCAACATCCTCAGCATACTCAGCATGCATGTTCAGCACTTCCTCAAATAACACATACCCATCAGGATTTAGCATTTGGAGACTCGACAACCTTCTTGGATCGTTTTACGTAAATCTTTCTGTTAGCTGTCCCCCACAGGATACATGCTATGATCTTAACCATCTTCTTCTTTTAAACTCAAGTTGGCATCGTCTCTCCGCAAGAGAATCCAGCTCTGATGTAAGTGTTGACAATACGAGTACAAATCAACAGGGCAGCAGCCCAGGTACAAGTTTATCTGGATTGGATGTCCTTGGATCAGTTTCCAAAGCTAGTTGTTACATGTCAACTCCTAGTTTTGAGAGGATCTGGTGGGACAAGGGTAATGATATCCGCAGACCAGTCTCTGTATGGCGACCTATACCACGACCTGGATTTAAGGTTTTTGGTGACTGCATAACTGAAGGGTTAGATCTTTCTGTCTCTTAGAATATGCCACTGCTTTCTGACCATCTGAGCTTTTATAGTGTTTATCATCTTTAATCACATTTGCAGTTTGGAGCCACCTGCTTTGGGAATTATTTTTAAGGCTGACAACCCTGGCATCTCTGCAAATCCTGTTCAGTTTACTAAGGTTGCTCATATCATTATCAAAGGTGTGGATGACGCCTTTTTCTGGTACCCAATTGCACCCCCAGGTTATGCTTCTATGGGATGCATAGTTACTCGAGTAGACGAGATGCCAAAACTGAATTTGGTGTGCTGTCCAAGGATTGATCTTGTTAGCCAAGCTGATATTCCTGAGATGCCAATATCAAAGTATTCTAGTTCAAAAGCATCTCAATGCTGGAGTATCTGGAAAGTGGATGATCAGGTTAGCCTTTACAATCGTGAAAATTGGAGATCATTATGTATGAAAGAACATTAGTATGATGGTTTTGCTTTATATTACAGAAAATAGGATTTAGTACCACAAGTCTGTTTCATCCGGTTTTCTTTTGGCTAATTTTCAGGCCTGCACTTTCCTTGCCCGCTCTGATCTGAAGAAACCTTCCAGCCGCTTGGCCTTCACTATTGGTGATTCTGTGAAACCCAAGACACGAGACAACATAATGGCAGAAATAAAATTGAAATGCTTCTCTGTAACAATTTTAGATAGTCTGTGTGGAATGGTATCCAGCCTGTATATACTTATCTCGTTAATAATTAATAAAAGTTATACCGTTTTGTTCACTCCATTGCGTTTGTGTATTATTCTTTTCAGATGACACCATTTTTTGATGTTACAATCACAAACATTAAGCTTGCAACTCATGGTGGAATGGACTCTATGAATGCGGTGCTTATATCTTCAATTGCTGTATCAACTTTTAACACATTGTTAGACTCATGGGAACCACTAGTGGAGCCTTTTGATGGAATATTCAAGTATTACTTTATCCATGACGTCTCGTAGTCAATTGTTGATTTGTTTTTATGTCTTTTTGGCAAAACACTTTCCAGTCTTTTAATTAACTTTCATTTTGTCTTTGAAGGTTTGAAACATATGATACCAATGGGCAATCTCAATCAGGACTTGGAAAAAGAGCACGGATTGCAGCTACCAGTATCCTTAATATAAATATTAGTACCGCAAATATTGACACTTTTGCGGAAACCATCGCTTCTTGGAGAAGACTAAGGGAACTAGAACAAAAGGCAATCAAATCAGATGAGGTCGATTGAAGTTAAATTTCCTCTTCAACAGTTTATGGCATTCTAGTTTCATGAAGTGATGTTTTCTGTGCTTTTTATCTATTAATACTTGGCAGGAAGCTAGCAGCCATAGTGTCGGTGAAGATGGTTCATTTTTTTCTGCATTGGATGTGGAAGATTACCAGACTGTTACCATAGAGAACAAACTTGGATGTGATATTTACGTGAAGAAGTTTGATCAAAGCTCTACTATAGTTAACCTTCTTCAGTATGATGACAGTGCTTCCTTGTGGATTCCACCCTCAAGGTACTCGGACCGCTTAAACTCAGTTGATGATTCAAGGGAGGGGCGATGTTATATTGCTGTGCAGATAATTGAAGCCAAGGTTGTATCATTAGTGACATCAATGTGTATATTAAATGCGTCCTAACGTTACATGGTTGCTAATATATAGAACTTGTTTTCTTCTCTTCTCAAAAGGATCTACCAATTGTTGATGATGGAAATAGTAATAGCTTCTTTTGTGCACTTCGGCTTGTCGTTGAGAGTCAAGAGGCAAGTCAGCAGAGGCTTTTCCCTCAGAGTGCAAGGACAAGATGTGTGAAGCCTTTCATTTCCATAAGTAATGATCTTGGCAGTGCTAGATGGCATGAACTTTTTATTTTTGAAGTTCCTCGCAAGGTATGTTCAAATTTAGAAGGTCAACCGATATCGTTTCAAAGTGAAAGGCTATGTAGAATAAAATTAGATTGATAATTGTGATTGTTGTGTGAATTTACAAGAGATTACAATGGAAAATAAATAGGAAAATAAGATACATCTAACACCCTCTAACTAAGGAATAATAATAACCCTAGCATATTAATATAAGCCGCTAATCACTAATACGCCCCCTCAAGCTGAGGCCGGGGAACGACCTATAGCTTGGATCTTAACAAGTTGAACCGAACTGTTGGAAGAGGTTTGGTGAAGATGTCTGCAATCTGATCTCCGGTAGAAATAAACTGAACTCAAAGACCCCCCTTAGCAACCTTTTCCCGAACAAAAAGATAATCAATCTCCACGTGTTTTGTACGAGCATGAAACACAGGATTAGAGGAGAGATAGGCTGCTCCTAAATTGTCACACCACAAAACTAGAGGAGATTCAGATAAGAAACCAAGCTCACGCATCAAGGACTCGAGCCAAATGATCTCAACCACGGCATCACCTATAGCCTTATATTCAGATTAAGTAGAAGAGCGAGAGACGGTTTTTTGTTTGCGTGCCATCCAAGAAACCAGATTACAACCCAAGTAAATCGCAAACCCGCCAGTAGAGCGTCTATCAACTGGACATCCAGCCCAATCCGCATCAGAAAAAGCAGCAAGATGATTCCAAGAGGTGTCGGTAAAAGCATGTAGAGTGGAGCTGGAATTGTGTCGAATAAGTAAACCAAAGTGAGTAGTACCATGAAGATAACGTAATATGCGTTTAACCGCTCCAATGATTCTCTGTTAGGGAGTGCATGAATTGACAGACCCGATTAACAACAAAAGTAATTTCTAGCCTGGAAAGAGTGGCACATTTAAGAGCACCAAAAATCTGACGATACATACCCGGATCAAAAAATTTGGGGCTGTCATCCGAAGTAAGAACGGTGGAACTGCTCATAGGAGACGGAACTAGTTTGGTGGAAGAGAGACCGACACGCTCTAAAGCTTCAAGAAGATACTTCTATTGTGAGAGAATCACATCTTTGCCCCGACGAATAATTTCAAGACCTAAAAAGTAATCCAGATCCCCCGTATCTTTCAATGCTAGTTCAGAACTAAGAGCAGAAATAACCTATGGGACAACATTGTTGTTGTTACCGGTAATAATTATTTGTCGTTGACATACACAAGCAAATACAGAACCGTGCCCTGATGATGATAAATAAATTGTGAAGGATCGTTTTTGGAGCCTCTAAATACCAATCTATGTAAAGTAGAAGAAAACCGAGTAAACCATGCCCGGGGAGCTTGTTTAAGCCCATAAAGAGACTTATTAAGTTTGCAAACGTGATCTGGTTTGTTGCTGTCTATAAACCCCCAAGTTTGCTTTAAGTAAATAGTCTCCTCTAGATTACCATGTAGAAAGGCATTTTGAACATCTAACCGCCGAAGTGGCCATTGACGTGAGACGGCCATAGAAAGAACAACCCGAATGGTTGTTGCTTTAACAACAGGACTGAAAGTCTCTTTATAATCAACATCAGCAGTTTGGGTAAAACCCTTAGCAACCAATCGTGCTTTGTACCTGAAAGGAGCACCAGTTTTGTCTTTTTTTTATCCTGTAAACCCACCTGCAATCAACAACATTAGCCCCTTCAACCGGGGGAACAAGAGATCCAAGTACCATTACTAACAAGAGTCGAAAATTCCTCAACCATAGCATGACGCCATTCAATATGTTTTTGGCAGCGTTAAAAGTAAGTGGTTCAGTGGTTGGTGGTGGAAGAGGTTCGGAATTTTGATCGTTGGTTGTGTCAGGTGGGTGGGTGGGTGGGTGGGCATGGTTGATGTGTGAAAGGCGGATGGATCAAAGCGAGAAGTAGGCGTCCGGTTTTGCCGAAGATGGGGAGGCCGTGGCCGAGTAGTTTAAGAAGGGTTGGCCGGTTTAGATGGAGTGGAAGCGTTAGGCTTAGAGATGGACGAAGAAGGAGCCGAAGGAGCAGTGAGCTCCTCTGGAGTGATAGATGGTTCCGGTGCAAGTGGTTCATCCGGAAACGGGAAAGTAGAATTGTGAGCCATCGAGGATACGGGGTCGGATGGTTGTGAAGGTGAGACTTGTGGTTTTGGTTTAAAGGGAAAAATGGTTTCATTGAAACGAACATGTCGAACCACATAAACGCGATCAAAGGAAGGATCGAAACAACGATATCCATGGTGAATCGAACTATAACCAAGAAAAACACACTCGGAGGATTGGAAATCCATTTTATGAGGATTGTAAGGACGTAAATAAGGAAAACACCGGCACCCGAAGACTTTGAGAAAGGAGAGATCCGAAAAACGATTAAAAATACGTTCAACCGGAGAGGTGAGAGAAGATGAAGTAGATGACATCCGATTAATAAGATAAACGCCAATGTCAAAAGCATGGCGCCAAAAACGTTGAGGGACAAAAGACTGAGCTAAAAGAGCAAGGCCGGTTTCGACAACGTGTCGGTGCCGACGTTCAACGGTACCATTTTGCTCACTTGTGTGAGGGCAAGAGCGACGGTGGATAATGCCAAGTGAGGAAAAATAGGTGGTGAGGTTGCGAAATTCTCCACCCCAATCTGTTTGAACGCTTTTTAATTTTGTGTTGAATTGACGTTCAACCATGAGTGCAAATTGTTTAAAAAGTGAATAGACATCATATTTGTGTTTTAAATGGTAAATCCACATATATTTTGAATGATGATCAACACACAACATAAAATATCTATCATCGTTAAAAGATAAAGATGGAACGGGGCCCCAAACATCACAATACATCAAATCAAGAATAGTATTGCTACGAAAAGTCGAACTTTTTAAAGGAAGTTTTGATGATTTTTCTAATTGACATGAAGAACAAACATCTTTAAAAGACTTGTCTGAAACAGGAAGTAAATAACGAGATAACATATATTGTAAAATTCGATAATGTGGATGCCCTAAACGTTGATGCCAAACAGATGCGGGAGCACGTGTGGCAGAAAAAGCAGTCTTCGGGATTGATTGAAATTGAGGAAGAACCAGTGAGTGTAGACCATCCTTACTTGGACCCATGAGTAGGGTAATGCGTGTAGATATGTCCTTCACACAAGAAAAATGGGTGAAATTCAAAGAAAACATTATTATCAAGACAAAATTTTTGTATTGAAAGAAGATTGTGTTCAATTTGAGGAACATGTAAAATGTTGGTTAAGGAAAAGGTTTTGGATGGTGAGAAAATTTTAGTAGAACCAATATGAAGAACGGGCAAGCCTTTACCGTTACCAACATGAAGATTGTCATAGCCGTGATATGGTTCAGGAGTCCTGATGCTTGAAAGATCCGGTGTTACATGGTTATTGGCCCCGGTATACGGAAACCAATTGTTGGTAGATGCCTGAGACCTGTTATCAGCAAAGTTAGCTTGAGGGCGTCCCCGTTCACGATTTGGGCACTCGGAAGGGAGGTGGCCAATGCCACAACGGTTGCAGTTACCATGAACCTGATTAGTCATAGAAGCCCACTCAAAAGATCCACGCCCACGAGAAGGGAAACGACCAGCAGAAGGCCGGCCCCGTCCTCGAGAAAAAGAGGACCCGCGTCCACGAGTCGACCGGTTAGTAAACAAAGCCTATCATGAAGAACTAGGGGTTAGACTATAATCGAATTGGGCAGCCAACTGTTGAACAGCAAGATCCTCTTCATCCATAGCCTTTCCAATGTTTCGTAAATCAACGGCCTATGCTAAAGTACGGTTGAGATAAGTGGTAGGTTGTTCATCACCTTTCATGACAATACACATGAGTTGAGTTTTAATTGTATGTTCACGTGCACGGGTTTGAGGAGCATGTCCGCGCTCCAGATTTTCCCATAATTCTCTTGCATTGGATCCGTTAACATAATGAAACGATTCCTTGGAATCTGTTGAAATCAGAAGTGTACGAATATGAGCATCATTGTGCTTCCAAGCTGCATAGTTAGGGTTGGCTTGAGTGCTTTGGGGACTCAAATTTTCACCCGATCCAGAAGCAGGTATGGGGATGGTGTTGGGTAGGCATGGGATAGTGCCATCTATATAGCCAAACATGTTTCTTGTTTCTAGGAAAGGCTGGATCACAGTCTTCTAGTTATTGTAATTTTTAGGTTTGAGAGTAAAAGGGAATTTGTGATTCATGTTGGTAGCTTTTTTTTGGGCGGTGAAAGCAGCGATTAGGGCCATGGGAAGCGGTTTTTGATCCACTGAAGATGGCGGAATGATGGTGGGATGATGGCGGCAGAAGAAGGTCTGCGTAGGGTTAGGGTGGGAGGGTGGCGGCAAAAAGAAGTCTGGCTGTGATACCAAATTAGATTGATAATTGTGATTGTTGTGTGAATTTAAAAGAGATTACAATGGAAAATAAATAGGAAAATAAGATATATCTAACACCCTCTAACTAAGGAATAATAATAACCTAGCATATTAATATAAGCCGCTAATCACTAATAAATAATACACACACATACAAACTTCTACCAGAAGGAACTAACAAATCAGTTTTTCAGTTCAAAGGAAAAACTCAGGAAGTTAGACACAACATTATACGTTAACAATTGTGTACTCTTTTCATTATATTAATGGGAAATAATGTTGTCAATGATACTATGGTTGATCCATCTAGACATGAACTTTATACTATCCTCTTGACCCATAGTGTTTGAACTCCCTAATAGATTGTTGGGGCTAGCCACTCCCCACAAAAGACTTAGCTAATTTGGAGCAAAATTGGTAGATGTGAGCTTTAATTTAAATGTTGTCGGCAGTGTTGTAAAAGTCGCCGCAAGTCGGCGACTAGTCGGCGACTAATCGCTGATCGGCAATGGGCCTTGGCGATTTCATCAAATCGGAGGCAAAAATCGGTGGTCGGACCTATTCGGTCAAAATCGGACCTAGCCGGTCAAAATCGGACCTAGCTGGACCCTAGGCGGTCTTAATCGGCCAAAAAATCGTGATTCCGGCGAGATTCCGGCGGGCTTAAAAAAATCCGGCAAAAACTTGAAAATTTCCGCTTAAACCTAGAAATTCCGGCCAAATATGTGTGTATATATATAAAAGTGAACATTTTTGTTAAAATTACATATGAAAATGTGTGTATATTTATATAAAACTGAAAATTATATATAAAAGTTTCAATTCGATTACTCCCGATTAATCCCAATTAATCGCTAGTCGGCACCTCACCGCCCGACTAGCGCGTAGCGATTTCTACAACGGAACATTTCAGCTGAAAAAAGATCTTGCATATCCTTGTGATTGCAATTAATAGCATATGTTTTATTTAGTGTCCATCTTTGTTATCAATGATGATATCCTCTGCTTACGGTTTCTTCTAACCGTGATTCCGTACACTGTTGTTTGTGTGCTCTCACAGAACTATTTATGTTTATGAACCTCGTTAATTATTAGACAATGTATGTAATTAGCGATTAGTATTATATATTAGAGGGTATTAAAGTGTGAGTATGTATTCTATTCATATCTCTTGTATTTGTCATTAGCATGGTTGTAAAAATCGCCAGGCGCTAGTCGGGCGTTGGTGTACCGCCTAGGGGTTAATCGGGACTACTAGGGATTAATTGGGACTAATCAGATTGGAATTTTTTATGTATTATATATACATGTATGTTAGGTATCTTTACGTAGCGGAAATAAACACAAAACACTCGTACGCACACGAAAGCAATAAGAACACGAGAATTTAACGTGGTTCGGTCTGTGTGACCTACGTCCACGGGCTGCAACTAGGGTTTTTCTTTATTTGCTCAGTACAAAGATTACAAATGCATGACATGGATATATATAGAGACTAATTAGGGTTAACAACTTAATGAACAAGAAAACTTAAACATGGGCCCAAGCCCAAAGCCTTCACAAACCCAACAATCTCCCACTTGAAGGCTTTGAGATAAATTCTAGCCCGCCATTCAAGTTCAAAGCAACCCAGTCGTCTAGTAACTTCAGTAGTCTTTAAACAAGTCTTCCAAGCCTCCGGTTCCCAAAGAACAAGCCAAGACTCCATCACATCTCCTAGTTGCAGCAACCCCTCATCATCAAGTACCAGAAGGGCCAGTTGAAGCTCTCCCGAGCTCCAACTCAGTCGTGGCAAATTCCACCAGCAACCCGTCCTCTGTCTCAACTGGTTTACACGATCCACCAGATTCAGAGATACACCGAGAACCACTAACACTCCAAATTCAACAAACAATCACCAGGAGAGAATTTTCCAGTCTTAGTCTTCAAAACCCAACGATTCTTCTTGACTGTACCCGAAACATGCCCCATGCTCCCACTGTCACAAAATCCTCTGACTGGTTTAGACTTCTGACCCCATTCAGCTACAATCTCTGCTCCAGACTTCATGTTTGCAAAATGAACTCTCTTAGCAGCAGATTTAGCGAACCCGACTTTGACTTGCTTAACCGGGTTGATCAGTCCCTCAGCAGGTACCTCCACCATGTACAATGACCCATGCTTATCACCACGAGCAATCACCCGGTTTCCACTGATTACCCTCCATTTACCATCACCAAACCTGACTTCCAATCCTTGTTCATCCAGTTTACTAACAGAAATTAATTTCTTCTTCAAACCCGGAATCACCTTGACATTCTTCAGGTTCCATGTAGTTCCCAATGGAGTCACCAAATCAATATCACCCATGCCCATTACATCAAGAATTCTGCCATCAGCGAGACGTACCTTCCCAAAATCGCTTGTTTTCAGATTCACCATCATTTCACCGCTGTGTACGGCGTGAAACGAAGAACCAGAATCCATGATCCAAGAGTCCACACTGTTTTCAGCCTCAAGGATTAACACGCCACCATCATTGACATCCTCAACAGCAGTGTTCAGACCTTTCTTTGGACATTGACTCTTAATGTGTCCATCTTCGTTGCAGTTCCAGCACCTCACATTTTTCCGAGTCCGAGTTGAACTCTTTCCCCGACTCCCACTGCCTCGGCTATTTTCCCTTCCTCTGCCAACATGTAACATCTCAGAAGATGATCCAACATTTGCACTTTTCAGACGTGTGTCTTCACCTATCACAATGTCTTGGATCTTTTCAAATGTCATTTCGTTAGCCCCCATAGAATTTGTAACAGCAGTTACAGTCCCGGACCAACTGTCAGGCAGTGAAGATAGCAACACCAGAGCTCGAGTCTCATTATCGAATTTTATTCCCACTGATTCTAATCTGGTAAGAATAGACATCAGATCATTAATGTGAGAGGTGACTGAGCTTCCCTTTTCATTCTCGTCATGAACAGTTCCCTCATCAAGAACACCTTGTTAGCAGCAGACGGCTTTTCATACATATTTGATAGAGCCAACATCATACCACTTGCAGTGGTTTCTTTCATGATGTTAAAAGCAACGCTCTTCGTCAAAGATAACATAATAACTGCTCTAGCTTTCTTGTCCTTGGAATTCCAAATTGTTTCTTCAGCTTTCTCCGTACTCTCCGGTTTCTTTTCCAGTACCATATCCAAATCCTTTTGACATAATAATGCTTCTATTTGCATTTTCCACCAACCATAATCAGTGTCATTAAACTTTTCGATCACAGTCTTCCCGTCTTCAGCCATAATAGCAAAACAGAGACAAGTCTTCAAAAAACAAGCGCGCTGAACAGTTGATAACCAGTCAACAAAAGGATAGACAAACCAGATCCGGTACTTCCAACCAAAACCCTAGGCGGCGGCGCTAAACCCTAGATGACGGCGGCGACGGCAGAAACCCTAGGCGGCAACGGCGGTGACGGCAGAAACCCTAGGCGGCGACGGCAGAAACCCTAGGCGGTGCGACGGGCCGCAGCAGAAACCCTAGGTACACGGCGGCGTGTTTCGTATGAAATCTTCAAGAGCCTGATGCTCTGATGCCAGTTGTTAGGTATCTTTACGCAGCGGAAATAAACACAAAACACTCGTACGCACACGAAAGCAATAAGAACACGAGAATTTAACGTGGTTCGGTCTGTGTGACCTACGTCCACGGGCTGCAACTAGGGTTTTTCTTTATTTGCTCAGTACAAAGATTACAAATGCATGACATGGATATATATAGAGACTAATTAGGGTTAACAACTTAATGAACAAGAAAACTTAAACATGGGCCCAAGCCCAAAGCCTTCACAAACCCAACAATGTATGTATGTATGCATACACGTATGTGTGTATGCATACACGTATGTATGTATGCATACACGTATGTATGTATGTATACAACATATTTTGACTAGTTTTGAAAGAACTTTGACCAAATTTTGACTAATTTTGACCGATTTTTGTCCGATTAGGTCCGACTAGGTCCGATTTTTTCCGAATAGAACCGATTACCGTTAACCCTTTGATTATATGAATCGCCAAGGTTGGTGGCCGATTTCCGATTAACTACCCACTAGGACCGATTTTTACAACATAGGTCATTAGTAAATCACAATACAAAGTTTATCTTGGTATCAGAGCCAATATAAACGTTAACTCTAAAATTTTCCCCGCCGGCTGTCACACCAACACCACCCTTCAGCCGCCACCTCAACCCTAGCCTCCATCTCAACCCTAACCCTAGTTGCCGTCTCAATCTTTCTAAATCAAAACCCTACTAGTGCCACAATAGCCTTGCTTGCAGCCTTCTCTACATCTACGAAACAATCCCATAACTCTCACAAGTTTGGTTTTACCCTTTCTCCAACCAATTATGGTTTTTGGAAGACAATGATCCAACCCATTCTTACAACCAATCATCTTATTGGTTATGTTGATGGCATTATTTCGTGCCCCACAAAAACCATCATTCCAGCACCATCATCATCTAAAAAAGAACCCACACTAGAACTAGCACCATAATCTAATCGTAACTATTCTACATGAGTGCCAATGGTGCTTATATTCGTATGCGAATTATTTCCACCATCTCAGAAGCTTTTTTTCTCATGTTCAAGGCACTACATCTTGAGATCTTTAGTTATCTCTTGAACGTGACTATGCTCCACACACATCTTCTAGGGAATATACCTTAAAAACAAAATTACTCAAACTTGAGATGAAGGGTGATGAAACCTCTTCTACATACCTTACAAGGGCACAAGAATATGCAGATGCTCTTACCAATATTGGTGAACCGGTCAAAGGAAAAGACCTTGTGATGCTAGTGATATCTGGCTTGGTGAAAAATACAACGGGCTAAAATCTGTACTTCTCGCTCGGCATACACCTTTCAATGAACTTCTTGGTCTTCTCTTTGACCATGATTACATGGTGCACAAATCAGCCCCAGATCAATCACAGACTCAAGCCTTATTGCTTTCCCATCTTCTCTCACATCTACCATTGGACCATCTCCAACAGAGACATTATAGTCACTTCTAGTACTTCTTTCTCAACTTGGTATTCTAGTGCAACCCACTACTCAGCTGTCTTCACAAGCATTCTTCACCTCCCGTTCACAAAATAACCGAGGCCGACGCTCCAACAATTGTCGTGATCAAGGTAACTTCGTTAATCGTAACTCCGGGAAACAGGAGCCAATTTAGTTGGGCTTCCAATCAAAACACAATTTATGGTACGTGTAACATATGAGAAATAGGACATGTTCCATCCCAATGTCCCAATCGTGATTCTGCAACTATTCGCCCAAGGCATCAGCCCACTTCAAAGTTCAAACTACTGATTATCGCTCACAAGCATCATCTACTTAGCTTCCAGACACTGTTCTTGTTGGCCATGGTAAGCGTATCCCTATTCTTCATATTGGTTCCTTCCACTTTTCTTCACCCACCAAACACTTTTCACTCAATAATATTTTTCATGTAACACAAATCAAAAGAAACCTTCTTTCCATTCAAAAATTTTGTCATGATAATCATGTTTATTTTGACTCACTCTACTTTGTTTGCTGTGAAGGAGAAGTCTACACACAATACCCTCCTCACGGATCCAAGTAAACATGAGCTCTACTCAATTTGTCTTCCTCAAACTTAGTATATTCCTACTATCCACCACTCGTGCTTTCTCAAACACATGGCATCAAAGACTTGGTTATCCTTATTACTAACTTTTGCAATCAATGATCTCCGAATATTGTCTTCTTTGTATCTAATGCTACTTGTGTTGATTGTAAATGGGTGTACAAGATTAAACCAGATCAAACATACAAAGCTTGTTTTGTCGCCTAGGGATTTAATTAGCAAGCGGGAATAGATTTTCATAAAACTTTCAGTCCAGTTGTCAAATCCACAACCATACGCATAGTCATCTCTCTTGCCATGTCCCAATAGTGGCCAACTGGCCACTAAGACAATTAGATATTCAAAATGTTTTCCTCCATGGAAGTAAAACCGTATAGAGAGAATGATATTGTATTGATTGAAATTGAATAATACAATAGAAGACAATAATATTTATAGATAGCCTAAACCTAATCTATATTAAGTAATGTAATTAGGGCCGGCTACATATTGTCTAACAATGGAGATTTAAAGGAAACAGTTTACTTATGCCAACCACATGGCTTCATTGATCCTCAAAAACCCTATCATGTCTACTTGCTTTACAGGTCTCTTTATGGGCTAAAGCAGGCTTCCTATGCATGCTTCCACAAATTCTCAGGGGCTCTACATTCTCTTGGTTTTCAAGGCTCTAAAACGGATCCTTCTTTCTTCATTTATTGCTCTAAAGGCACACGTCTGTATATGTTGTTTTATGTGGATGATATTATTTTGACAGGTAACAATCCTCACGCCATTGATCAAGTCATCAAACATTTGAGTCAAACATTTCATGTTAAGGACATGGGTGCCTTATCTTACTTTTTGGGTATTAAAGTTACTTGTAAAAAGCCAGATGTGTTGTTATCTCAACACAAATATATACTTGACCTCCTTCAAAAAGCTGGTCTCTCAAAAGCCAAACCCGTTTCCTCTCCCATAGCTCCACAACTAACTTGGCTCTTGGTGACAGCCCCCTCATCCAAATCCGGTTCGATATTGACAGGTAGTTAGTGCTCTTCATTATGCTATCCTGTCTCGCCCAAACATCACCTTTGCAGTCAACAAAGTCTGCCAGTTCATGCATTCTCCTACTGAGAATCATTGGTTTGCTGTCAAACGTATTCTTCAATATCTTAAGGGTACTGCTGATTATGGTCTACTCATTAAACAATCTTTTGGTTACACATCGCATGCCTACTCTGATGCTGATTGTAGTGGTTGCCCCGATGACCGTCGATGCACCAGGGGATTTGGCATTTATCTTGGATCTAACCTCATCTCATGGTCTGCTTGAAAGCAACGCACAGTCTGTTAACAAACACAGTTGCTGAACACACTTTGATTATAGCTCCCTTGCAAGAACTCAAAGTTGTTATGCCATCTGTTTTAGTGTAATGGTGTGATAACTTAGGTGCTACATGCTTATCAGCCATTCCAGTCTTCCATGCCCGCACAAAGTTGCTACATGCTTAATGATCAAATTGTTGATGTCTTCACCAAGCCATTACCCTCACAATGCTTTACAGAACTACAATCCAAGCTACAGGTCGTTTCCCGGCCTTAGCTTGCGGGGAATATTAAGACAGTTTATATAATTAGAAATTAGTATAATATATTAGAGGGTATTAAAGTGTAACTATATACTCTATTTATATCCTTTGTCTTTGTCATTACTAAAGCACAATACAAAATCACAATACAAAGTTTATCTTTAATTGATGCTGTTGCAGGGGTTGGCTAGATTGGAGGTTGAGGTGACTAATCTTGCTGCAAAAGCTGGAAAAGGTAATATAAAATTGGTAAACAAGTACTTGAGTGTTTTGATTGTCTTTAAGCTACATTATACACAAATGTATAACATTAATGACCCATTCTTCTGTCTCATCATTTATCATTATTCCATGAGGTACTTGATATAGTATACTTTCTGATACCCATTAAATTATATTATATCACATACAAACATCAGATAATGTCGCAATGTGACACCTGACTTAAAGCCCATTATGGGTTTCCGTTACATGCATGAGCTGATCTTGGTTTTGTATTTGGTCAGGTGAAGTTGTGGGTGCTTCAACGATCTCAGTTGGACATGGTACAAATCCTTTAAGAAAGGTGGCCTCAACTAGAATGTTGCAACAAGCAACTCATGGTCAGAAAGATGTTACACACCTTCTAATGAGGAGGGTAAGGAAATTTTTCGTTTTCATGCCTTTTCTTGTTCAATAAATGATGACATTTTTATAATGTGTAATCATCGTGCTATTACTTTAGGGTCCGCAAAAGGATGATGAGTTGCCCTTTCAAGGATGTCTTGTAGCTTCTACATCCTATTTGAAATGAATGCAGTTTCAAGCCTCCAAAATACGTCGGAGCAGGAGAAAGATGCAGATAATGATGTGGGGTTTGGGTGGGACTTGGCACTGAAGGTGTATGGGAGAGTTTTAGATCCTTTCTTCCACTCTCTGTCATCACAAAAAAGATGGATAACAATTTCATGGCCATGGAAGTTGTCATGAAAGAAGGAAAGAAGCATGCCATTTTGAGGGGTCTTGCAACTGTGGCAAACGATTCAGATGTTAAATTGGATATAAATGTATCTTCTGTTTCTAGGTGTCATGAACTATCTCAAGTGGTTGGTAGTAATAATTTTGTTATAGAAGAGATCTTTGAGAACCAAAGACATAGCTCAATCTTAGGTTGGGGTAAACGGCCTAGTTTCCGTGGGAATGATCCAGGACGTTGGAGCAATAGAAGCTTTTCATATTCAACTAATGTAAGTGATTCCTTAATTCATATTTCTTTCTTATCAGTTGGTCTGTTTATGTTAAAGTAGTGTGATGCAACAGAATTTCTATGAACCACCACTTCCACCCGGATGGACATGGACGTCAGCTTGGACGATTGATAAATCTGATCCTGTTGACGTGGATGGATGGGCATATGGGCGTGACTATCAAACTTTAAAATGGCCTCCAACTCCTCAGAATTCTTCAAAATCATCTCATGACAATGTACGCCGTAGACGTTGGACCCGTACAAGGCAAAAGCTTACTGAGCAACACGCACCAAATGCCAGTGGTTCTGAAGTCCATGTCTTACAACCTGGTTGTTCTTTTGTTTTACCGTGGCGATCCATGTCCAGGGATTCTGATAGTTGTTTACAAATCCGCCCATCTGCTCATGAGGGGCTTTACACCTGGGGTTGTCCTGTTGGCTTAGTTTCCTCCTCCCCTGGTGGGACAAGTGACCAGGGACAGATGCAATCTAAAGAATCTTCTGTGAAAGAAGGAAAAAAGATGTCAAGCTCTTTATTCAAGTTGAATCAGCTTGAAAAGAGTGACACGCTTTGGTGGTGCCCAATAACTGACGGCAGGCAGTTTTGGTTCAGTGTCGGTGCAGATGCATCAGTTCTCCAGACAGAGCTCAATTCCCCAGTTTATGATTGGAAAATATCAGTCAATGCTCCTTTGAAGTTGGAAAACCGACTTCCTTGTCCAGCACAGTTTACAATATGGGAAAAGTTGAACAATGGAAATACGATTGAGAGGCAGCGTGGCCTTTTATCATCACGTGGTGTTGTGCCCATTTATTATGCTGATGTTCGTTGTCCACTATATCTTTCATTGTCGATACAAGGTGGATGGATGTTGGAAAAGGTATGTCAGAATATATAATTCCAAGATTGTATATAATTGTAACCAAAGATACCTTCCCCCCTGGCTTTCTCTCTCTCTCTCTCTCTCTCTCTCTCTCTCTCTCACACTCTCTCTTTTTAAAAGCAGGATCCTGTTCCTGTCTTGGATATTTCATCTAATAATCATGCTTCCTCATTTTGGATGATCCATCAGCATAAACGAAGGTCTGTATTACCTGTACATCCACTCTCTTCTTTTGTTCATTAGATTTGTGGTCCATTTTGTATAGTCAAGGTCTTTGACATTCCCATTAAAATGTATCACTTCTTCTAACCTTTGCTCATATTGTGTTAAATATATAACTTTTTACTTCAGAGGCTGTTATTTCTGGAAAATTGAGAGTATTTACTATGTCTCAATTCTAATAGTTGCAAAAATCAAATTTATATTTATTTAACGATATTGATATCGTTTAACACCTTGTACGGGAAAAACAAATTCCATGTATGAATTATTGTTGTAGTAATTGCTAGCGTTGACGAACTTCGAAAATGCAAGCTGTTGGAACCATCATATTCTGTCCCTGAGACTCCTATGCTTCTTTTCTTGTTAAGGGCTTGGAGGCTTACTGGTTTAATAGAATTTGGTTGCTTTGTTGATTGCTAAATTTATCTAGGCAACTCCATTTGTTAGTAATACTGATACGTGAAGTACCAAATATACCCTTCCTATATGTTATCCTCATATGATGTATATTGATTCATACATTACTGTTCTCATTCAATATCTGGTAATGCAGAAAAAAGTGAATTATTTAATGTAAGTTCCACACTTCGTAGGATCTAATTATTTATTTTAAAAGTTGGTCATAGCAATATTTGTGAAGATTTGAAGAATGATACATTTCTGTGATGTGATTTTGTTTGTTCAATTCATTATTAGCTATAAGAATGGCAATTAGTTAAGATGTATGATATTTCGTATGCAGGAGATTGCGTGTGAGCATTGAACGGGATATGGGAGCATCTGCAGCTTCCCCTAATACCATAAGATTTTTTGTCCCTTATTGGATTAGTAATGACTGCTCTGTACCACTTACTTATCGAGTGGTAGAAATCGAACCTCTAGAGAATCCAGGTGGAGCAGATTCTTTGGTGAACACAAAAGCTGCAAAGTCTGGAAAATTATCAAGCTTTAAGAATTCTCCTAGCTCCTCTGCAGAGACTATCGGGTCCAGAAGGAATATCCAAGTTCTAGAAGTGATAGAGGACAACAGTCCTATTCCTAGCATGTTTTCTCCACAGGACTACATTGGACAAGGTGGTGCTAATCTTTTTTCATCACGAAACGATGCATATCTTTCACCTCGTGTGGGTTTAGCTGTTGCTACTCAGCATTCTGAGAATTTTAGTCCTGGATTATCACTTCTTGACCTGGAAAAGAAGGTGAGAGACATTTTAATACATTTTACTTTGCTGTTCTAGATCTTATTTTGGTAACATTTCGCCTTCTATCCTCTCATATATAGCAAAGAGTGGATGTCAAAGCTTTTGGTTCAGATGGAACTTATTACAACCTGTCAGCGCTACTGAACATGACATCAGACAGAACAAAGGTGATTACCCTTGCGGATTGTCCTTTTAGCTTAAATTATCACCATTCTAGATGTAACAAGACCCATGTTGCTAATGGTCACCAATTAATTAATGTCATTAACTAATATATGAATTGTATCATTCTCTTTTTTCTTTCTTGTTAGTACCTACTTGAGTGCCTAAGTAACCTCCCTAAGTAATTCAATGCAGGTTGTCCATTTTCAGCCGCACACCTTGTTTTATAATAGGGCTGGCTTAAGTTTATGTCTGCAGCAGTGTGATACCCAGTCATTGATATGGATTCATCCTACTGATGCTCCCAACCATTTTAAATGGCAGACATCTACCAAAGTTGAACTATTGAAGGTCTGGGTGCACTTACCCTTTTCTCTTTGTAAATGCTACTTTTTGATGGGTCCATTGCTTACTTTTCTTTCATGGTTAAAATTTATCTCTGCTGTAGTTAAAGACCAATGGATATCATTGGAGTACCCCATTTAGTGTTGCAACTGAAGGCTGGATGCGTGTTTCCTTGAGAAATGAAACTACTGGTCAACAATTGTATTTGAAGGTTGAAGTAAGGAGTGGAACAACAAGCTCATGCTTTGATGTCATCTTTCGACCCAATTCATTTTCAAGCCAGTACAGGTAATTTTTCTCTTCTGTTTCTTAAGATGAGTTTGAACCTTGAAGATTTTATTTCTGTTCAGTTTCTTTGCAAAGTAAAAAACTAAATAACTGAGTGAGTGTGTATGGCAGAATTGAAAATCATAGTATGCTTTTACCATTCCGTTTCCGCCAAATGGATGGTGGTGATGATTCATGGTGTTCTCTTCTTCCATGCACAAGTGCTTCATTTTTATGGCAAGACCTAGGTAGACAAAGAATTCTGGAAGTTCTGGTGGATGGTGCCGACGCTAATGATTCAGCTAAGTACAGCATTGATGAGGTTCGGGATTATCAACCTGTTCACATGGATAGGGGGCCCACTAAAACATTCCGTGTTACTATTGTGAAAGAAGAGAAGATGAATGTTGTTATGCTGAGGGACTGTTTGCCAGACTACAATGATGATCCCAAAACAGCAGCAAATATGAACAGAAATATAACAACCACATCTTCGTCACGAAGAAATGATTCTCAATCGTCAGTTTCACCTACATCAGATTGTGAACTCCATCTTACTCTTGAGCTCACTGAGCTTGGGTTGTCCATTATTGATCATACACCTGAAGAGATACTTTACTTATCAGTGCAGAACCTTCTTTTGTCACATTCAACCGGTTTGGGCTCTGGAATTAGTAGGTAATGTCTTCCTGACAATAAAATATATCATCAAACTCCACATTTTCTGTTAAAATGCTAATTCATGGCATTTTTGTGTTTTTTAGGATCAAATTAAGAATGAGGGGAATCCAAGTCGACAATCAGCTGCCTTTGACAACGATGCCTGTTCTCTTTAGGCCACAAAGAATTGGAATAGAAGCAGATTACGTATTGAAGTTTTCTATGACCAAGCAATCTGATGGATCATTAGATTTTTGTGCTTATCCTTATATTGGGTTGCAGGTGAGTAATGAGTATATTTCTTCTAGCTAGTAAAAGTTTGAATCATGCTGCTTGAATAAAACACCTTATGTTTCTTTCTCTTTGTTCTTCCGACAGGGACCTGAAAACTCCGCCTTCTTGATAAGTATTCATGAACCAATAATTTGGCGACTTCATGGTATGATCCAGCAGATTGATTATAGTCGATTTAGTGATGGTCAAACAACTGCTGTTTCAGTGGACCCTATTGTTGAAATTGGGTATGTTATTCCCTCATTTCTGGCCTCTTGAACTTGTGTCTACTGTCTAGACTCTAGCAACATTATTATTATTATTATTATTATTATTATTATTATTATTATTATTATTATTATTATTATTATTATTATTATTATTATTATTATCATCATCATCATCATCATCATCATCATCATCATCATCATCATCATTATTATTATTATTATTATTATTATTATTATTATTATTATTATTATTATTATTATTATTGTGATTGCAGTGTTCTAAACATCTCAGAGTTTCGATTTAAGTTTTCCATGGCTATGTCACCAACTCAGCGTCCTGTGGGTGTACTTGGTTTCTGGTCATCCTTGATGACAGCTCTGGGGAACACCGAAAACATGCCTGTAAGTATCAAACTTGCCCAATACAATGAGTGGTTTGTTGTCAGTTACTCTGAAGGCTGAACATACATGATGTATACATGTTGACATGACAGGTGCGGGTAAATCAGAGATTCCTGGAGAACTTGTCGATGAGACAAAGTGTTCTTACAACAAATGTCATCTCAAATATAACAAAGGATCTTCTAAGTCAGCCTCTTCAGCTGCTTTCTGGTGTGGATATACTGGGAAATGCAAGCAGTGCATTTGGACATATGAGCAAAGGTGTTGCAGCCTTATCAATGGACAAGAAGTTTATTCAAAGTCGACAGAGACAGGTTTGTTGCATATATTTATTTATAATATATGGTTTTTGTAAATAGTTATATATTTTAAAGAAGTGATGGATTATGCTGGTTGGGCAGGAAAATAAAGGTGTTGAAGATTTTGGTGATGTGATAAGAGAGGGGGGAGGAGCACTAGCTAAGGGTTTAATTAGAGGAGTGATGGGTATCGTAACAAAGCCATTAGAAGGTGCAAAGGAATCAGGTGTAGAGGGTTTTGTTTCGGGAGTTGGTAAAGGGATAATAGGTGCAGCTGCACAACCAGTGAGTGGTGTCCTTGATTTATTATCAAAGACAACTGAAGGTGCAAATGCAATGAGGATGAAGATTGCTGCTGCTCTCACATCCGAAGACCTTCTTCTCCGCAGAAGACTCCCAAGAGTTATTGGTGGTGATAATTTACTGAGACCATATGATGATTACAAGGCACAGGGACAGGTGGTACCATTTTTTAACCCTTCTTCCCATTGTTGAACATGCTGCTCACCTTTGCCCCTATGCATACACAGGTGATACTGCAGCTTGCAGAATCAGGATCATTCTTTCTACAGGTGGATCTATTTAAAGTGCGTGGAAAGTTTGCATTGTCTGATGCTTACGAAGACCATTTTTCACTACGTAAAGACAAGATACTTCTTGTCACACATCGAAGAGTTATCCTCTTACAAGTATGTCTTTCCTTTTTTTTATTAAAAAAAAGTTAATTGTTCAGTATTTATGCTCAAAGATTGGAAGTGAATATTTTTGTTGCAGACAACCAACATTATAACACAGAAGAAATTCAATCCAGCTAGAGATCCATGCTTAGTGTTGTGGGATGTTCTGTGGGAGGACCTTGCCACCATGGAACTAACTACAGGAAAGAAAGATCACCCAAATGCACCTCCATCCAAACTTATTATATACTTGAAATCTAAGTCATCATCTGAGAACAATGATCATACTCGTGTTATCAAATGCTACCGTGATACAAAACAGGCTATTCAGGTTTACATGGCGATTGAGCAAGCAATGAGTACATATGCCCCTAAAGGCTCCAAGGTAATGGTTGTTGGTATTACTCATCTGACAATGTTAAATCTAAGCCAATCATAGTATGGAAGTGTGTTTTGAGAAGGTGTCAAATGTAATTTTCTGTAAGTTTGGCATTGAAGTGGCTTGTTTCCTTGAAGGTTGACTTTGGCTGTTTTTTTTGTTATTGACTCTAGGAAATGCGTAAAAGGAAAGTGAAAAGGCCATACTCAGCCACAAGTGACATGTCAACTGCGGAAGCAGTTTTTCTTAAGGAACGCCCATGGACTTCACAATTGGTTCCAGCACCACTTCCTCCAAATTCAACTTTTGGTAGCAGCAGTGGTAATCATTAGTAGATGATGCTATAATGGCAAACCTTGGAAGGTATATTATGCTTATTTTTTCCAGTTCAAGTAGTCACAATGAACTGGCTAGGATATGTACCCACCCTTTAGCTCATCATGATGAATAAGATATGAACATGATGTTTGCTTTGCCCAATATGTGAAACAAGAAGGGCGTGGGCATGTTGACAGTTGGCAAATCAAGTACCCAGTGCTTTCATTAGCTGCTGGGAAAATTAAACCGCCAATGTTTGGAAAGTGGCAGGCGACCCGGTTGCAGAACATAGTCTAGAGGTCTTTCTTCGTGTTTAAATTTTTTCAGGTTTAGAGAGAGAGCATAGAATTGAAAGAATAGAATATAATAGATCAAATATAGGTGATATTGTATATTTTAAAACTCAACTTGTTTAGGTACCTTCAAAACATATATGTATAACAATTACATGCCACTTTTACAAACTATTTTGCTTTGTGTCATGGCTCGGTGGTTGTATATATATTTGTTCATTCTTAGGTGATGTTTTATTCTATTGGAGCATAACATGAATTCTTGACTTCTCTTTGGTTTTCGGTTAATAGTAATACACAATGGCACCAACGGTAGGCATTCATAACTAGGTAGTTTAGTTAAGTCAAACCAATGACTTGTTCATAAGAAAACAGGTCACTCTTACTATAAACAGATCACTAGCACATTTAACTCATTCTATAAACATCATTTTGCATACCTATGTAATTATAATATCAAGAGGCCAAGAGGGTATTCAATGGTAACATAATTCACTAAATACACAACAGCAAAAAACTTTTAGGTTCAACATACAGATTAACTTGTTGCAAAACCCAAGGCTTTAGTCACAACCGCCATTCAAACCCTAGCTGTCCAACAGTCAAAACCTTAGCCGTCACAGTGCCATGAATAATTCACTAAATACGAGATGCCACCTATATCATTATGTTTCGACACAATCTCTATACAAACCTCACTAAACCTCTCCGTGGTGACGTGCCGCCATATGCCACTATTAGAAAAAACACAACACAATTTATTTCTTCCCATGTTGCGCTTCTCTAGCCAGCGGCACTAAAGTTGCCATAGTCGGACGATTTCAAATTTATTGTACACATCGTTCCTCGTCCTCGTCCGTCACCAGCTACCACCACTTTTCACTAGCAATTTGGAATTAATGAGAAAGTTTTTCTCTAGCAATATATATCATGACTATAATTGCTGCATTTATAACTGCCGAGAAGATCACTCACAACTCCCATAAGTTTGCAATTACATTATCCTCGACCAACTATGATTATAACAAGTGTTACGGAGTTTAGTAAAGAATTACCTAGAACTTTTAACTTTTAAGTAATGATGGATATTTTTTTATAGTTTTTCTTCTCGGATTCTTTCTTCATAAGCTTTTAGTCTACCGATGACTTCCTCGAATCCAGTTGCATTTATCAAGAACCTTTTCAATTGAGATTGAAATTTGACTGTACTTACTTCTTGGGAGGGTCTTTAAAAACTTCTTCACAAGTTTCTTTTCTTCAATTGTTTCTACAAGAGCTGCAGATTTAGAAGGTAGACTCGATAACTTACCGGCGAGTTCATTAATCATCTCGACTCCTTCAGCTTTATGTGTAACACCTGTGAAATTTTCATATTATTTTTGTCAATTTAATAATCATGGTTAGGTTTCAAACGTGACTTCGTGATTAAGTTACTTAATGTCTAAGTCTTGAGAAACGACTTAATAATTAAGCTACGGATAAAACTTAACAATTAAGTATTGGATAAAACTTAATGCCTAAGTTTTAGATAAAATTAGGATGAAACTTAACGGCTAAGTTTTGGATAAAACTTAATAGCTAAGACTTGGATAAAATACAATACTTAATAGTTAAGTTTTGAATAAAATATAAAACTTAATTGTTAAGTTTTGAACTTAATAGTTAAGTCTGGATAAAACTTAATAAGTAAGAAATACTTAATGATTAAGAAATATCCATGTATAAATAGATACCTCTTGCTTCATTTCATTTCATAACCTTTTGATCGTCTTTCCTACTTTCACACGAAACTCTCTACTACCTTTTAAACACTATAAAGATAACCCGAGATTAGGAAACTAGTATATATGCTCTAGACAACAAGTATAGAAGTTCTGATTTAATCAAGGTGTTAGAGGCTCGTGACTTAATCCTTAAGTTACTTCGAGGTTCAGAAACAAAAGCTTATCAAGTTTAGAGGCTCTGTTCAATTTATCAGGTGAATACGTTTAATACTTTCAAAACATTCAAATGATTTTATTTTGTGAAAATGGCATTAGTACGTTAACCATGTTAATGCATAGAGGTATTCTGCTAAAACATTTAGACCTGAAGTATATGTATGTTTAATCAAATTATATCCTGGGGATGGGTGAAAATCCCATACCGGGGCTGGTTCAGACTCAGTGCAGATCCGGAGAGTCCCGTAAAAAGACTGCCTGAGCACCAATACCAGTATATATGGAGGGGGACTTCCAGTTGAAATAGACTGCTAAATGTGTGGTTTACCGTTAATTTATGATTAACTATTTATCGTTATTTATGCCGAAATATTTTTGTGTCAAATCAAATGTATTCACCAACTTTTCGCTGATGTATTATTTTCAAACATTCTCAGGTAAACATGATTAAATATGTTCAATCAGGTGTTAGTGCTGGATGGACTATGAATCCTAGGCATGGAAACCCTATGATAAATATAGTAGCGAGAATAGTGCCGGAAGGACTAAAGTTTCCTAGGCATAGACCTTGTGGCAAGTTTTGAATATCTGTCAGTAGACAGAAAATTTTGTAAACATTAACGTTGAACAATATTATGTAAAATTTTGGGTATTTAATCCCCAACGAATATATAAAAGTTTGTTTTTTTATAAATCATCATATAAATTGTGAAATAATTTTCCGTTGCGTAAACGTTTTTCAAGACAAGCAAATAAAAAGTAAACAATAACGCGTACCAATCGGTCACACTCCCGGGGTGCCCTGAAACCGGGGTGTGACAGGTTGGTATCAAAGCCACAGGTTTTAGCGAATTAGATACTTGCCTTAGTAACTAGGCTTTAACCAATATTAGAAATATTGCCTACTAAGAAAAAGTAGCTAGATGCCTTGTTATACT
Organism: Flaveria sonorensis; assembly: GCA_025506505.1. Taxonomy (NCBI): domain Eukaryota; kingdom Viridiplantae; phylum Streptophyta; class Magnoliopsida; order Asterales; family Asteraceae; genus Flaveria; species Flaveria sonorensis. The sequence goes on from CM046423.1 coordinate 168,605, forward strand.
GACATAATAAACAAACCTTATCCCTCGTAGAACGACTATCGAAGTATCCAATAATACAATTGACAAAAATTTCGAATCTTAGTATTTAGATACTCCCTCTTATTCTCGTTGTAGAATGTCAAAGAACAATGAAAGTAGACCTGCGGTGTATACTAGAGGGAATCGTAAGATAATTAACGAAGATGAAGATCGTGTGGCCCAGAAAGCCGAAATACAAAGGATGATTGCTGAGGGAATTAAAGACGCGATTCCTACCATAATCTTAGCATTGAAAGAGCATGAACCTCCCAGCCAAACTAAAGAAGTTTCAAGATCTAGAAAGAAAGATGATGATCATCATAGCCCGAGTGGCGAAAATTCCGAAGATGAAACGCCTAAGAAAAGGAAGAAACAAGATGGATGTTCATATCGAACATTTCAAGCGTGTAAACCTACTGAGTTTTCAGGCAACGAAGGAGCAATTGCAGCCATCTGATGGCTGGAAAAGATCGAAGCAGTCTTAGCCATTAGCAAATGTGCTAATGAGGACATGGTTTTGTTCGCCTCACATTCTTTCAAGGATGAGGCATTGGAATGGTGGACCTCTGTTATTCAGTCGAAGGGACGAGATAAGACTTATGCAATGACTTGGAATGAATTTCGTGCATTGGTAACTCGAAAGTTCTGCCCAATGAACGAAAAGGAGAAAATCACCAATGAATTTCTAAATCTTCAAATGGTTGGTTCAGATAACAAGGGGTATAATACCAAATTCTTTGCATATGCTCGACTGGTGCCACATCTTATGACACCTGAATGCAACATGATAAGTCACTATATTTGGGGACTGGTCAATTAAATTCATGATATGGTGAAGGCGGTCATGCCACAGACAATAGAGTCTGCGGTAGAGTTAGCTAGACTTTTGACAGATGGAATGGTTAGAACCCAGGAAGAGAATAAGAAGAAAGAGGTGGCTCATAAACCAAATATAGAGAGAAAGAAATTTGATAAAGGGCCCGGAAAGAAAGAAGATTCATACTCTTTCCCCAGGTGCAAAACTTGTGGGAAGAGACACACAGGATGATGTAGATCCACTGTATTCTGCAACTACTGCAAGACTTCAGGACATACTTCTGAAGCTTGTTACAGGAAAAGGGTGATAACTTGCTTCAACTGTAATGAACAAGGGCACTACAAGTCCGAGTGCCCAAAGCTTAATAAAGAAGGTGGTGCTGGATCTAGAACCAAGACAGATCCTGGTGTAAAGAAGATGGCACGAGCATTTATGATGAATGCTCGTGAGGCTGCTAACTTGCCGGACGTCATTACCGGTACACATCTTATCAATAACGTTTATGCTAGAATTTTATTTGATTCTGGTGCAAACCAAAGCTTCATAGACTATAAGTTCTGTAGTTTATTAAATGAACCTTTAGTAAAGTTAGACAAATCCTATGAAGTTGAAACCGCAAACGGAGATCTAGTTAAAATCTCTAAATCCTTAGATAATGGTAGGATTACTCTTTCTAATCATGTTATCTTTGTGAAACTTTTGCCTATGACATTAGCAGGATTTGACGTAGTACTTGGTATGGACTGGTTGGCCTCGAACCAAGCTCATATCATTTGTAATCAAAAGCTTATTAAACTTTGTGCGCCTACCGGAGAAGAGATTATTGTCAAGGGTGACAAACCAACAAATCATGTTGGAATAATCTTAATGTTAAAAGCAACCAAATGCTTAAGGAAAGGATGTCTAGCATATCTGATCACTGTATCAGATGACAAAAAGAAGAAAAAGATCGAAGACATGCCAGTTGTAGCCGAATTTACCGACGTCTTTCCAGATGAATTGCCAGGGATTCCACCTGATCGAGAAGTTGAATTTAGAATTGATTTGGTACCGGGTACATCACCAATAGCTAAAGCCCCATACAGATTAGCTCCAACTGAAATGAAAGAATTAAAACAACAATTAGATGAACTGTTAGAGAAGGGATTTATCCGACCGAGTTCTTCGCCTTGGGGAGCTCCAATTCTATTTATAAATAAGAAGGATGGATCAATGCGTATGTGTATTGATTATCATGAGCTGAACAAGGTAACCATCAAAAATCGGTATCCACTTCCTCGAATCGATGATCTATTTAATCAACTTCAGGGAGCGTGTTACTTTTCTAAAATTGATCTGAGATCAGGTTATCACCAGCTCAAAGTTCAAGAAGAAGATATTCCTAAAACTGCATTCCGAACTAGATACGGACATTATGAGTTCACAGTTATGCCCTTTGGACTCACTAATGCCCCTGCAGCTTTTATGGATATGATAAATCGAATTTGTAAACCCTATTTAGATAAGTTCGTAATCGTGTTCATAGATGATATTCTTATTTATTCCAAAACTCAAGATGAACATGCGAACCATCTTAAAATACTACTTGAAGTACTGAGAAATGAGAGATTGTACGCTAAATTCTCGAAATGTGAATTTTGGCTTACGGAAGTACAATTTCTTAGCCATGTTATTAACGCTAAAGGCATTCAAGTAGATCCTTCCAAGATTGAGGCTATTTCTAAATGGGAAACCCCTGCATCCCCGTCTGACGTTCGTAGTTTTCTCGGATTAGCCGGATACTACCGTCGATTCATTCAAAACTTTTCTCGAATAGCTGCCCCTCTTACATCTTTAACTCGAAAATCCGCAAAATATGAATGGGGACCAAAACAGGATGAAGCATTCAAGACTCTTAAAGAAAAGTTAACAAATGCACCCATCCTGACTTTACCAGATGGTACTGAAGATTTTATCATTTATTGTGATGCTTCACACATTGGTCTTGGATGTGTATTAATGCAAAGAAATAAAGTTATCGCCTATGCATCACGTCAACTAAAAACACACGAGAAGAATTATACAACTCACGATTTGGAGTTGGGCGCCATAATCTTTGCGCTAAAGATATGGAACATGAGACAGAGAAGATGGATGGAAATCCTAAGCGATTATGACTGTGAAATATGTTATCATGAAGGTAAAGCCAATGTTGTGGCTGATGCCTTGAGTAGAAAAGAAAAAGAAAAGCCAAAAAGGGTTCATGCTTTAAGGCTTGATCTTCAGATTGACTTACTTAGTCAATTGAAGAATGCATAAGAAATAGCTCTACAAGAAATAGAAAAAGAAGAAGGAATGAAAGGAATGCTTGATCAGTTGGTCAAAGGGGACGATGAACTAATCAGATTAAATAAGAGAATTTGGGTGCCGATTGCTGGTAATCTTAGAGAAAGAATACTTGAAGAAGCTCATAAGTCTAGATATACAATGCACCCAGGGAGCGATAAAATGTATAAGAATCTGAAAACTAATTACTGGTGGATAGGTATGAAAAAAAGCATTGCATTGTATGTTGCAAAATGTCTTACATGCTCTCAAGTTAAGGCAGAACACCAAAAACCTTCGGGTTTACTGCAACAACTTGAACTACCTGTCTGGAAATGGGAAATGATAACCATGTATTTTATTACTAAACTTCCTCGAACAAGTTGTGGGAATGATACTATCTGGGTTATCATTGATCGACTAATCAAGTCCGCACATTTCATTCCAATAAAAGAAACATTTAGCATGGATAAGTTAGCACAATTGTACGTCAATGAAATAGTGACTTTACATGGTGTGCCATTATCCATCGTGTCAGATAGAGACAGTCGTTTTACGTCTCAGTTCTGGCAAAGCTTTCAAAAAGCGTTAGGAACTCGATTAAATCTAAGCACTGCTTATCATCCGCAAACGGATGGGTAAAGCGAAAGAACGATCCAAACGCTAGAAGACATGCTTCGAGCATGTGTGATAGACTTTGGAGGCAGTTGGGATAATCATCTACCTCTAATGGAATTCTCCTATAATAATAGCTATCACTCAAGCATCCAGGCAGCACCATTTGAAGCCTTATATGGCAGAAAATGTAGAACACCTGTGTGCTGGTCTGAAGTCAGAAAGAATCAAATATCTGGACCTAAAATAGTCCAAGAGACAATTATTAAAGTACTACAGATCAGAGAAAGCTTAAAGACAGCTCGCAATCGTCAGAAGAGTTATGCCGACAAAGGACGTAAGCCACTAGAATTTAACGTTGGTGACAAGGTGTTACTAAAGGTGTCACCATGGAAAGGCATTGTACGATTTGAAAAGAAGGGAAGTTAAGGCCTCGATTTGTTTGCACGTGTTGCGCCATTTTAAATTAAGATTGATTATGCTTTCGCAATTATTCTTATGTTTACATTATTAACTCTATTTTTGGGAATTACAAACGTTAACGAGTAAATATGTTTTGTAATTGATGTGTCATTTGGTGTAACTATTGGCTGAGATCCTGGTATGTCACACGCCTAACGGTAATACCTCGTTTGTGGAAAATGAGGGTGCGACAGATTGGTATCAGAGTCAATGGTAATAGAGAACTAAATTAAATTGCATTTCATTTGCATCGCATTTAGACTATAGCCTGATGCCTTAGTTATACGCATATAGACATGTTTAGCTTGTTAGCTGGCCTTGTTTGCTTTGCCTTGCTGGATTTTGCTTGATGTTGCTCATTCATGTGAGAGGTTCTTTGCAGGGATGGCTCATCATCGTCTACACCTTCTTCTTCTCCTTCTAGAGGAAAGAGGCCTATTTATTACGATTCTATACCTCCACCTACGGATCCGTACGAGTGGCCCATGTGCCCAAATAGTAATGAGGAGTTTGATTATGACCAGCCGTTTGCTTTACCACAATACCCACCAGTTCATAAGTGGGAGTACTATCCCATGTATGTGACCCGACTAGTTCAGGAGAAAAATGTTCCTTTACCTCCTGAAAACCGGCCTCGTACTAGGTCCACTCTGGCTAGGAACCCTAATGCCCCTACTCTACCTCCCCTACCCTGTCCTCCCGAGCAGGCCATGGCTTCTATGGCAGCTACTTTACATCTCGAGCAAAAATGCATTGCTAAGCTGTGGGACGACAACAGAGCATTGAAGAAAGCAATGCGGGATTCGGCCGAGGAGATCAAGGAGTTGAAGAGACGGTTCAATGTACTAATAGATTATCATAACAAGCATGTGGACCGCGTCACTGGTCTGTTTGAACATGTGGTTAACGACGAGGTGGACATCGCTACTAACAATCAGCGACTTGATACTCTTGAGGGTCAAGTCAATGCACTGAACGCAGTACCGGAGCCAGACGAGGAAGATCCAGAGGAAGAGCCAGAAGAGGAACCGGAGGAGCAGCCTGAGGACGAGCCTTAGGATAGCGCCGGATCTGTTGATTCACACTGATTCTCCTTTTCCTTCATTTGATTGGTTATTCAGACTTTCAATTATTTCACACCTAGATGGGAAAGGTTGTTTCTCATCCGACTTATGTTTCTGAATTTTGATATTTGGTTTGATTAATTGTAGACGTACTTACAATTTATTTTGACAAAAATTATTATTTGAACATTTAGTTGTGTGTGCTAAATTCTTTTAATTACTTATACTTAAATGGAGTTGATATATTTCATATTTACTTATTTTTTTATGTTGTGATTGTTAAGAATGTCTAGAAGTGGGCATGGACGTGGTCGCAGTACCATTAACATGACACCAGTAGAATTGGCTGCTCTCATAAATCAGCATGTGGCAACCACCACCCTAATCCTCAACCCGCTCCGATTGGTAAGCTACACCAAATTCATCCCTGACGTTAACGTTCCATCAGTCTTGTCAAGTTATAACATTCATCTAAAATCCAAAGTCCTGATCTCAATCTGTTGCAAGTCAAGCGGTCTATACCTTTAAGTCCTTTATGGTCTACAAACCAAATCCATTCACTGGAGTGGAAGGATCCATGGGACTCCTGCGGTGGTTCGAGAATCTCGAATCAGTATTTGATATGTGCAACTGCCTGGTGGCAAATCAGGTCAAGTACGCTACTGGCACTCTGGGTGGAGCTGCTCTGTCTTGGTGGAACACCCAGGTACAAATGTTGGGTGTCGAGATTGCCGACTAGACTACCTGGGAGGATTTTAAGAGTCTAATGAAGGAAGAATACTACCCTCATGATGAGGTGCAGAAACTGGAAATGGAATTCTGGAACCTCAAGATGGCAGGTTCTAAGATCGAGGCGTATACCACTCGTTCTCATGAGCTTGCTACACTGTGCCCCAACATGGTCAACCCTTCTTTTTTGAGGATCGAAAGATATTTGCATGGATTATCTCCAGAAATCTAGGGTATGGTCACCGCTTCAAGACCAAACACCAAACAAGAGGCGATCAGACTGGCCCACAGGTTAACCGACCAGGCTGTCATGCAAGGTAAGCTACCTCCGCGTGGTTCTGCTTCAACCCCTTATGATGCCACAACAAAAGAAAGTGGGAGTCTAGTCCCAATAACAAGAAGAATACTTCTCAGCAACAACCACAGCAGTCTCAGAAGTTTGACAACTTCCGCCAGCCCAACCAACCTTCTTCATCATCTCAGCATGGTAACGGTTATACTGGAACGTTACCTAAGTGCAACAAGTGAAATACCATCGCAACGGGCCTTGCAACCAGAATACATGCGAAAGGTGCAGTAAGTTTGGCCACGCTGCTAAGAACTGTCATGTAAACCAAGAAGCTAAACAGACAACACATCAAGGGGAACAAAGAGGCTGCTACGAGTGTGGTCAAGCTGGACACTTCAAGAGGAACTGCCCAAGGCTGAGGAAAAACACTAGCGGTGGTAACAACACTAACAATCACAATAACAATGGGAAAGCAATGGCACTGGTAATAGAAATGGTGGTGCTAAGGGAAGAGCCTTCGTCATAGGATCAGGTGAGGCTCAGAATGCTCCTTCTACTATAACTGGTAAATTTCCTTTCAATGGTTGTATTGCCTATGTTCTATTTGATTCTGGTGCTGATAGGAGTTTCATTTCGCATAAGTTCAGTCAATTTCTTGATGTTAACTCTACAACCTTAGGCACGAACTATACAGTAGAAATAGCTGACGGTAAGATCATAGAGTCTTCCCACATATACTAGGGTTGTAAAATAAGGCTGTCTGGGCACGATTTTGATATGGACCTTCTAGCTATTACGCTTGGTAGTTTTGATGTTGTTGTTGGCATGGACTGGTTGTCTAGGAACCAGGCTGAAATCATTTGTCACGAGAAGCTCATCCGTCTACCCTTACGTGATGGAGAGATACTCACAGTGGAAGGCGACAAGAGTGGTGCTATGGTCGGCGTTATCTCTTACATGAAGGCTCAAAAGTGTCTGAGAAAATGGCATTTGGCGATTATGGCCTTCGTTACTGAAAAGATCACTAAGGAGAAGCGACTTGAAGATATTCCTATTGTTAAAGATTTTCCGGAGGTATTTCCAGAAGACTTGCCTGGCCTTCCTCCACATAGGCAAGTAGAGTTCCAGATTGAGCTGACACCAGGAGCAGCTCCGATAGCTCGGGCGCCGTACCGTTTGGCACCGAACGAGTTACAAGAGTTGTCTAAGCAATTACAGAAATTGCTAGACAAAGGATTCATACGTCCCAGCTCTTCACCCTGGGGAGCTCTAGTAATTTTCGTGAAAAAGAATAATGGAACCTTCAGAATGTGTATTGATTACAGGGAACTGAATATGATGACAATCAAGAACAGGTATCCACTTCCACGCATTGATGACATGTTTGACCAACTGCAAGGATCAAGCTACTATTCCAAGATTGATCTGAGATTGGGTTATCATCAGTTACAAGTTCGAGAGGAAGACATCCCGATGGACTTCACAAATCGTTTTTGCAAGCCTTATTTGGATAAGTTGGTCATTGTCTTCATTGATGACATACTAATCTACTCTCAGAATAAGGAAGATCATAAGGGACACTTGAGAATCATTCTGGATCTGTAGAAGAATGAACAACTTAATGAAAAGTTCTCAAAATGCGACTTCTGGATGCGAGAAGTGCAATTTCTTGGGCATGTGGTGAACGATAAGGGTATACATGTAGATACTTCAAAGATTAAAGCAATCAATGAATGGCCAACACTGAAAACGCATACTGAAGTATGATAATTCCTTGGTATGGCGACTATTACAGAAGATTTATCAAGGGATTCTCAAAGTTGGCATAACCTTTGACTGTCCTAACACATAAGGGAACCATCTACAAATGGGGCAGCAAAAAGGAATCAACATATCAAGCGCTTAAGGACAAAATCTGCAATGCGCTGATCCTAGCTTAACCAAAAAGGACTGATGACTTTGTTGTTTACTATGATGCATCCATCCAGGGTTTGGGATGTGTACTGATGCAACGCAACAATGGCATTGCTTATGCATCTAGATAGCTCAAGGTGCATGAGAAGGACAACACAACGCATGATCTAGAACTAGGAGCTGTAGTGTTTACCTTGAAGATATGGAGGCACTACTTATATGGAACCAAGTGCATGATCTATACAGACCACAAGAGCCTCCAGCACATATATGATCAGAAAAAGCTGAATATGCGGCAACGACGGTGGTTAGAATTGCTCAATGATTACGACTCTGCAATCAAGTACCACCCGGGTAAGGCTAATGTGGTAGCCGACGCCCTCAGTCGAAAGGAAACATTGAAACCCCATTGGGTGTGCATATTGCCAATGACCATCCACTCCGATCTACCAGTGCAAATCAAGGCTGCTCAGTCTGAGGCCCTGAAAGTGGAGAATCTGAAGGCAGAAACCACGCAGAGCATGGAGAAACAATTAGATATAAAGACCGATGGAATCCCTTATTTCATGGAACGGATATGGATACCAAAATATGGGGAATTATGAGAGGTGGTAATGGATGAAGCTCATAAGTCACGTTACTCATTTCATCCGGGTTCAGACAAAATGTACCAAGATCTGAAGGAGTTCTACTGGTGGCTGAAAATGAAAGCGGAGATTGCCACCTGCGTAAGCAGATGCCTAACTTGTTTTAAAGTTAAGGTGGAATACCAAAGACCATCCGGTTTACTTTAACAACCAGAAATCCCAGTGTGGAAATGGGAGCAGATCTCGATGGACTTTATCACAAAGTTACCTAGGACTCCTAGCGGATGAGATACCATTTGGGTTATAGTAGATCGCTTAACAAAATCCGCATACTTCCTGGCTATCCAAGAGACAGATCGAATGGAGAAGCTAACTAGAATCTATTTAAGGGAAATAGTCTATTGGCATGGGGTGCCAATATCCATCATATCTGATCATGAGGCTCGGTTCACTTCTCACTTTTGGCAATCCTTGCAGCTATCGTTGGGAACGCGGTTGGATATGAGCATTGCGTATCATCCGCAAACCGATGGTCAGAGTGAGCGTATGATACAGATGCTGGAAGACATGTTGCGTGCCTGTGTGATTGATTTTGGCAGCAGTTGGGAAACTCATTTACCATTGGTTGAGGTCTCCTACAATAACAGTTACCACACCTCAATCAAAGCTGCGCCATTTAAGGTATTGTATGGACGTAAGTGCCGATCACCTATTTGTTGGGCAGAAGTTGGAGAAAGCCAACTTATGGGTCCTGAGCTTATGCATGAGATGATTGAAAAGATCGTGTAAATTCATAGCCGTATGGCAGCGGCACGTGATCGACACAAGAGTTATGCAGATAAACGCTGTAAACCATTGGAATTTTAGATTGGTGACAAGGTACTTCTGAATGTCTCACCTTGGAAAAGTGTAATCCGGTTCAGGAATGGGGAAAGTTGAATCCGCGCTACGTAGGACCATTTGAGATCATCATAAGGGTTGGTCCAGTAGCCTATCAGCTGAATTTACCTAAAGAGCACAATGGAATACACAATGTGTTTCACGTTTCAAACCTAAAGAAGTGCTTAGCTGATGAATCACTAATCATACCCTTAGAGGAACTGGATAGTTACGTTTCATTGAAGAACAGTTGAGATTATGGATCGAGAAGTCAAAACCCTAAAGCGTAGCAAGATTCCTATTGTGCGGGTTAGGTGGAATTCAAAGCATGGACTAGAGTTTACTTGGGAACACGAAGATCAGATGAAAAAGAAGTACCCACAACTGTTCAGAGATCAGTCATCCACTTCTTAAGGTATCGTTCTTAAGATATCTTTTCTTTAAAATGTTCGGCACGTAAATTACTTCAACAAGGGGATAATGTGACATCTCGTAAATTTCTGATTAACATTATTTGCCCAATTCTAATTTGTTTTAAAAATTATATGAGTTAAAAGCATCTAAATGAATTACAATTAAATATAATAATAATGAAGATAAATTACAAATTATAACAATCTTAAGGGTCCTTAGTGTAATTTCAAAGAGAATTCAAATTAGCAAATCTCTATAACGTTGTTGACTTTTGAGGACTTCTTGTGTGAATTTTTAAATCTTTTGTGTCATTATATAATAGGCTAATATCCGTGTACTATATGGTAAGGCTCGTTCGCTTAGCAAATCTCTAATTAGTCTTCTCGGGTGTCGGCCTAGTCCAAGAAGTAGTACCCTTTTCCGAAATAAAATTGATCGATGCAACACCTATGGGAAAATGCTCACCCAAAACCACTTTTTGACAAACTTTATCTTTGATCAGGCATCCACTTCTTAAGGTATCGTTCTTAAGATATCTTTTCTTTTAAATTTTCGGGACGTAAATTACTTCAACAAGGGGATATTGTGACATCTCGTAAATTTCTGATTAACATTATTTGCCCAATTCTAATTTGTTTTAAAAATTATATGAGTGAAAAGCATCTAAATGAATTACAATTAAATATAATAATAATGGAGATAAATTACAAATTATAATAATCTTAAGGGTCCTTAGTGTAATTTCAAAGAGAATTAAAATTATAATCCTAAACAACTCCATGCAAACCCTAAGCATTCTTCCCCCCCCCCCTCGTTGCCGTGAACCCCTCTCTCCCTCTCCCTCTCGGCCGATCTCCCTCTCCGTCCCAAAACCGTCGCCGATCACCACCTTTCATCTCCAATCGATCATCTTCTCTTCTCATACTCTCACCCTCTTGATCCTCAAGCCTCTACAACGTGATTTTCCTACTGCCACTTCGAGTTATAAGATAAAAGTAGAACCCTAGGGGCTGCGTATTGCTATTTCATGTGTGTTACGTGTGTTACTCCTTGATTTGATCATGTCTTGTTTTGTTGCTTGTTAAAAATTATTACTTTGGTGTTCTGATCGATATAAACCCAGATAAGGGTTGTTTATGGGGCTGTAAATCGATTAATGTGGGGGTAAATAGGTTGTGTATGTCGATTATTATGTGAAAACGTTGTTATCGGGTCGAGTAACGATCATTGGAAAGGGTTTGAAAATAAATCGTTTGGTTTGGGTTTTACTAGAGTCTATGAACGTGCAAAGACACTTGTATGAGTTTCTAAACTTATTTTAAGTGATATCATGGCCTTGTGAAATCGTTGAATATCGTTAGGATGCACATTAAGTCTAAACCTGATGTTTTCTGATTTTGGCAGAATCTGTTAGTAAACTTGTGCACGTTGTAACTTGATGATATTGAACTCAATTACTGCGTTTCTTGAGTCCAAATTGTGTACTTTTGAGTCTAGTTTCCAGAAAGTCCAACCACACTCAACTTGGACGAGAAAAACTTGAGTTATTGCCTTTTTAGTCAAGGTAGGTCAAAACTGTTCTTTTTGACAGAAAACAAAGGGTCAAGTATTTTAACACATGGGTTGTATTTTATTGAGGTTATGGTCAAAATAATTAATTTAGGAAGTAAACCATGAGTCTTGAAGCACCTCCAAGTGGTTTCAACTCAAAATAGTGTACAGATAAATCGTAACGAATTTTTGTGTGAATACTTGTCAAAGCTTGACTCTATGCATTGAATTGGGTTGAGCTTTGTGTGTTATGACATGGGCATTGTAAGCATATTCTGTGCACAAACTTATAATCCTATTTGTGTAATAAGTTGAGGGTATTGTTGTGGTATTTGGTTTCATTGTCTGTCGTGCACCCTAAGGTGAGTTTACAGCCCTACTTTACTTATAATTCTTTTTGGGGGAAAGAAACATGTTCATTTCAAAAGTTCATTCATTTGATCGATATTACTGTAATTATCGCATGATTACTAGTGTTGTACCAATTTAAGTCCTCACTTTCAAACCGTTAATTTATGTTCTTTAGCGAGGCAATTCTGAGTAGATCTACTGGGTTTGACAAACCCCACCCGGGCTAGTCGCGCTAGCATGACTGCATGTCAAACATGTGTTTAATTTCTGTTGCTGTAGTTTAGTAGCCACAGCCGAGGCCTTCCTTTACATTGTCAGTTTCGGTTACGAACTTCATACACTATGTAACTTTTTAAGTAGACTAGCTATCTACTTATGTTACTTTGTTTACTGTATCGGTTACAATTATGTTCTATTTATCAAAACCTGTGAACTCACCAACCTTATGCTAACACTTTAGCATGTTTCTTTCAGGTTCTTAAGATGCGCACGATTAGGAACATCTCATTCATGCATTTATCATCATACGAGTCAAATGAACATTTACACTTCTATGAACATTATTTAATTGGTTTGCTCGTGTTGCGCCATTTTAAATTAAGATTGATTATGCTTCTGCAATTATGTTTTGTAATTGATGTGCCGTTTGGTGTAACTAGTGGCTGAGATCCAGGTATGTCACACGCCTAACGGTAATACCCCGTTTGTGGAAAATGAGGGTGTGACAAATTGGTATCAGAGCCAATTGTTATAGTAGATGGATAATATAATGAAATGAAAGATAAATAAACAAAAAGAGAGTGTTCTCACTAAAAACAACCAAGAAAAGATAAAAGGGTTGATGTAGGATGCTTGAAAGCTTCAAAAATCACTTGGTCTTTAACAATGGCACTTGAATCACCCAAGATTTGTAAAAAATGAGTTGGAACTCAAATGAAATGGTGGTGATGGGGTCTTGGACGAAATTTGAAGGAAAAAAAATAGGGAAGAGAGTGTGTTGGGTGGTATTGGTGAATTGTGAAGGTTACTTGCATATATAACCAAACATGAATTGGTAAATGAACTCATATGGGAGTGTTGGTCAGCATCTTGGAGAAAGACATTCCAAAAGGGAGTAGGGAGACATTCACTTTGTTCATAACGTTTTCTTTATCACAAAAAAGGTAAGTTTCAAAGTTTGCAAAAATACAAAGAAGTCTTGGAGATTTGGAAAGAAAAGAAGAAAGTGAAAGGAAGAGGGGGGGGGGGGGAGGGGGGGTAAAGGGATGGCCAAGGGATTGAAAATGGGGAGTTTTCTTTTATTTTTGAGCAGTATTGGGTATTTGGGTGGTATTTGTTGCACTATAGATATTTTTACATATTTTTATATTTGTACTTTTTTACTTTTTAGAATACCTTAGAATATTATAAGAACTTGTATAATATCATATATTTTAATATTGATGGTATGTTAATGATGCCTCGTTTATTTAGTAGTTGTGTTAAAAGGATTCGTTAAGGGTAAAATATCAATTTACGCGATTAGGTTTATTTAAAAATTTAAGCTTTTCTAATGATTTTATTTTGAATCTAAAATACTTTGAAACACTTTAAAGTATTTATTAGTACATATATATTAATTATCATAAACGTTCGTGTGTGCCAGTTGTACCGCGTGTAAAAAAATGGTAATTACGCCGAATCACCGATGCATGAAATGTTATGCATGAAATTTTGCAATGCATGAAATAAACTTAAATAGATAGAACTCGATTGAAACTCATGTAAAATATGCATAATTATGACTATGTCGGGTTGGGTATTGACCTGAAATTTACCGGTTGTTACATATCCCCATGTTAGAAAGAATTTCGTCCCGAAATTCAGTTAGTGTCTTCTCTAGTCGTTAGGGTGTCAAATAAGTAAGGATATTTGATTTTCATTTGATCCTCGCGTTCCCAAGTAAATTCGGGTCCTCGTCTGGAATCCCACCGAACCTTCACTATAGGAATGCGGCTTCGTTTCATTTTCTTTACCTCTCGACCCATGATTTCCACAGGTTTCTCAATAAATTGGAGTTGTTCAACGATCTGAACCTCGTCGAGTGGTATAATTAGGGTTTCATCTGACAAGCAATTCTTCAGATTTGACATGTGAAAAGTTTCATGAACACTACTAAGTTCTTGTGGTAGTTTGATTTTGTAAGCTACAGAATCAATCCTTGCTAGAATTTTGAATGGTCCAATGTATGTAGGGTTTAGCTTACCACGTTTACCAAAACGAATAACTCCTTTCCAAGGTGAGACTTTAAGTAGAAATTTATCTCCCACTTGGAATTCCAATGGTTTGCATCTCGCATCAGCGTAACTTTTCTGACGGTCACACGTGGCTTTGAGTCGGTTTCGAATCTGAGCGAACTTTTTTGTGGTCTCGTGTATGATCTCAGGACCAGTAAGTTAACTATCGTCTACCTCAATCCAACACAATGGTGATCGACACTTCCTTCCGTATGATGCTTCGAATGTGCAGCCTTGATACTAGTGTGATAACTATTATTGTAAGAAAATTTGGCTAAAGGTAGATGAGTATCCCAACGGTGTCCGAAGTCTGTCACACAAGCTCTAAGCATGTCTTCCAATGTTTGGATAGTCCTTTCGCTCTGACCATCCGTTTGGGGGTGGTATGCTATACTCATATCCAACCGTGTACCCAATGCTTCTTGTAGTGATAGCCAAAATCTAGAGGTGAATCGACTATTTCAATCGAAGATAATGGAGATTGGCATTCCATGTATTGAGGCAACCTCCTTGAGATAAATCCTAGTCAACCTTTCCATTTTATCAGTTTCCTTAATTGGTAGGAAATGTGCAGACTTCGTTAGTTGGTCCACAATTGCCCAAATCGTATCACACCCGGTGGATGTCTTGGGTAGTTTTGTTATGAAGTCCATGGAGATCTGTTCCCATTTCCATAGTGTAATTTCTGGTTGGTGCAGTAGTCCAGATGGCTTCTGATATTCTGCCTTAACCTTTGAACACGTGAGGCACTTGTTAACATAGGTGGCTATGTCAGCTTTCATGTTAGGCCACCAGTATAACTCCTTCAGGTCCTGATACATCTTATCAGAGCCCGGGTGGATGGAGTATCTAGATTTGTGTGCCTCGTTCATCACAAGATCTCTAAAGTTTCCAAAATTTGGTATCCAAATTCGGTTCATAAAGTAGCGAGTTCCATCAGACTTGATCTCAAATTGTTTATCCATGCCGCGAAGAGATTCCTCCTTCAAATTTTGTTCCTTTATTGCTTCGGAATGAGCATCTCGAATTTGAGTAGTTAGACTCATGTGGATCGTCATCCTTGACGCTTGCACTTGCAAGGTTTTGGTTTGTTCCTTCCTGCTTAAAGCTTCTGCTACTACATTTGCCTTTCCAGGGTGATAACGAATCTCACAATCATAGTCGTTCAATAACTCAACCCACCTGCGTTGTCTCATGTTCAGTTCCTTCTGATCGAAGATGTGTTGAAGGCTTTTATGGTCAGTGAATATAGTACACTTGGTGCCATACAAATAGTGTCTCCAAATTTTAAGTGCAAAAATGATAGCTCCTAGTTCGAGGTCATGAGTAGTGCAATTTTTCTCATGCACGTTCAATTGTCGAGAAGCGTAAGCAATAACCTTATCGTGTTTCATCAGAACACAGCCAAGTCCTTGTCGTGATCCGTCGCAGTACACCACAAAACCATCGGTTCCCTCCGGTAGGGACAGAATAGGTGCACAGCATAGTTTTTGATTCAACAATTGAAACGTTGTTTCCTGCTTATCACCCCAATCAAACTTCTTATCTTTTTGGTTCAAGGTCATCAATGGTTGGGCTATTTTGGATTAATTTTCAATAAAGCGTCGTTAATAACCTGCAAGACCTAGGAATTGTCGCACCTCGGTCGGAGTCTTTGGTGCTTCCCAGTTCTTAATGGCCTCTATCTTGGATGGGTCAACATGTATTTCCTTCTCGTTTGCCACATGCCCAAGAAATTGCACTTCTCGAATCCAGAAGTTGCATTTTGAGAATTTTGCTTACAATTTCTCATTCTTGAGTAGTTCCAAGATTAACCTTAAATGTTGTTCGTGCTCATCCTTGGTTTGTGAATATATCAAGATGTTATCAATGAAGACGATCACGAATTTATCCAAGTTGGGTTTGCACACTCTGTTCATAAGATCCATAAATACAGTTGGTGTATTGGTTAACCCAAATAGCATGACCATGAACTCGTAGTGACCATAACGAGTTCAAAAAGCAGTCTTAGGGACATCCTCCTCTTGGATTCGCAATTGGTGATATCCCGAACATAAATCAATCTTCGAGTAATAACAAGAACCTTAAAGTTGATCTAATAAGTCATCGATTGGTGGAAGTGGATACTGATTCTTGATAGTGAGTTTGTTTCACTCTCGGTAGTCAATGCATATTCAGAATGATCCATCCTTCTTCTTGACAAATAAGACCGGAGCTCCTTAGGGTGAGAAACGCAGCCTCATGAATCCTTTATCTAACAATTCTTGCAATTGATTAGACAACTCTTGCATTTATGATGGTGCTAGTCGGTATGGTGATCGTGCTACTGGAGCAGCTCAATGTATCAAGTCAATTCGAAATTCAACTTGTCTTGGGGTTGGAAGTCCGGGCAAGTATGTCCTCGATTCGGGAAATACTTCTAGATAGTCTCGCACGATAGTCTCGCACGATAAGTATGTCCTCGATTCTTTTCTCCTCCGCTTGCTTCTCTACCACATGTGCCAAAATTGCATGATAGCCTTTTCGTAAGTACTTTCGGGCCTTCATACACGTGATGATTCCTAGCATAGTACCGTCTCATTCTCTTTGAACCGAGATTGTTTCCCTATTTGAAATCAGAATGTAAACAATGTTTTCACAACCAATGATTTTTGCTTGTTTCTTTGACAACCAATTTATCTCAACTCTACACGCTCCTTGAGCGTGGCTATTTATAGCTTGACGTTCATCTCCCTCATCTCTATTGCTGCTATCTTCCACTCAACTTCTGTAATCATGTGTCATTTGCGTGATGGCATGCCAGACATTCTTTAACCGGTCATGCATAGTGTGTATAGCCCGATCATTATGGTACCAATCATCATTAATCATCATCATGCGTCTAGTCAGCATCTCCAAATCTCTAACCTCTTACAGACCGTCTACGTCCGACTATTGCTATTGAATTTAGTGGTCATATTAAGTGCATCGAGCCACCAAGATAGGAATGGTATGTTCCATGGGTTCCCTCGTGACCGGTACGGCTTGAAAAACCTATGTTGATTTATTTACCTCGTACGTCTAGGAGGGCTATACGGTAGAGGGTAGGCATATAGGATGGTGGCATCACTAGGACCTCCTCGGTCACTAGGGCCTCTATATCCTCCTTTGGGTCCTCCTCTGCATCTACGATCTGTGTCGTCATCATTAGACACCAGAGGCTGTAGTAGAACGTATGCCACTGATGACATAGATTTGGCAATAACATCCATATAGAGAGTATAATATGATCCATGTAAGGATATTACTTAATGTAATGACTATGCGATGACCCTACAGTTATAGTCTAGTCCCACTAATACAACCTAATTCGCTATAACCAATAGCTTTGATACCAATCTATCACACCTCAATCCACAGCGGTTTCCCGCGGGGTGTGATCATCATGGAATCATAGTCATTGATCGACCACTATATAATTTGGTAAAACATACATTGCAGATACGTTTAAAAATTCATATTTGTTTTCAGAGTTAAATTGAGAAAGCAGTAGAACTAAAGTAAATTGTTTTCAAAACAAGACAAATACAGAAATAAATTTTCCAAAAAGCTGAATGACCCTAAATGCGATGTGATCCATGCTAGCTTAACTTGATGCAAATATCAAATACCTGAGAAACATGCATGAAAATATGTCAACATAAAGTTGGTGAGTTCACAGGTTTTAAAGTAATGGTAAACAGTGTAATGGACTACAAGTCTTTTCATGATTTGATTGTCGATCATACAATACTACAACATTGTATAAGCACCGCAACCGAAGCAAGACTGTAACTGTAATATATTGCCCCTACCTATGCCTACCGTAAGCACAGGGTGAACAGGCTAATTATGCACACGTTTAGACCTCCACTCAAGGTTAGGGTAATTAACCCGGGTGGGAGTAGTCAATAGTACTATCCATGATTACCGCGCTTTGGGAAATAAACTAACAGTCCGATAACAGGAGACTTCATACGGTAAGTAAACAACTTATATAAAATGTGAAACCATTGATAAGTAATTGTATCCATGAAAATAGTAATTTACATGTAATCTCCCCCAAAATGGAAACAAGTAAAAATGAGGTCGTGAAACTCACCTGTGAAGTGAGTCAGGTGAAAAATCTGTAAGTATCCAAAGTGCTCGAGAAAAATCCAACTAAGTTCGCCCTAAAACAATTAAGGCAACTTATGTCTATGTAATTGCTCTTACGTGTAATGTGAGCATGTAACTATTTCATCCACAACGTGGTAACAAAGTGTTTGTCTCGACGACCCGTTGGTGATAAAAGATGGATATTTGTGAAATATATATATTATTTAGAAAATATTAATAATTTATACTTCATTTGAAAGTGTTCAAAAACCTTTTATCTTATAGTTGACATATTATATAGCTAATTAAATATCATTTTAACTCGACCCGAGACATGACTCGAGTGTTCAGAAATTAAGTATGTAATTTACGTATGAAATTATACAAATTAGGGTTTTGAAATAATCTTATTTTCTTAGGTAAAATAATATTTGTATTATGGTAATTGGAACACAATTTGAAGTATACATTTAAGGAAAATCACTAGCTTTTGTATTTTATATTCCAAATATAAATACATATATATTTACTCATAAAATATTTATTTAATTATTTTTTAGTTGAATTATTCTTTTATTTTACCTAGTTCTTATTAACCTTAACATATATTAAATTAGAGTTTCCCCAAATTATCAAGTAATTTTTATTATATTAGAAAGTAAAGCCCCTTTAATAAAATACTTAGTCATTTTAGTCAATTTACTAATTTGTCTTACCCATCTTTTTAAGTGACCTAGTAGCTAGTATTATAAGGTCCATAAATTTATATTCTAAATCTCATGCCAAAATAATTTAATTATGTGTCATCTTTGTCAAAAGTCATCTACTAGCCATTTAAATACACCCATTAAACTAATATAATATTTAGTTATGAAGTTCATACTTTTCCATTTAAAGTCTCATGTTTATATTTTTTACCACACTTGTAAACTTAGTTAAGTTGTCATCTAGTCATAACCCAACTTTTATAATAACATATTACAACTTACTAATTAATTATAACTTATGATATATATATATATATATATATTATATATATATATATATATATATATATATATATATATATATATATATATATATATATATGTCCATAATAATACTTGCAAAGCATCTAAAATTTCATAACCATAATATAACCCATTTGTAACTTTCTTGAATTTTAACAAACTTTTATGACTTTTTATAAAATCACCAACTAGTAACTTGGTTAACATGAATCTATCAATATTTACGTTTTAAGAACAAGTATCATTATTGAGTTCATGTTAAAATGTTTTGTATGAAGTAAAATCTTTGAAACTCTTTGTTGGTAAAAACACCATTTTTAACATGGAAGATTTTTGTGGACGAATGTTGTTACATATGATGTAGTAGATGGATAACATAATGAAATGAAATATATATAAACAAAAAAGAGTGTTCTCACTAAAAACAAGCAAGAAAAGACAGAAGGGTTGATGTAGGATGCTTGGAAGCTTCAAAAATCACTTAGTCTTTAACAATGGCACTTAAATCACCCAAGATTAGTAGAAAATGAGTTGGAACTCAAATGAAATAGTGGTGATGGGGTCTTGGACGAAATTTGAAGGAAAGAAATAGGGAAGAGGGTGTGTTGGGTGGTGTTGGTGAATTGTGAAGGTTACTTGCGTATAGAACCAAACATGAATTGGTAAATCAACTCATATGGGAGTGTTGGTCAACTTCTTGGAGGAAGACATTCCAAAAAGGGGTAGGGAGACATGCACTTTGTTCATAACCTTTTCTTTATCACAAAAAAAGTAAGTTTCAAAGATTGCAAAAATACAAAGTAGTCTTGTGGAGATTTGGAAAGAAAAGAAGAAAGTGAAAGGAATAGGGGGGTTAAGGGGATGGCTAAGGGATTGAAAATGGGGAGTTTTCTTTTATTTTTGAGCAGTATTAGGTATTTGGATGGTATTTGTTGCACTATAGATATTTTTACATATTTTTATATTTTTACTTTTTTACTTTTTAGAATAGCTTAGAATATTATAAGAACTTGTATAATATCATATATTTTAATATTGATGGTATGTTAATGATGCCTCATGTATTTAGTAGTTGCGTTAAAAGGATTTGTTACGGGTAAAATATCAATTTACGGGATTAGGTTTCATTTATAAATTTAAGCTTTTCTAATGTTTTTAATTTGGAATCTAAAATACTTTGAAACACTTTAAAGTATTTATTAGTACATATATATTAATTATCACCAACGTTCGTGTGTGCCAGTTGTACCGTGTGTAAAAAAAATGGTAATTACGTCGAATCACTGATGCATGAAATGTTATGCATGAAATTTTGCAATACATGAAATGAACTTAAATAGTTAGAACTCGATTGAAACTCATGTATAATATGCAAAATTATAACTATGTCGGGCTGGGTATTGAACTGAAATTTGCCGGTTGTCATAGCTAAGAACTCACCTTAGGGTGCACACAACATGTCTTCAAGCGTTTGTATCGTACGCTCACTCTGACCATTGGTTTGCGGATGATATGCAATGCTCATATCCAGGTGCGTTCCCAATGATCGCTGCAAAGACTGCTAGAAATAAGAAGAGAACCGAGCGTCACAATCAGATATGATAGATATTGGCACACCATGCCAAGAGACTATTTCCCTTAAATAAATTCATGTCAACTTCTCCATTCAATCAGTCTCTCGGATTGCCAAAAAATGCATGGATATTGTTAAGTTATCTACTATAACCTAAATGGTATCGCATCTGCTGGGAGTCCTAGGTAACTTTGAGATAAATTCCATCGAGATCTGCTCCCATTTCCGTGTGGAAATTTTTCGGTTCCTGAAGTAAACCGGATGGTCTCTGGTATTCCACCTTAACTTTAAAACAAGTTAGACATCTTCTTACGTAGGTGCCAATCTCAGCTTTCATGTTCGGCCACCGGTAAAACTCCTTCAAATCATGGTACATCTTGTCTGAACTAAGATGAATTGAGTTACATGACTTATGAGCTTCATCCATTACCAGCTCTCGTAAACTCTCATACTGTGGTACCCAGATCAGTTCCATGAAATAATGGATTCCATCAGTCTTGATTTCTATTTGTTTCTCCATGCCACGCATGGATTCTGCCTTCAGATTCTCAACTTTCAAGGCCTTAGATTGAGCAGCCTTGATTTTCACAGGTAGATCGAAGTGGATGGTCATTTGCAATGCGCACACCCGACGGGGTTTCGATGTTTCCTTTTGACCGAGGGCATCTGCTACCATATTAGCCTTACCCGGGTGGTACTTGATTGCATAGTCATAATCATTGAGCAATTCTAGCCACTGTCGTTGCCGCATATTTAGCTCCTTCTCATCATATATGTGCTTCAGGCTCTTATAATCTGTATAGATCATGCATTTGGTTCCATATTAGTGCCTCCAGATCTTCAAGGCAAACACTACAGCTCCTAGTTCAAGATTATGCGTTGTGTATTTCTTCTCATGCACCTTGATCTGTCTAGATGCATAAGCAATGACATTGTTGTGTTGCATCAGTACACACTCCAAACCCTGGATGGATGCGTCACAGTAAACAACAAAATCATTAGTCCCTTCTAGCAAAGCTAGGATAGACGTGCTGCAGAGTTTGTCCTTAAGCTCCTGAAATGCTGATTCCTCTTTGCTGCCCCATTTGTAAATAGTTCCCTTGTGAGTCAGGGCAGTCAAAGGTTGTGCCAACTTTGAGAATCTTTTGATAAATCTTCTGTAGTAGCCCGCCAAACCAAGGAATTTTCGCACTTTAGTAGGCGTTTTTGTTCACCACATGCCCATGAAAAGACACTTCTCGCATCCAGAAGTCGCATTTTGAGAACTTTACGTAAAGTTGTTCATTCCTCAACAAATCTATAATGATTCTCAAGTGTTTCTCATAGTATTCCTTAGATTAGTATGTCATCAATAAAAACAATGACAAACTTATCCAAATAAGCCTTGCAAACACGGTTCACGGGGTCCATGAAAACTGCTGGGGCATTGGTCAGCCCAAAAGGCATCACCGCAAACTCAAAATGTCCATAGCGAGTCCAGAATGCTGTTTTTGGGATGTCTTCCTCCCGAACCCGTAACTGATGATAACCTGATCTCAAATCAATCTTGGAATAGTAGCTTGATCATTGCAACTGGTCAAACATGCCATCAATGAATGGAAGTGGATATATGTTCTTGATCGTCACCTTATTCAGCTCCCGGTAGTCAATACACATTCTGAAGGTTCCATCTTTCTTTTCAAGAAAAGTACTGGAGCTCCCTACGGTGAAGAGCTGGGACGTATGAATCCCTTGTCTAGCAATTCCTGCAATTGCTTAGACAACTATTGTAATTCTTTCACTGCCAAACGGTACGACGCCCGAGCGATCAAAGCAGCTCATGGTGTCAGCTCGATGTGGAACTCTACTTGCCTGTGTGCAGGAAGGCCAGGCAAGTCCTCTGGAAATACCTTGGGAAAATATTTAACAACAGGAATGTTTTCTAGTCGCTTCTCCTCCGTGTTCTTTTTAGTAACTAAGGCTAAAATCACCAAATACCCTTTTCTCAGACACTTCTGAGCCTTCATGTAAGAGATAATGCTAACCGCAGCACCACTCTTTTCACCTTCCACCGTGAGTATTTCCCTATCTGGCAAGGGTAAGCGGATGAGCTTCTCCCGACAGATGATTTCGGCATGGTTCCTAGACAACCAGTCCATGCCGACAACGACATCGAAACTACTGAGCGTAATAGATAGAAGATCAATATCAAAATCGTGCCCAGACAGACTTATTTTACAACCCCGATATATATGGGAAGACTCTATGATCTTACCGTCAGCTATTTCTACTGTATAGTTCGTGTCTAAGTCTGTAGAATTAACAGCTAGAAATCGACTGAACTTATGCAAAATGAAACTCCTATCAGCACAAGAATCAAACAAAACAGAGGCAAAACAACCATTGACAGGAAATTTACCAGTTATAGTAGAAGGATCATTACGTGCCTCACCTGACCCAATGACGAATGCTCTACTCTTGGCACCACCATTTCCATTACCATTGCGGTTGTCAGTACCATTACCACTACTATTGTTTTTCCTCAGCTTTGGGCAAGTCCTTTTGAAGTGTCCAACTTGACCACACTCATAGCAGCCTCTTTGTTCCTCCTGTTATGCTGGCTGTTTAGCTACTAGGTTCACACGACAATTTTAGCAGCGTGGCCAAATTTACCACACCTTTCGCACGTATTCTTGTTGCAAGGCCCGTTGTGGTGGTAGTTGCACTTGTTGCACTTAGGTAATGTTTCGGAATAACTGCTACCATGCTAAGACGATGCAGAAGCTTGGTTAGCCTGGTGGAAATTGTGACCTTTCGAATATTTGTTAATTAATTATTATTTCTGTTATCTTATGTAAGTGCAATTTATGTCAGTAATGTAATATGAGAGTTCATTTGGCAACTCTAATAATCTCAATGTTTCTACTAATTTATAATCTTAGGTATATTTATTTTAAATTTTATAACTTGATTAGTTATTAAATAAATAGATTTTTATAAAGTATAAGCATTAATTATGAGTTTCATTGAAAATAAATGGTTTATTACAAGATTTATAAACTATATAGAGTTTATAAAATAGAAAAGATTTAAGAAAATGAATTGTTATATTATTAAATTAGTTTTAATGTTAAGGGTTAAAATTACAAAATTATAAACTTGATTTAAAAGATTTTGGCCTAAAATAAGAAATTATTCGGCGGTTTCAACCTATTCAAATCGAAACTGAACCCCATTCAATGCATTAACACCAATCGACTTGAAACGGATCCAATCATGCGTATTCAAACAAAGTATAGTTATCATATTGATTTTTCTAAGCTGTATGCACTCCAAATTTCGTCTGAAATATACACAATCATCGATTTAACCACCCGTGTAGCTATCGGACCTGCAACTTAACCAATCTCCAACTTCTGTGCATCTTAAACCAAAATTGACAGAGGGCTTTCAAGCATATGCACCATTAGAAGCTTCTGGTACAACGAATTTGATTGTAATCATCATTACCTTCTTGAATCGAAGCTACCATAGTCGCGACCCCATTCCTTCTAACTACCATTGATTCCATCCTAATACAGGTAATTGAATACGTCTATGATCTCGATTCCATGTGGGGATTAAAATTCCTAACTTTTCGCAGATTAGCATAATGTATTTGGGGTTCGATTTGGACAAAATTCAATCTAGGGTTCTTGAGCAAAATTTGAGATATTCTGTTTAAGCTTTTATAAATTTAACGCGAGATCTTGATAGGCATAGGCGCTCCAGCCTATCGGTTAACACGTTGTGCTTATACACAACGGGTCCCGGGTTCGAATCCGGACACCCGCATTATTTTTTAAGTGTTTCTATGTATTTCTAAATTCCAGAAATCATAAAAAATATATATATACATATTATTTAATTAGTATAAAATTTATTTTGTAAACTTAATTCCTCTTGGAAGATTAAATTAATTCTTAAAAATTTTAAAGGTTTTAAAATTCCATATATTTTTTCTTTTAAGGTTATAAATGTGTAGAATGCTATAAAAATTTATTTATTTATTATTTTAAAAAATATCTACACTAAAGCATATGTTATTTCACACTTATTTAAAAATTAAGACTTATTGTTAATGCAAATTAAATAACTAATTATTAGAGATTAATTATTTTTCATATTTTAATATGTAAACACTGTCTTGTCTATCCTTATGCATTAAATATTTGAACTATGTTAAATAATTCTATTTCAACAATTATGAATTTTTTTTTTAAATCCATCGTTTTTTAAATTAATTGTTAAAAATCCCCAATCACAACTGAAACCCTAGTTGTCCCGAATCATCCATTGAACTTTACCGGTTATATTCTAATCTTGGAACACCCACTCTTAGGCAAATTGTGAAGAAATCGTTGGGGTTGTTCTATTCTTATTCCAAGTATGTCATATATCATGTGAGTTTTCCATACCCTGTTTTACTTTACTTCGTATTTTTTGGGGTGAAACATGTTATTCGTATCAAAGTACACTTGTAGAACGTTTAAATACTGGTAATTCACGTGCAATTCATTTTATATTTTTGTCATGGTTATTTGAGACTTTTGTGAATATTATGTGATAGGCTCTTGTAAAACAATAATTAACTATTTCTAGCCTAACGATGTCATAGATCTATGGGCTTGATAAGCCTATTTGGTGCTAAAGCCGAGGTTATTGCCGGCTCCTGATGACGTATTCTTGTTCATCATGGGAACCAAGTACACTTAGCTAATCGTATATTTCGTTGTGGCCATATCTTTGTCAAGGTTTGATTGTATCATTATGCTAAAGTTGTATGAGCTTCACTTGCGACAAGTTCTTGAGCTTTTGAAGAAAGAACAGTTGTATGTAAAGTTTTCTAAGTGCGAATTTTGGCTTGAGGAAGTCTAGTTTTTAGGTCATATGGTGAATAGCCAAGGAATTCATGTTGATCCTGCTAAAGTAGAAGCCGTGAAGGTGTGTTCCTAAAACTCCAACCGAAGTTCGTTCTTTTCTTGGACTAGCGGGTTACTACCGGAGATTTATTGCCAATTTCTCGAAGATCAAGAAACCGCTTACAGCTTTAACTCAAAAGAATAAACTCTTTGAGTGGGGACCTGATCAAGAGGAGGCTTTCGAGACTCTAAAACACAAGTTGTGTAATGCTCCTATCTTAACCCTTCCTGACGGGAATGACGATTTTACCGTATATTGTGATGCATCTAGTCAAGGCCTTGGTTGTGTTCTTATGCAGCAAGGAAAGGTCATAGCTTATACATCAAGACAATTAAAGGTTCATGAGGTGAATTACACAACCCATGATCTTGAACTTGGGGCTGTGGTTTTTGCCTTAAAAATTTGGAGGCACTACCTTTATGGGACACAATGTATAGTCTACACCGATCATAAAAGCCTTCAACACGTCTTCAATCAAAAGGTTCTGAATACGAGACAACGTTATTGGGTCAGTTGATTAGTGACTACGACTGCGACATCCGTTATCATCCAAGAAAAGCGAATGTTGTAGCTGATGCGTTATGTCGCAAACTCCATAACAAGACCATCTTGTTCCAGGAAACTCACGATCGAAGACAATGGTTTGACACACTGGGGGAATTTGACATGGAGATTCATGTAGATGTCAACGAGACTACTATCATGCTTCAGAATATAAGGATTGATAGCGACCTCGAGTAATGTATTCGTGAAGCTCAGCAAGCTCCTCTAGCTAAAGGAGAAGTGAATGAAGAGCTGGGGTATAGTGTTAGGTCACAGCTTGAAACAAAACTAAATGGGATGTGGTATTTCTTAAATCGACTATGGATTCCAAATCGTGATAATCTTCGTACTTTCATCATGAACAAAGCTCATCAAACTCGTTACTCTATTCACCCTGGGTCTGATAAGATGTATATGGACCTGCGTGGGCAATACTATGCCAGGGATGAAGAAGGACATCGCTTCATACGTAGCCAAATGTCTTACGTGTGCAAAGGTCAAGGCAGAGCACCAACGACCTAGTGGATTACTTGAGCAACCCGAGATCCCTATATGGAAATGGGAACATATATCCATGGATTTTATAACTAAGTTACCTCGTACTCCTCGTGGTCATGATAGTATATGGGTGATCATCAACCATCTGACCAAAACAACGCATTTCATACCCATACGTGACACTTACAAAACTTCAAAGCTGGCTCGCATTTACATCGGTGAGATTGTGAGCCGTCACGGTGTGCCCTTGCGCATCATATCTGATCGAGATGCTCGTTTCACTTCATACTTTTGGTCGTCCATGCAAGAACTCCTGGGTACCCAGCTGGATTTAAGCACGGCTTACTATCCGTAAATGAACGGTCAAACTGAGCGAACCATTCAAAATCTTGAGGATTTGCTACGTGTTTGTGTTCTTGACTTTGGTGGTGACTAGGATACGCTTTTACCGTTTGTGGAATATTCTTATAATAATAGCTATCACTCAAACATCAAAATGGCACTATTCGAAGCTCTTTACAGTCGTAAATGCCGTTCCCCGATTTGTTGGACGAACATCAGTGAAAATTTTATTACCGGTCCTGAACTTATTCAAGAAGCGACCGATAAAGTTTCTAAAATCCATAATAACCTTGAAGTGACTAGGAGTCAAAAAGAGTTACGCGGATAAAAGACGCAAGCCGTTAGAATTCCAAGTCGGTGATATGGTTCTTCTTAAAGTCTCACCATGGAAGGGTGTTGTTCGCTTTGGGAAGAAGGGTAAGTTAGCTCCACGGTTTGTAGGACCTTTCAAGATTCTGAAAAATTTGAGAAAGTGGCCTATAAACTGGAACTACCCTCTGAACTTAGCGGGTTTCATCCCGTTTTTCATGTCTCAAATTTGAGAAAATGCTTGGCCGACGAAAGTCTGCATGTTCCTTTGGATGATATTGAGACGATTCCTTGCATTTTGTAGAGAAACACGTCGAGATCATGGATCGAACGATGAAGAAGACCAGAACTACTACCACCCCAATCGTCAAGGTTCGTTGGGAAAATAAACGTGGACCCGAGTTTACCTAGAAACGTGAGGATTATATGAAGAAGAAATATCCTCATATGTTTGCCTAGTCTCATTCTTAATTTCGGGACGAAATTCCTTAAAGTTGAGGAGACTATGACCTTTCGAATATTTGTTAAATAATTATTATTTCCGTTATCTTATGTAAGTGCTATTATGTTAGTAATGTAACTATGGGAGTTCGTTTGGCAACTCTAATAATCTCAATGTTTCTACTAATTTGTAATCTTAGGTATATTTATTCAAAATTTTATAACTTGATTAGTTATTAAATAAATGGATTTTTATAAAGTATAAGTATTAATTATGAGTTTCAATAAAAATAAAAGGTTTATTACAAGATTTATAAACTATATAGAGTTTATAAATAGAAAATATTTATGAAAATGAATTGTTATATCATTAAATTAATTTGTAATGTTAAGGGTTAAAATTACAAAATTATAAAATTGATTTAAAAGGTTTTGGCCTAAAATAAGAAATTTTAAAACCGCAGGGACCAAAGTTGTAAATTGTTTTTGAAAATTCTCCACCCCCACCGTAAATCTGGCAACCCTCTTCCGGCCAATTCCGTCCATCTCCGATGACCCCCAAACCATCAAAATTCACCGAATTAAACCCAAATAAATCACCCTTTATGCTCGTGCATCAGTTTCGAACACTGCATCGATTACAATTCGAAATTATTCGGCGGTTTCAACTCATTCAAATCGAAACCAAACCCCATTCGATGCATTGACACCAATCGACTTGAAACGGATCCAATTATGCATATTCAAAAAAGTATAGTTATCATATAGATTTTTCTAAGCTGTATGCACTCCAAATTTCGTCTGAAATATACACAATCATTGATTTAACCACCCGTGTAGCTATCGGACCTGCAACTTAACCGATCTCCAACTTCTGTGCATCTTAAACCAAAATTTACAGAGGGCTTTCAAGCATATGCACCATTAGAAGCTTCTGGTACAACGAATTTGATTGTAATCATCATTACCTTCTTGAATACGTCTATGATCTCGATTCCATGTGGGGATTAAAATTCCTAACTTTTCGCAGATTAGCATAATGTATTTGGGGTTTGATTTGGACAAAATTCAATCTAGGGTTCTTGAGCAAAATTGGGGGCATTCTGTTTAAGCTTTTATAAATTTAACGCGAGATCTTGATAGGCATAGGCGCTCCAGCCTACCGGTTAACACGTTGTGCTTATACACAACGGGTCCCGGGTTCGAATCCCGGCACCCGCATTATTTTTTTAAGTGTTTCTATGTATTTCTAAATTCCAGAAATCATAAAAAAATATATATATACATATTATTTAATTAGTATAAAATTTATTTTGTAAACTTAATTCCTCTTGGAAGATTAAATTAATTCTTAAAAATTTTAAAGGTTTTAAAATTCCATATATTTTTTCTTTTAAGGTTATAAATGTGTAGAATGCTATAAAAATTTATTTTTCTATTCTTTTAAAAAAAATATCTACACCAAAGCTTATGTTATTTCACACTTATTTAAAAATTAAGACTTATTGTTAATGCAAATTAAATAACTAATTATTAGAGATTAATTATTTTCCATATTTTAATATGTAAACACTATCTTGTCGATCCTTATGTATTAAATATTTGAACTATGTTAGATAATTCTATTTCAACAATTATGAATTATTATTATTAAATCTATCGTTTTTTAAATTAATTGTTAAAAATTCCCAATCACAACTGAAACCCTAGTTGTCCCGAATCATCCATTGAACTTTACCGGTTATATTCTAATCTTGGAACACCCACTCTTAGGCAAATTGTGAAGAAATCGTTGGGGTTATTCTATTCTTATTCCAAGTATGTCATATATCATGTGAGTTTTCCATACCCTGTTTTACTTTACTTCGCACTTTTTGGGATGAAACATGTTATTCGTATCAAAGTACACTTGTAAAACGTTTAAATACTGGTAATGCATGTGCAATTCATTTTATATTTTTGTCATAGTTATTTGAGACTTTTGTGAATATTATGTGATAGGCTCTTGTAAAAACAATAATTAACTATTGCTAGCCTAGCGATGTCATAGATTTATGGGCTTGACAAGCCTATTTGGTGCTAAAGCCGAGGTTATTGCCGACTCCTGATGACGTATTCTTGTTCATCATGGGAACCAAATACACTTAGCTAATCGAATATTTCGTTGTGGCCATATCTTTGTCAAGGTTTGATTGTATCATTATGCTATCTATATATTCTAGCATTATTCCTTAACCTATGACATGAATTGCCTATTAAAAGGTTTCATATATGTATGTACTACTTAATGGGATCTCACTAGCATATCAATGTTGACTTTATTTTTTACATATTTCAGGAAGTGCTCAATCTTAATTGCTAAATCTTCAAGAATTGAGTTTATCTAGGATTGGACCTAGAATAAAATAAAGAATTCATTTCACATTTGTTTCGTGGTCTTGAACTCATTATCGAATTAATGATATGGTTATATGCTAGAACTTATGGTTGTAATTTTCAATTTGAACCTTATGATTAATAATATCTACACATTGAGGTAGCGTTGTGTGGCTTTGAACAATCTTAGCCATCACATCTCAACATTTTCGCTATTAAGGTTGGGGTGTGATAGAAGTTGTCAAACTTTCAGGACTGTTGTAGCTGTTGCTGAGAAGTACTCTGCTTGTTATTGGGACCAAACTCCCACTTTCTTTTGTTGTTGTTGTCAGCAGTGGTTGAAGCAGAACCGTATGGAGGTAGTATACCTTGTGTGACAGCCTAGTCAGTTAACCTGTTGGCCAGTCTGATCGCCTCCTGTATGGTGTTTGGTCTTGAGGCAGTGACCATACTCTGGATTTTTGGAGATAATCCATGCAAGTACCTCTCAATCCTCAAAGAAGGAGGGGTGACCATGTTAGGGCACAGTGTAGCAAGCTCATGAGAATGAGTGGTATACGCCTCGATCTTAGAACCCATCATCTTAAGGTTCCAGAATTCCATTTCCAGTTTCTGCACCTCATCACGAGGGTAGTATTTTTCCTTCATCAGATTTTTAAAATCTTCCTAGGTGGTCTGGTTGGCAATCTCGACACCCAACATTTGTACCTAGGTGTTCCACCAAGACAGAGCAACTCCATCCAGAGTGTCGGTAGCGTCTTAACCCGATTTGCCACCAGGCAGTTGCACATCTCAAATACCGATTCGAGCTTCTCGAACCATCGTAGGAGTCCTACGGCTCCTTCCACTCCCTTGAATGGATTTGGTTTGCAATGTATAAAGGATTTAAAGGTATAGACTCCTTGACCTGCAACAAATTTAGATCAGGACTTTGGATTTTAGATGAATGTTATAGCTTGACAAGACTGGCAGAACGTTAACGCCAGGGATGAATTTGGTATTACTTACCGATCGGAGTGGGCTGAGGGTTAGGATGGTGGTTCGCCAGTGCATCAGCCACATGCTAATTTATGAGGGCAGCCAATTCTGCTAGAGTCATGTTGATGGTACCACGACCATGTCCACGCCCACGTCCAGACATTCTTAACAATCACAACATAAAAAAATAAGTAAAAATGCAATATATCAACTTCATTTAAGTATAAGTAACTAAAGAATTTAGCACACACACAACTAAATGTTCAAATAATAATTTCCGGCAAAACAAATTGTAAGTACGTCTATAATTAATCAAACCAAATATCAAAATTCAGAAACATAAGTCGGATGGGAAACAACCCTTCCCATCGAGGTATGAAATAACAAAAGTTTGATAAATGAATAAAACGAATGAAAAGGAGAATCAGTGTGAATCGACGGATCCGGTGCTATCCTCAAGCTCGTCCCCAGGCTGCTCCTCCGATTCCTCTTCTGGATCTTCCTCGTCAGGCTCCTGCACTGCGTTCAGTGTATTGACCTGACCCTCAAGAGTATCTAGTCGCTAACTATTAGCAGCGATGTCCACCTCGTCGTTAACAACACGCTCAAACAGATCAGTGACACGGCCCACATGCTTGTTATGACGATCAACTAGTACATTGAGCAGTCTCTTCAATTCCTTGATGTCCTCGGCCGATTCCCGCACTATTTTCTTCAATGCTCTGTTATCGTCCAACAGCTCAGCAACACGTTTAAGCTCGAGGTGTAAAATAGCTACCATAGCAGCCATGGCCTGCTCGGGAGGACAGGGAAGGGGAGGTAGGGTAGAGGCATCAAGATTCCTATATGGAGTGGACCTAGTATGAGACGACTTTCAGGAGGTAAAGGAACATTTTTCTCTTGAACTAGGTTGGTTACATACTGGGGACAATATTCCCACTTGTGAA
This sequence comes from Flaveria sonorensis, assembly GCA_025506505.1. NCBI lineage: Eukaryota > Viridiplantae > Streptophyta > Magnoliopsida > Asterales > Asteraceae > Flaveria > Flaveria sonorensis. The sequence goes on from CM046423.1 coordinate 200,949, forward strand.
CCGCTGGGTACTATGGTAAAGCAAACGACTGGTCATAATCGTACTCCTTGTTATTGTTATGACGCATGGGCCACTCATACGGACCCGTAAGTGAAGGTATAAAATCGTAATAAATGGGTCTCTTTCCTCGAGGAGAAGAAGAAGAAAGTGCAGACGAAGATGAAGCCATCCCTACAAAGAACCACTCACAGGAATAAGCAAGGCAAAGCAAACCAGGGCAGCTAACAAAGCTAAACGTGTCTATATGCATGTAACTAAGGCATCAGGCTATAGTCTAAATGCAATGCAAATGAAATGCAAATTTATTTTAGTTCGCTATAACCATTGGCTCTGATACCAATCTGTCACACCCTCAATTTCCACAAACGGGTTATTACCGTTAGGCGTGTGACATACCCGGATCTCAGCCACTAGTTACACCAAACAACACATCAATTACAAAACATAATTGCTCGTTAACGTTTTCAAATTCCCAAAAACAGAGTTAATGATATAAACATAAGAATAATTGCGGAAGCGTAATCAACCTTAATTAAATTGGCGCGAACATGCGCAAACCAATTAAAATGTAATTTGTAGAAAACTGTAAACTATTCATTTGACCCAACGATGATGAATGCAATGATGTGATGATCCTAACCGTGCGCACCTTAAGAACCTGAAAGAAACATGCTAAAGTGTCTAACACAAGGTTGGTGAGTTCATAGGTTTTGATAAACAGAACATAATAGTAGCAAATACTGTAAACAAAGTAATATCAGTAGATTGCTAGTCTACTTAACAAGTTACATAGTGTATGAAGTTCGCAACCGAAGCTGACAATGTAAATAAAGGCCTCGGTTGTGGATACCAGACCACAGCAACATGAATTAGGTCAATTAAACACCCATTTGACGTGCAGTCGTGCTAGTACGACTAGCCCGGGTGGGGTTTGTCAAACCCAGTAGATTTACTCAGAATTACCTCGCTAAAATACATAAATTAATGGTTCGATAAATGAGGACTTAAGTTGGTATAACACTAGTAAGCAAGTGACATTAAAGTAATACTGATCAAATGAAAATACGTTTAGAACACATGTTTCTCTCCCCCAAAAGAGTAAGAAAAAAAAGTGGTGTTGAGAAATCACCTTAGGGTGCACGGCAGACAAATGAAACCAAATACCATAACAGTAACGTCAACCTATTACACAAATAGGTTTCTAAGTTTGTGCATAAAATATGCTTACAATGCCCCAGTCATATCACACAAACCTCAACCCAAGGCAACGCATAAAATCAAGCTTTGACAACAATTCACACAAGAATTCGTTACAAATCATCTGTACACTATTTTGATTTGAATTCACTTGGAGGTGCTCCAAGACTCATGGGTTACTTCCCAAATTAATTATTTTGACCATAACCTCATCAAAATATAAATCATGTATCGAAACACTTGACCCTTTGTTTGCTGTCAAAATGACAGTTTTGACCTACCTTGACTAAAATGACAATAACTCAAGTTTTACACATCCAAATTGAGTGTGGTTGGATTTTCTGGAAACTAGACTCAAATATACAAAATTTGGACTCAAGAAACTCAGTGGTTGAGTTTATTATCATCAAGTTACAACGTGCACAAGTTTGCTAACAGATTCTGCCAAAAATCAGAAAACATCAAGTTTAGACTTAACGCGCATCCTAACAATGTTCAATAATTTCACATGGTCATGATATCACTTAAAAGAAGTTTAGACGCTCATCCAAGTGTCTTTGCACGTTCATAGACTTTAGCAAAACCCAAACCATACGATTTATATTCAAACCCTTTCCAATGATCATTACTCGACTCGATAACAACGTTTTCACATAATAATTGACAAACACAACTTATTTACCCCCACATGTTTGAAACAACCGCACATACATAGAAGCAACAGCCCCCACTAAACCCATAGTTAAAACCATACGTACTTACATACACATGATATACATAAGAGCACACCATTCACATCTAATACTCATATACATGCAAACATACAATACATAAAATATAGTAAACACACACATTCATTAGCATCATCCCTAGTACCAACTCTCGGCAGAAAGAATACACACATTCACATAACACAAAAAGAACACACCTAAGGTAACCCACACACCTCCCTACACACACACAATTACACACACGTACGCAGAACACACCACGCACACCAACAGTCATATACATACATACATAAATGTGATAGAACCTACAACATATAAACATTCATTCACAACGAAAACGCTTACACGTATGAATGCGATCATCGCAACCCTTGAACCCGAATGAAATCATACGTGGTGGTCATAACCGAATACCCAAAACCGTGATGTAATGAAAGCGAAAAACTAACAAGTATCCATACCGAACAAGAACAGAGGTAGTGAAAAGTCCCCGGTGCAGATCCAGTTCTCAAGCGCTGGTGCCGGAAGAATACGTTGGTTACGATGATTGTTTAGCAATGGGCGATCAGTGACTTGGATGACCAAGCTATCGCGTAGAGATAACACAGGCTACTGGGGAACACACGATCGCCAACACTACAACAATTTAGCTCTGTCCCGACGACATCTATAGCGACGACATACGTCGCTGGTATAGTTTGGTCTATAGCGACGACATAGTAATAGGGATTTTTGACTGGTCAAACTCTATACCGACGACTTGTCGTTGGTATAGAGTTGGCGGGCTGCAAAATAATACGCGGGATTTATGAAAAAACCTATGCCGACGACATGTCGTCGCCACAGGTGAAGTTATTTAATTTTTTATTTTTTTCTATCTCAACTTACAGATTTAAAAAAAAAAAAATTAAAATCCACTTTTCCCGACTACATGTCGTCGGGATAGATGAATAATATAAAAAAATAATTTCTCTGTGCCGACGACATGTCGTCTGGACAGGATTTTTTTAATTTTTTTAATTTTGACTCTATAGGGACGACTTTTTTTTACTCTACAGGGACGACATGTCGTCGCTATAGAGTGCAGACCCCTTAAATCGCATTTCAGACCTTCTGCCCCTTTTTTCAACCAAAAAAACCCAATTTTTCTCCCGATTTTCATCTCGGTTTATATGCGTATTTGGTATCAAATTGAAGTGTTTGAAGGTAAGAATGATGTTATTTACTATAATGAAGTTATATAATCTTGTTTTTATAAGTTTTATCTAAATTTTTATGTTTTAGGTGGGATTAAAGTTTAAAGCTTGAAATTAAAGGATTTGAAGATTTGAAGGTATGAAATTCGTTTAAAGCTTATGATTTAAGTGTTGTTTAGTGAATATGTTTGTGATTAGGTTTGTATGATTGTAAAAGTGTATATATATGTTAGTGTATGTAAGTTTGATGGTAGATTAGGTTGCACACCAAGTGTTTGATGAAATGCCACTATATATATTTTCATGGTTTTAAGTTTGTATGTATTTTTATATGTGTTAATTTATATGTATATGGTTTGATGTATTTATTTGTTTATGTATATGTTTATATGTATGTAATTATGTAAATTTTGTATGTGAATGTTTGTATGTATTTATATTTATATGTTTGTTCATTAGTATATTATATGTTTGTTTTTTGTAATTGTGTATGTAAGTATGTTGTATACTTGTATGTTTTTTGTATACTTGTAAGTGTGTATGTAAGTATGTTGTATACTTGTATGTAAGTATGTTTGTATTTTTGTAATTATGTATGTAGGTATGCTGTATATTTGTATGTTTGTATACTTGTAAGTGATTATGTGTTGTGATTATGCTTGTATGTATGTATATGTAAGTGTATATGAATTTAATGTTAGTACATCTTTGTGTATATGTTAATTGATAAAGTTGTATTTTCATGTTTTATAATACCATAGATATGACAATTGATAAGAGTTGGATTAAATTACGAAATCAGAGTTCTCCGAAATTTATAAAAGGTCTTCGTAGTTTTCTAGAAATTGCCAAGAACCATGTCGATAGTTTAGGAAAAGCTTTTTGTCCGTGTAAACGATGCTGCAATGGGTGTCGGCAGGATCTGGATATCATTTATGCCCACATACATGACAATGAGTTTCTACAATCATATAAGACGTGGACTTATCATGGTGAGAAACATCCACGTGCTTCAGAAATAAAAGACCTTTTTGCTCCAAGAAAATCAATTCCAGCAACAAATAATGAGATGTTTGATGTAATTGATGATGTTATGGCGGAGCAGAATATTAACGAAGAAAATGTAGACGAAGGTGGAACTGGTTTTGACCTGGAGTTTGATGTATTATTTAAGGAGCTGAATACCGAGTTATATCCCGGTTGTAGTTGGATGTCTTCTTTAAACTTTTTAGCAAAATTAATGCATATCAAGGTTATCAACAAATGGACGGATAGTTCATTTAACCAACTTTTAGAGTTTTTGAGAGTTGCATTCCCTAAAGAAAATCAAATTCCAGCCTCATACTATGAATCTAAGAAGAGATTAAGAAAGATTGGGTTAGGATATGAATCTATCCATGCTTGCATTAACGATTGTGCTCTGTTTTAGAAAGAAAATGAGATGATGCAAAATTGTCCGGTTTGTAACGAGAGTAGATGGGTTGACAAAAACACAAAGGGGAAGAAAGTACCTCAAAAAGTGTTGCGTTACTTTCCTTTAACTTCCCGACTTCGACGAATGTATAGCTCAAGATTCACAGCAAAAGAAATGACATGGCATTATACTGGACGCTCAACAGATGGTATGATGCGTCATCCAGTTGATGGGAAGGCATGGCAAGACTTTGATGAAAAATTTCCTGATTTTGCCAAAGAACCCCGAAATGTACGTTTGGGTTTGGCTGCGGATGGTTTTAATCCATTCGGTAACATGAGTCAATCTTACAGTATGTGGCCAGTTGTGTTGACAACATATAACACACCACCATGGTTATGTATGGAAGAGTCTTCTTTTATGTTGACCTTGCTTATTCCCGGGCCTAAATCTCCTGGAAAGGACATTGATGTTTTCCTAAGGCCTTTAATAGATGAGTTGAAAATGTTATGGGCCGAAGGAGTTCAAATAAGAGATGCATCAACCAAAACTGTATTCAGGATGCGTGCAGCTCTATTATGGACTATAAATGATTATCCTGCTCGTAGCTATATGTCTGGATGGAGTGGTCAAGGTTATATGGCATGCCCTACTTGTAACGTAGACACACCCTCATGCCCTATAACAAATAAAATAGCTTTTATTGGTCATAGACGATGGAGTGGTCAAGGTTATTTGCATAAGTATATTGTTGATGTTTATTGTCTATTTTTGTTGAAGCATGTCAACATATATTGCTCGAGGACACTTTTGTGTGATTCTAGTATGTTTAAGTGTGTTTGGGTCAGAATGACCCGTTTGAACTAGCTTTTGATTGATTCTAGTATGCTTAAATGTGTTTGGGTGAAAATGACCCATTTGAACTAACTCTTGTGTGATTCTAGTATGTTCAAGTGTGTTTGGGTCAAAATGACCCGTTTGAACTAACTTTTGATTGATTCTAGTATGCTTAAATGTGTTTGGGTGAAAATGACCCGTTTGAACTAACTCTTGTGTGATTCTAGTATGTTTAAGTGTGTTTGGGTCAAAATGACCCGTTTGAACTAGCTTTTGATCGATTCTAGTATGCTTAAATGTGTTTGGGTGAAAATGACCCGTTTGAACTAACTCTTGTGTGATTCTAGTATGTTTAAGTGTGTGTGCGCCAAAATAACTCATTTGAACTAACTTTTGATTGATTCTAATATGTTTAAGTGTGTTTGGGTCAAAATGACCCATTTGAACTAACTTTTGTGTGATTCTAGTATGTTTAAGTGTGTTTGGGTCAAAATGACCCGTTTGAACTAGCTTTTGATTGATTCTAGTATGCATAAATGTGTTTGGGTGAAAATGACCCATTTAAACTAACTCTTGTGTGATTCTAGTATGTTCAAGTGTGTTTGGGTCAAAATGACCCGTTTGAACTAACTTTTGATTGATTCTAGTATGCTTAAATGTGTTTGGGTGAAAATGACCCGTTTGAACTAACTCTTGTGTGATTCTAGTATGTTTAAGTGTGTGTGCTCCAAAATGACTCATTTGAACTAACTTTTGATTGATTCTAATATGTTTAAGTGTGTTTGGGTCAAAATGACCCATTTGAACTAACTTTTGTGTGATTCTAGTATGTTTAAGTGTGTTTTGGTCAAAATGACCCGTTTGACAAATATTCAATATGTTTAATGCAGGAAAGAATTCAAGAGGAGTATGTGAGATCCTCTAGCGAGACCGGTGGAGACTCGTCTGCTGTTGATGAGATTCAATGCATTGAGCGTGCCTTAGGTCAAAGGCGAGGACATATACGAGGTGTTGGTCGCGTGGTGAGACATCCCACCCCTGATTTTTGTAGCTCGCAACCTCCTCCAACACAACATTTGCATGATGAAGTTGCAGAACTTAGACAACAGCAACAACAAAATCAAGAAACTATACAACAACAACAACAACAAATCCAACAACAACAACAACAACAAATACAAGAAATGCAACGATTACTTCAAGAGCAGATGGAAATGATACGCTACTGGCAGCAGCAACGACCACCTGGTGGTCATTAGCGTTTGTATTTTTGTTAGATTTTGTTGAATTTAAAACTAATTGTATGAATTATCTGTTTGTTAAACTTATATTTGAAGTTGTATGAATTATTAGTTTGTTAAACTTGCATTGGATTTTTCTTGATTATTGTTTGTTAAATTTTTCAAAAAAATAAGGTTCTGCATAAAATAAAAAAAATAAAAAAAATGAGATCAATAGCGACGACATTTCGTCGCTATAGAGTATTTTCCTTTTTTTAAAAAAAATTAAAAAACACCTATAGCGACGACATGTCGTCGCTATAATTTTTAAAAAAAAAAAATTAAAAAACACCTATAGCGACGACATGTCGTCGCTATTGATCTCATTTTTTTATTTTTTTTATTTTTTTTATTCGATAAAATCAGAAACTACGACACTTATAGGAACGATTTGTCGTTCCTATAGAAAAACTTATGCCGACGACCTCTATCCCGACGACATATCAGCCTATTACAACTAACTTTTACGAACTAACTCTATAGCGACGACATGTCGTCGCTATAAGTTAAAATTAGCTATAGCGACGACATGTCGTTGCTATAAGGTGCCATATTTTCGTTGCTATAGACCCACTTTCTTATAGTATAGACCCACTTTTTTATAGTGCAGGAGGTGTATAGTTGTGGATGGGATGACGGCAGTAGGTCGCACGGTAGGGTTATGGGGAGGTGGGGTTGGATAATTTAAATGAATGTAAGTTTTACGAATTGTCATTTTTAGTCCATCCATTAAGGTTAATTATCAATTAGGTTAGTTAAGTTTAGTTGGTTTAGAATTAACTATTACTAATTATAATATCCACCATTATCATTTGATAATTAAAAAAGGGATTAATAAAATAAAAAAAAATTGTGGAGAGATGCTAGGTTACAGAAAAAATGGTAGCCTGAAAACTCGGATTGTCACATCATGAAATCAGTCGCATCGCGTGATGTTAACCTTCTGGGCTTTTGGCTTTCGTCCGTTCGTTTCCTAACTCCCCCGCCCCAACCCTCCAATTGTGAATCAAGTAATTAATGAGCCGCCCCTTGAAAATATGTGGCGGTGGTGACAGATGCAAGTGGCGGTGGTGACTGAATGAATAGAGTGATTGTTGTTGAACATTTCATTTGAAAATCCTAGACATAAATGGCGACTTACACACTATAGATGCAGATCACCGGCCACCATGTTTCAGATCTTAGAGCAATCGTTAATGGTAAAAGAATGTAAACCTTTTATGTTATTATATTCAAGCTTTTTGTAATTTGATTAACTTTTTATTCTTCTTTAAACATATTTAAAGATGATTTATAATCTCTTTCACACGTATATAAATATAAACGTAAATAGTTTATGAATATTTTTTTATGTAAAAGTTTTTTTCCACAATGAAAATAAGTAATACTAAAATTAAATAAATGTGTTTTATAAATGTTCAATTGAATCTCTAATTTTTACTTATTTATTTTTATAGGCAAATTGATTGTTAATAATCCAAACTATTACTTATTGGTCAATAATAATTCATACTTTTAATTTGGCGGCTAATAATCTCAACCTTCAATTTTGTTACCAATAATAATTCCAGTAGTATAATTAACATACATTCACACTCAATTTGTATTTATTATAGTCGTATATATCAAGCGTATATATCTAATAATTATTGTGAACGAAATCGAGTGCAAATTAAGCGTATATATCTAATAATTATGTTAATGAGACTGTTGTTGGTAATAAAAGTAAAAGTTGGGATTATTGTCAACCAAATTAATAGTATGGATTATTATCGGCCTATAAGTAATAGTTTGGATTATTAAAATCCAATTTGTTTTTTTTATGAATTTTGCCTCCTTTTTGTTTACGCTGTTTTTTTATTGATTTTTAAATGTTTTCTTAATGACGTTACTTTTTGTTATATAACATAATCTTTTTTACCTGTATTAACACGCAGATTACAGTTTCATTAAGAAAAACAAATGTATAAAAGATCCGCGGCAACATACAGTCTCAAATTCTAGTTCATAATTATATCATCTAACATAATTTTTATGATTTAAAAAGGTTAAATTATTTCAAATGTAAGAATACTAAAATAGAGTACATTACATTTTAAAAAATTTTATAAGTTTTGTTATTTGCACTTTTTTAATTTTTGTTTACTAGCTATTTTCTTGTCGGTCTCGAGAAATAAAAAAGACAACCTAGATTGAGCATAGTGTAATTATTGATTATAATTTCAAGCGCAGCTCAAATAACTGAATCTATCCTTGTTTCTCATCCAATTCATTTTTAAACTGGAAACGAGTATGAGCGCTTTACTTCATCTAAGCTATGTGTTTCTAATAAAACGTTTCTAAACTAATCATTCAACGACAATGAAAGATTTCTTAAGGGTTTGCCGCAAAATAATAAAGAAATCATATATAATGTGCAGTAATTTTATTATTATTACATGTTAATTGATTTAACCATTTTTATAAATCATATAGATTACGTCACATCATTTAGGTTTTAATTTCTTGACATTTTAAAATTTTAAAAGGGCATGAAAAAATTATAAAAGAATGTAATAGGATTATAAGTAACTTTTTTATAAATGAAACAAGAAGATTTGAGAAATACTATTATTTATGAGTATAAACTTTTAAGGTTGATTTTTTTAGATTATATATCATTTTTATTAGAGTTAATTACATGAAAGGTCCATGTGCTTAGGCATGTTTTCACTTCTCAGATTTGAAAATTTACGAGGTCGGTCTAAAGGTTTGTCAAAACGTAACACAAAAGGTCCCTAACGTGGATGACCATTATCTTTTTCCGTTAAGTCCTAGTAAACTACCAAAATATCCCTGACTATTAAAAAATCAATATTTATGAAAGATGAGACCCATAACTTCATCTTCAACCTTAAAACTCTAACCACCATTATTCTACCAAACCACCACCACCACCATCCTACCAGACCACCACCGCCACCCCCACCACTGCCGCCCAACTCTCTCTCTCTCTCTCTCTCCCTCACCATCGTAGTTCCCTCCCTTCATCTTCATCTTCATCTTCATCTTCATCTTCAACCCATCACTATAGCCCATCACTGTAACCCATCACCATTATTTCTTACTCACTGGAACACCACAAAAGCATCACATGGTAGATCTATGGTAACAAAAGCATCACTTGTCACCACCATTGCAGCCCTAACTTTGATTGGATTCAAGGTGGCAACCTGCAGTGTTGGAGATGGTGGTTGCAGTCTAGCGGTGCTGGGAATAGTGGTGGAGTTCTGGTGGTGTTAGAGACGGTGGTTGCAACCGGTGGTGATAGGGATAGTGATGACATTCCGATGGTGTTTAGGGATGGCGGTTGTAGAGTTGTGGTGGTGGGGATGGTGATGGCGTTCTGGTGGTGGGGATGGTGGTGGCGTTCTAGTGGTGTTAGATGGTGGTGGTTAGAGTTTAAGTTTTCACGAAGGGTAGTTTAGTCATTTTTTAAAAATTAACAAAAAAAGATAACGGTCATCCACGTCAGGGCCTTTTGTGTTATGTTTTGACAAACTTTAGACCGAGCTTGTAATTTTTCAAAGTTTGGAAACCAAAAATAAAAACAAGACCAAACACAGGGATCTTTCATGTAATTAACTCTTTTCATTATAACTCTTCTCTTATGAAATCTGAGTTAGTAACTCATGTATTACACAGACTTGATACATAAAATATAAAATAGTTAGTAACAAAAATTTATGAATTATAAAACAATATTTCAAGATAAGATTGAAACTACATGTGAGTAGGGACTTTAATTAAAAAAAAGATAAAAGATGTTATCATTTTTTAAACTTTTCTTTTTATTTTTTTGATTTAAAAAGTTGTTTTTTTTACATTTTGTTTCAAAACAAACGGTTTTAAAAATATCATTTTAAATATTTTCTTATAATAAATTCAAACTTTAATTATTTTTGTTTCATAAAAATTTAATTATTAAAAACATAGGTTTTAATATATTTCATATTTTAAAAAGGTTTGATGTTTTAGAAAACTTCTTATTTCATAATAAAGTTGTTTATTTAAAAAGTACATTAATAGAAATATTTTTTTTGATTTATTAAAAATTATTTTTAATCTAAAAAATTTAAATAAAATCATTAATTGTTAATGTAACTATTTAATAAGAGAGATAAGCAAAATAATTAAAATTAGGGGGGTCTAAAATTGTGACATGTGTCTTCTAAAACCTTTTTATAATTAGTATAGATATATATAGATAGATTTAAAGTTTTAGAAAAAGAAGGGTAAAATGGTATTTTTGAAAGTTTTAATAAAATGGATAATATGATATTTTAACAAAGATATTTTGAGTTTTAATTGGGGTTTATATGATATTTTACAAGTTTATAGGGGTATATATAAAATTCCCCTATTATTTTAAATATGTAAATTAAAAAATCAAATATTAAAATTATAAATCTTCTTAATTTAATAACTTATAACAACATACTAAACTATATTATTTATATTATCTCTTATCTTAAAATATTACTTATAAATTCTATTTTTTTTATCATTTTTATTTATAGTTTATTAGATATTTATTAGTTTTATTTCACTAATCTCTACTACTATATAATACAAAACACATGGATAGATTGGTAATTTTCTATTTTTCGTAAGACGCCTATAACAACTATCTAAACATATGATACATGTGTTTTATGCAAGTGTTCCTAAATTGCTCTCATTTAATGAACTTATTCTAATTAATACATGAATTAATGTATATGATTTAATCCACTATATTAAGTATTATTTTATTTATAATAATTTAAATTAACATTAAATTTATATTTTTACTATTTAAATTAAGTATTATATTATTAACTAAATACTATTTATCAAATATTTACATAGTTAAAATAATAATAATAATAATATAATCAGTATTTAAGGGTAGTCGGAAAAAAGACTTAGTAACACCCGCGCATCACGCGAGTCAATTCACTATATATAATAAAGTAGAAAGCAATAATTAATATCTATATTATCTATACTATTTATAAAGTATTTTAGAGTGTTAAAATAATAATTTGATCGTGACCTTAAGATAGCTATAGGGTTAGTGTGGTAATATTATGATTTATTTTATTTTAGTTTTTTTAATCCATATGAATTCATTGAACTTAATAATAATAAAGATAATAATAATAATAATAATAATAATAATAATAATAATAATAATAATAATAATAACAATAATAATAATAATAGTATTTAAAGTACTGATAATAGCTATTTACAAAATATAAACAAATTTTAGTAATAAGTAATAATGTGTAAATATACAAGTAATCAAACTAAAAATATATAAGCTTTCAAAACTGCTTTAAGGTTATGAATCTAATATCATTTTTATCTTATAATTATAAAAATATGATAGTTTATAAAATCTAAATTTGTCGTTATGATAGCTAGATTATATGAATATTTTGACATGATTTTTTTCCAAAATAGAGATGTCTATATAATTTTATCCATAACTACAGATTGAATACTAATGTACAAATAATCAAAATCAAGTGTTATCAATTTTAACAATCTGCGGCAAAGCATGGGATCACACACTAGTTTCTAATGACATGTAACATACAAAACATTTATAAAACCTAATTATTTTAACATGATGAATTTAACATGAGTTTCAAACCTATTATCTTCTCTAATAATCTCTACTACTATATAATACAAAACTATAGGTAGATTGGTAATTTTTTATTTTTATAAGACAGCTAGAACAACTATTTAAGCATATGATATAAGTGTTTTATGCAAGTGATCCTAGATTGTCCTCATATAATAAACTTATTCTAATTAATACATGAGGAAATGCATATGATTAAATTCACTATATTAAGTATAACTTTTTTTTATAATAATTTAAACTAACATTATATTTATATTTTAACTATTTAAACGGTGATGGTTTAACTATTTAAATTAAGTATTATATTATTAACTAAATACTATTTACCAAATATTTACATAGTTATATATAATAATAATAATAATAATAATAATAATAATAATAATAATAATAATAATAATAATAATAATAATAATAATAATATAATTAGTATTTAAAGCTTGTCAGAAAAGAAACTCAGTAGCACATGCACATCATGCGAGCTAATTCATTATACATAACAAATAGAAAATATTAATGAATATCTATATTATCTATACTATTTATAAAATATTTTAAGATATCAAAATAATAATTTTATCTTTACCTTAATACACCTATAAGGTTAGTATGGTAATATTATGGTGGATTTTAATTTAATTTTTCAATCCATATGAGTTCATTAAATTTAATTATAAAAATAATAATAATATAATAATAATAATAATAATAATAATAATAATAATAATAATAATAATAATAATAATAATAATATTTAAAATAATTATAATAGTTATTTACAAAATAAAAAAATTAGTAATAAGTAATAATATGTAGTAATATACAAATCGTCAAACTAATAATATACAAGCTCTCAAAACTTATTCAAGTTTTTGAATTTTATATCGTTATTCTCTTGTAATCATAAAAATATGATGGTGTATAAAATCTAAATTTTCGTTATGATGTGTTAAATTATATCAACGTTTCGACATGATTTTTTTTTCTAAAATGGAGTTGTCAATATAATTTATATTTATATCAACGGATTGAATACTAGTGTACAAATAACCGAAATCAAGTGTAATAAATTTTAACAATTCGCGTCAAAGCGCAAGTTCACACACTAGTCATCTCTAATAAAACAAAATAATTTTTGCCACTTGTCATATACTCAACCATTTTGGCACATGTTTTTACTATAACAATTCAACCCTCGTTAATGATGATATTAACGCTAGTGGTATTATATATATTCTTTCCAATTTATAAAGTAGTTTTTTAAAAATAAATAAAAAAATATGTTTCTTTTAAATAAAAAACATAATTTTTAAAAAACATAAAAATTGATGAAATATTAAAACTTTTAATACCAATAACTTTTTTAAAAAAATAACATTGTTTAAAATAATTTTTAACAAAAGTTTTTCAAGACAAATGTTTAAAAAATGTTATTATTGTCTTATTACTTAAGGTAGTTAATTTTACGTGAATTTAATCATATCTTGTAATAAAAATTATTTTATAATTTGTAAATATTGATTGCTAATTATTAGTTTAATACTATTATTCAACTCGTGTGGTACACGGGTTTCTAAACTAGTATTTAATAAAAGAGAAAAACAAAATAAAAAAGTCTAAACTTCAAACTCAACATGCGACGATCCAGATTATTTATTTATTACAATAAAGATACACATATCTATACTACTATATAATGAATATTAGAATGATACGATAATAATTTCATTAAAAATGTAAGACACCTATACAATCATTTAAGCATAGAGTACAAATGCTTTATACAATAGTTTCACTTTCATAATCATTTAACTAACTTCTAATTATTGTATCATTAATACATATTATTAATACATTTTTTAATAATATGGTGTTATTTAATCACTTCATTAAATTATAATTTATTATTTAATACATATTATTAATATATTATTTAATATATGATAAATTTATCTACTAAATTTTATATATCTTGAATTGTTTGCCCTTGTCTCTTCATATATTTAATAAACATTATTAATATATTATTTAATAATATAATATTATTTAATTCACTTCATTAATATTTATTTTATTTATGATACTCTAAGTTAAAATTTAAGTTTATATTTACAAATTATATATTTATAACTAAATACTATTTAAATTAAGTATTATTTTATTTAAATATTTATGTATATAACTTATATGTCTTCATATTTATAATAACTATAATAATAATATTTTTCTAGGGGCATATTATGAGTTTAATAATATTAATATTAATTTATATCTTTTATAATAAAAGTAAAAGGATGATAAAATGATAATTTTACATATGGATTAAGATATCCATATGAAAAGCTATGCTTAAATTTTAAAAAATTAACCATTTTATTTTATTTATGCCCTTACAATAAAGTATAATATATGATGCTTATAATACAAATGCTAAAGCATATACACGTGGACAAACAAACCGCCATTTATTTTCAGTGTTGTTCATTCATTGCGATTAAGCACTAATCACTCTTCTCTTTTCTCTTGCCGATTGTTAACAGCTCAATAACAATCAAGATGATAATTTATGGTAACAATTTCTCTATTAACTTTCTCCAGTCTATGCAAATTATCACCGAAAGTCGCCTTCGATGATCTTAAAACTCTAACCTATATTCATAAAACGAAACCCCTCTCTAAAATCTAGGTAATAAATGATTATCGACCACAAATACAACCCATGCTTTCACTAATCTTGTTGAAATAATATAGTTGTCTTAAAGACTTTTGTAATATACGTAATTGTTTTCTTTCATTCAATTTTTTCAATAATTATATTTTGATTTTTTAATTTACGTCATAAAGCACCAAGCCGATACTAACTAAAATCGAATTCCTAAAAAATCACGCAACAATCGCACCATGCAACGCGAAGGCATTTCCACTAGTCCATACTTATTAATAAAACAATAACTTTAGTGCGACGTGTCATTCTCTTAAAACTTTATTTTTTTTAATTTCTGCTTAATTATGCATATGTTCTCGGTGTTAGTTTAAATTTATTTAAAGATATTTGTGGAAAATTTGAAGAGTTAACCATAAATTAGAGTGTATCTTTCTTTGGAAATAAAATCAAACATGATTATTCTTCTTTTTTTTTCAAATAATTTATCTACAAAAACTGCAGATCACCTTCAAATCCATAAAATGCTCAGTTTATATTCGAATGGCGACAAAAATTACGGGATTTGTAAGGCCCCGTTCCCGGAAACCTCATAGTTGGGCATTCACTGCACAATTTATAAAACATTACATAATTTATTAACACATGTAGCGGAATTTAAACATCAAAAACCATTCAATAACGTTATAAATGTTGTTGCTAAGCAATACATGTTTGATAACAGTTACAAAAGATCATTAGTTGTATTACAAAACAACAGTGTTATATTCTTGAATGGATGTCAGCCAAATCCCTACGAGTAGCCTCCCCGCGTGCCATCCTCAGCAATTACCTGCCAACTGAAAATGCATAAAAGATAGCTTTGCTGAGTGAGTTCTAGTTTTAAAAACATTAGAAAATACCTTGTAAGCTTTATATAGGAAAATACCCTTTTTAAAATACCATATTTCTCTTTCGTATATGATCATACATCATACATACAATCAATTACATTCATTTTTATCATCATTAATTTCCTTCACCATTTCCATGGCCGCTCTTTTGAGCCTTTCACCTTTTAATCTTTCACTTCCATATGGACCAAGGTGCTATACCCCAAACAATGCGCATAAACCGGGTACTGGGCCGAGGTCTATACATAGACCCCAAACCGGTGCACGAAGCTGAATCCAGTACCGGGGCAGCCACCATGGTCCCATCAATCTTAAAGATTGACCCTGTGTGCATCCAACGGGTTAGCTAAACCGCACACAGTTGAGCTGACAACTCTACGGTTGTGAACCTCATTGTGAATTTGCTTGCAAGACTTTCTTACGTTCTTTATGTTCCACTTTCATTAATATTAATCTTCTATTTGATTAATAATACTTTGTAATTAAGAACACCCCACATAAGACATAACAATAATAATAACAGGGAACATAAGAACCGTGCAACACATAAATAAAATAATCAAATAACATCAACAAGTCAACCCAAGGTCAACCCTACTATTCTACATCTTCCAAAATATCAGAAAATATACTAAGTCTTTTAGGCGCATGAGAACTATGCAGGCGCATGAACCCTGCATAGGCGCATGAGCCTCCTAGGCGCATGAGCCAACACTTAGGAATTTCAGCATTGTTTTGGGCGCATGGGAGTATTCAGGCGCATTGGAACACTTAGAATATTTAGGCAAAGTTTGGGCGCATGAGCACTATTGGGGCGCCTGAGCCCCTACTTAGAATTTCTAAGGCAAATTTCTCAAGCGCATGGGCCTTGTATGGGCACATGACCTGGACTTGGACATAATTCCTCTAATATTTCTGGCACATGGGCCCTGTATGGGTGCATGGCCTACACTTATGCAGTTCTACTTTTCAAAATCCTTCCCAATCTGTTTTAACACCTGTTCAACACCTAAACATGCATTTCTAAGCATACCAAGCATGACAACAAGCATTAAACATGAACATATACACATATACACATATACACATACGAGTATCATACATAGGTGAAACAAAACCGTTTTACATGCATTTTCAGCCCCAAAACCGCTTTAAAACAAACATAAACGGGTTCTAGAACTCACCTGGTGTAGAAGACAAGTAAAACTCCTCCTAACTTGCTTTTACACACGAGTCCAAACACCTAACAAGCAAAACAACTAACCAAAAACACAAGCAACACTTAGAAATCAATTTCTAAGGGTGAAACCGAGCCAAACAACAACAAATACCACTAACCTTCGAAACTTCTTCCTTGTCTTCTTCAAAGAACCGAGAGAAAAATCTTCACAAACCAACTTTCTTCTTCTTTTCTCCTCGGCAGTAACAAGCAGAAAAGGAGCATGGTCGACCATGCTCTTTATGGGTTTCACTTTTTGACTTTTGTACAAAGTTACACTTTGCACCCTCCATCTTTGGTCCTTGCTTGCTTTATTCAAGATTCTTTCTCTTCATGGCACTTTTGGCCCTCACAAAATACAGGTGTTACAAGTCTACCCCCCTTAAAGAGGTTTCGTCCCTGAAACCCGTCACTTTTCGAATAACTGAGGGTAGTGTTGTCTCATCTCTTCTTCAGTCTCCCATGTAGACTCGAAACCCTTTCGATGTTTCCACTGCATCTGCACGAGTAGAACCACTTTATTCCTTAATCTCTTCTCTTTTCGGTCGATGATTGCCACTGGTTGCTCCATATAATTGAGTCGTTCGTCTACTTCGATATCTTCCAGTGATACAACCATATCTTTATCGGCTAAACATTTCCTTAGATGAGATACATGGAATGTCGGGTGAATCCCACTTAACTCATCGGGAAATTCTAGACGATAGGCCACCTCCCCTACTCGTGCAACGATTCGGAAAGGCCCTATGTATCTTGGACTCAACTTGCCCCTCTTCTGGAACCAAATAATCCCTTTCCAAGGCGAGACCTTTAACATGACCTTATCACCCATGTTGAACTCGATGGGTCTACGCCTCTTATCGGCTTACGACTTTTGCCTATCTTTGGCTGCCTTCATAAAGGCTTTGATCCTTTCCAGCTTCTCAGTTGTAGCCTCGATTACTTCAAGGTTTCCCAATTCCTTCTGCCCGATGTCACCCCAACACACAGGCGTCCTACACCTTCTTCCGTATAGCATCTCGTATGGAGGCATGTCGATGCTGGCATGATAACTGTTATTGTATGAGAACTCCGCTAACGGCAAGTGATCATCCCAACTTCCCCCGAAGTCGATCACACAGGCTCGAAGCATATCCTCAAGCGTCTGGATCGTCCTCTCGGACTGACCATCTGTCTGAGGATGGTAAGCCGTGCTGATATGTAGCCTCGTCCCTATGGCGTCATGAAATCTCTTCCAGAACTTAGATATGAACCGGGTGTCACGATCTGACACGATAGACACCAGCACGCCATGACAAGATATGATCTCTTTGATGAACAGATCCACCAATCTCTCAGAAGAATACGTCTCGCGGATCGGTAGGAAGTGAGCACTCTTTGTCAACCGATCAACTATCACCCAAATGGCATCGTACCCCCTTATAGTACGGGGTAGCTTTGTGATAAAATCCATGGTGATGTGTTCCCACTTCCACTCGGGTATATCCAAAGGTTGGATCTTCAAGTATGGCTTCTGATGTTCTGCCTTCACTTGCAAGCAGGTAAGGCACTTACTCACATACTCCGACACGTCGCGTTTCATACCCGGCCACCAGTAGTCTTTCTTCATGTCTTGGTACATCTTGGTGGCACCAGGATGAATGGAGTATCGAGTCTTATGAGCTTCATCCATAACTCAACCACGTAGATCCCCATATTGAGTAATCCACATCCGCTCAAAGTGAGTTTTAACTCCATGGGTATTCTCTCCCAACTCTGCAACTAGACCTCTCATTTGCTCGGAGTTGAGGCGATCTTCTTTCAATGCCTCTTCTTGAAACTCTTTGACTTGCGTCATTATGTCCGAGGTCATTATCAACTGATATGCCTTTACTCGAATGGGCTCGGGCCTCTCCTTTCGGCTAAGGGCGTTGGCCACTACGTTAGCCTTACCCGGGTGGTAATGGATCTCGCAATCATAGTCCTTGATCAGCTCTAACCACCTTCTTTGCCTCATGTTGAGATCTTTCTGCTCAAAGAAGTACTTCAAGCTCTTGTGGTATGTGAAGATTGTACACTTTGTTCCATATAAATAGTGCCTCCAAATCTTCAACGCAAAGACCACTGCAGCTAATTCCAAGTTATGAGTGGGGTAGTTGACTTTGTGGGTTTTTAACTATCGGGATGCGTAAGCTATCACTCGTCCATGTTGCATTAGCACGCAACCCAGTCACGAATAGGATGCATCTGAATATACCACCAAGTCTTCACTCCCTTTAGGCAGTGTCAAACAGGAGCTTGGGTTAATCTAGCTTTCAACTCTTCGAATGCATTCTCCTGTTCCCGCCCCCACACGAACTTCACATCCTTGCGGGTCACTTTGTCAAAGGTGAGGCTATCTTAGAAAAGTCTTGAATGAATCTTCTGTAATAACCCGCTAAACCCAAGTTACTGCGAATCTCGGATGGTGTCTTGGGTGACTTCCATTGCATCACCGCCTCAACCTTCGCCGGGTCTACCATGATTCCTTCAGTATTCACCACATGACCTAGAAATTGAACCTCGCGTAGCCAGAAAGCACACTTAGAGAATTTAGCATATAACTTCTCCCTCCTAAGTGTCTCTAACACTTCACGTATATGGCCAGCATGTTCTTCTTTGCTCTTCGAATAAATCAGAATATCATGAATAAACACAATCACTGATTTATCTAACATAGGCCGGCACACCTGATTCATCAATTCCATAAAGGCCGCTGGCGCATTGGTTAAACCGAAAGATATAATGAGGAACTCGTAATGTCCATAACACGTATGAAATGTTGTCTTCGGGATATCTTTCTCCTTCACCTTCAGTTGATGGTAGCCAGATCGTAGGTCTATCCTGGAAAACCAACTGACACCTTGAAGCTGATCAAATAGATCATCAATCCTCGGAAGGGGGTATCGGTTCTTTACTGTTAGCTTGTTTAGTTCACGGTAGTCTATACACATTCTCATACTACGATCCTTCTTCTTTACGAACAATACCGGAGCACCCCAAGGAGAGATACTCGGTCTAATAAACCCCTTGTCCATTAGTTCCTGAAGCTGATCCATCAACTCTTTCATCTCAGTCGGAGCTAATCGATATGGTGCTTTGGTAACGGGCTGTGCACCAGGGATCAGGTCAATTTGGAACTCAATCTCATGGTCGGGTGGCACACCTGGTAGATCTTCTGGGAACACGTCCGGGAAATCGCACACAACCGGCTTTTCAGACAATTGCGATGTCGACGCGTCCACATCCTTTACATATACCAGGTAGGCACCACATCCGCGTCTCATGCATTTCTCTGCTACCACCATAGATATCACTTTTGGCACCGTAGTGACGCGATCACCGTAAACCGTCACCATACTTCCATCGGGCGCAACTAATCGAATCATCTTCTTGCGATACATGATGTTTGCCTCGTAGGTTGCTAACCAATCCATCCCTAGTATCACATCAAATCCACCTAAGGGAATCACATACAATCTAGCAGCAAACCTATGGCCTTCTAGTTCTATGCCACAATCTTTTATCATACAAGAAATTCTAGTTGACTTACCAATAGCAGTTTCTACGTCAAAAGGCTCATCAATAATTCTACTACTAACAAGCAACTTTGCACAGAAAGCAACAGATATGAAACTCCTACTAGCACCAGAATCAAATAACACAGAGGCACAAGTTTGATTTACTAGAAACATACCTGACACGTCGTCGGGGTCTACCCGGGCTTCCTCTCGGGTCATCGTGAAGGCTCTAGCGCTTGCCCTCTGTCCACCCTCTTCAGTCCCCTTCTTGGCCCCGGAGCTCTCAGCTATCGGCCTCCTGCACTCATGGCTCTTGCGGCCAGTTCTGCCACAGTTGTAGCACTTCCCCATCCTATAATCCTTCGCCATGTGGCCGGACTTCCCACACTTGAAGCACACAGTCACACCCATCATACACCCCCTAGTGTGCTCCCTACCACATCTTCCACACTTCTTCATCATAGAACCAGAGGACACCACCCGCCGGTCATCCGTCCTCATTCTCATGTTGTTTGAGGTGAAACCGCCATGCCCAAACCGCTTCCCTCTCCAGTTATTACCACCATCAGCCTTTTTCACCTCCACCACCGTTACCTCCCTTTCATCATACAATCTCCCAGCTAAATCCATCGCCGATCTAAAAGTGCTCGGTCGGGCGGCGATCAAGTGCCTGCGAATGTCGGCCGGTAACCCCTGAATGTACCTCTTTATTTTCCTCGATGTCGGTGTAACTTGATCCGGCACTAGTCTTGCCATTTCATTAAACTTGGCGGTGTATTGCTGGTGGGTCATAGTGCCCACTTCCAGCTCCAGGAACTCCCTCTCAACCTTGTCAAGTTCTCGATGAGGACAGAACTCCTCGATTACCAGCTTCTTCAATTCCTCCCACCTCATCCTTCTGATGACACGGTTGTCCTCAGCCTGGACAAGATTGTCCCACCAACACAACGCAGTGTCAACGAAGGAGTGAGTAGCAAACTTCACCTTCTGGTCCTCCCGACACTCGCTGATCTCTAGTACCGCTTCCATCTCTCGTACCCAGCGGTGAGCAGCACATTGCCATTGCCATCAAAAGTAGGGGGCTTACACCTTTGGAATGCCCCATAACTGCATCCCTGTGTGGTTTCCCGCACTATCACCTCCTCGTCCTCAGTCGACGCTCCCCTGCCCGCATCCATTTCCTCCTCTTCACCATGGTTCCTCTCATTACCTCTTCTACCAGCAGTCGTCCTTCTCTCCTCCTCATTCTCCTTCCTTTCGTCCTCCTTCACAGCCCTAATCACCTTGGTCACCACAGACGGTAGGATCGTCTGTATGACCTGGTGAACTTCTTCCACCACCGCTTCCTTCATAGAGGCCCTCAAATTGGCACTCTCATCCACCCCCTCCGGGTGATGAAGCTCGGGCTCAACAGGAGCCGCTTCTGTAGTCTTGGTCTTGGCCTTTCGTGGCCTACCACGAACACCTCGTGGCCCACCTCGAGAAGCCTTTGATGATCTTCCTCCCGTCATGCTCTAATCACTATAAGATTCAAACACTCACACGGTCATTCAAGGTAATAGCTCAGTTAATATTAAGTATAGTAAGTTCCTAATGACAGTGGCCAGTTGTGATTAGCCACTTACTATACTTTTCATTCCCCGAGCATTTTCAATCCTGACTACATCAGTATTTAAATCTACTAAAGCACATAAATCAAATAACATGCACACATAATTCCGGTTAATATTATGAAAAGAAATACCTGATGGCACGTAGCTACTCGGGCTGGCATCCCTTCATTCGGTCCAATTTTCAGTTTAAGTTTAGGTTTATAAAAATGTTTACCCATTTCTCTTTAGCTTTGGCTCTGATACCAACTTGTAAGGCCCCGTTCCCGGAAACCTCATAGTTGGGCATTCACAGCACAATTTATAAAACATTTCATAATTTATTAACACATGCAGTGGAATTTAAACATCAAAAACCATTAAATAACTTTATAAATACCGTTGCTAAGCAATACATGTTTGATAACAGTTACAAAAGATCATTAGTTGTATTACAAAACAACAGTGTTATATTCTTGAATGGATGTCAGCCAAATCCCTACGAGTAGCCTCCCCACGTGCCATCCTTAGCAATTACATGCCAACTGAAAATGTATAAAAGTCAGCTTTGCTGAGTGAATTCTAGTTTTAAAAACATTAGAAAATACCTTGTAAACTTTATATAGGAAAATACCCTTTTTAAAATACCATATTTCTTTTTCGTATATGATCATACATCATACATACTATCAATTACATTCATTTTCATCATCATTAATTTCCTTCACCATTTCCATGGCCGCTCTTTTGAGCCTTTCACCTTTTTAATCTTTTACTCCCATATGGACCAAGGTGCTATACCCCAAACAATGCGTATAAACCGGGTACTGGGCCGAGGTCTATACATAGACCCCAAACCAGTGCACGAAGCTGACTCCAGTACCAGGGCAGCCACCATGGTCCCATCAATCTTAAAGATTGAACCTGTGTGCATCCAACGGGTTAGCTAAACCGCACACAGTTAAGCTGACAACTCTACGGTTGTGAATTTTATTGTGAATTTGCTTGTAAGACTTTCTTACGTTCTTTATGTTCCACTTTCATTAATATTAATCTTCCACTTGATTAATAATACTTTGTAATTAAGAACACCCCATATAAGGCCATAACAATAATAATAATAAGGAACATAAGAACCATGCCACACATAAATAAAATAATCAAATAACATCAACAAGTCAACCCAAGGTCAACCCTACTATTCTACATCTTCCAAAATATCAGAAAATATACTAAGTCTCTTAGGCGCATGAGAACTATGCAGGCGCATGAGCCCTGCATAGGTGCATTTCAACTATTCAGGCTCATGCTCTCAACACTTAGTCATTTTTCACTAACTCCTGGGTGCATGAGCCTCCTAGGTGCATGATCCAACACTTTGGCATTTCAGCATGGTTTTGGGTGCATGGGAGTATTCAGGCGCATGGGAACACTTAGAATATTTAGGCAAAGTTTGGGTGCATGGGCACTATTGGGGCGCCTGAGCCCCTACTTAGAATTTCTAAGGCAAATTTCCCAGGCGCATGGGCCCTGTATGGGCGCATGACCTGGACTTAGACATAATTCCTCTAATATTTCAGGCGCATGGGCCCTGTATGGGCGCATGGCCTACACTTATGCAGTTCTACTTTTCAGAATCCTTCCCAATCTGTTTTAACACCTGTTCAACGCCTAAACATGCATTTCTAAGCATACCAAGCATGACAACAAACATTAAACATGAACATATACACATATACACATACGGGTATCATACATAGGTGAAACAAAACCGTTTTACATGCATTTTCAGCCCCAAAACAGCTTTAAAACAAACATAAACGGGGTCTAGAACTCACCTGGTGTAGAAGACAAGTAAAACTCCTCCTAACTTGCTTTTACACACGAGTCCAAACACCTAACAAGCAAAACAACCAACCAAAAACACAAGCAACACTTAGAAATCGGTTTCTAAGGGTGAAACCGAGCCAAACAACAACAAAAACCACTAACCTTCGAAACTTCTTCCTTGTCTTCTTCAAAGAACCGAGAGAAAAATCTTCACAAACCCACTTTCTTCTTCTTTTCTCCTCGGCAGTAACAAGCAGAAAAGGAGCATGGTCGACCATGCTCTTTATGGGTTTCACTTTTTGACTTTTGTACAAAGTTACACTTTGCACACTCCATCTTTGGTCCTTGCTTGCTTTATTCAAGATTCTTTCTCTTCTTGGCACTTTTGGCCCTCACAAAATACGGGTGTTACAGGATTTCTTCATCGATTCCTCTCCAATTCGAAGGAATTAATGAGTGTCTTTCTTTGAAAATAAAATGATACCCTATTTTGAAAGATTGCACAACCATCCCAGCTTTACAACACTCGCGATTTATCTTTATAAACTCCGATGATAGCGTCTTCGACAAGCTTCATCAACGTTATCATTTTGGTTTCGGTTTCTTCAAGTTTTCTTCAAGAAAAGGTATTTAATTTTGTTATATTTGAGCTTTCATCCTCTGCGATTGTGTTTTTGGATTGATATTATTTTTCTTTCATTTTTTTATTTGAGGTTATCTGCTTTGACAATCCATCTTTAAAGAGGTATTACATGTTTCTGATTTTTAAACTCATTTATTTCTTTTTATGTATACTATCGTATTACAATATTTTTAGATTAAACCCGCGTGTTACATGGGTCTTTAGCCTAGTGTATATATATATATATATATATATACACACACACACGTACATACACACAGATATAAAACTAAAGATTCTTCAGCAAATATAGGTTTAACAAATTGAATTAAAATTATCAATTAATTTAAAAAAGGATTCTCAGTAATTTATGATTTCGTTCAACATAATTTAATTTGTTCAACGCACTTGTAATGAAAGAGTCATGTTTTGTAGCTTATACTATCTTTGACTTTCAGCGTTAATATTTTCTATAAAAATATCATTTGATATTTACACATTGATTTCTAAAAATTATTAGCTTAAACCTTTCCGAGCTTAGAAATATTTCCATATTGATGAAAAAATATATATCTAATTATGTATTTTAGAATACAAGTTCAAACTTCACATCACATTCTCATATTTACTCTCATCTTTAAATTATAATAAAACATATAAAAAAATATAATTTTACTACCAAATCAAGTACTTGATCCATATCTTCATTCTCTATATTTTAAAAAAAAAACTATAATGATCCTTAATATTTAGGGGTCACTGTCCATATTTCGTATTTATCACTTTATATTATTAATGAGTGGTAGTTGAAAAAAATCATCAATACAAAAAATAATAATAAAGTAATACTTAATTAAATTAATAATATATAAAAAACTTATTGGATTAACCTGAAATCTTTTTTTTTTTTTTTTTTTTTTGTTTTTTTTGTAACGGATGAGATTTGAACCTAATACCTCTTTCAAGGTTAATAGATTCTTGGGGCTAAGGGTTATTAGTGGAAAGAGTATTATATAAATCGTAGAATTGGGAAGTCCTGCATAAATATTGTTTCATTGATATGCTATTAAGATGAGATTTTCCTTCAACATTAATCCTTTCGTAGCTTTAGCTTACGTGTTGCTTTTGATCATACAAGTCTCACCAACATCCGCTGATTTAATCAATGAGATTTGTCAGCAAACCATTGATCCTTCTTTATGCTCCAACTCCCTTAGATCTGACCCTCGGTCAGCCAACGCAAGCCTCACCATCCTCGGACGCGTTTCCATAAAGAACGCACAAAAGAGCGCGAAAGCTGCCAAAAAGTTGATTCATTCTGCCATAAACTCCAACAACTATACACAATGCATAGCACTCTACAATGATGCCATTTCAAACATAAAGAAATGCAAGAAAGCGTTAAAGTCGCGCGATTATGGACAACTAAACACGTTTGTATCGGGTGCCATGACGGATGCTAGTTTGTGTGATGGTAGCTTCGGTAGAGGCGTACAAGGGCCACCCCAACTTAAGTTTGCTAGCATAAAGTTACAAGGGTTATGCAATATCATTTTAGTCATCTCAAACATTTTATCAGGAATAAAAAAATAATTAAGATTGTGCTTGTGATTGATCGATGTAACTTCAATTCATCGGCTGTGATTGCATTCAAAACCGTTGATTTTCTGTGGAGTTAATTTTTATTTGTGATATCAATTTTCTTATTTATTACTCACTAATTAAGGTATAAAGTTATTGATGAGCATTGAAGGAATATATATCAGTAGCGTATATAAACGTTTTGATACGAAATTGTCGCAAATGAATCATGGGTAATAAAAACTAGGAATTTTTATCTCCTCTCTATTTTAAGAAATTACATCTTTTTATTGCATTATTTAAATTTAAATTTAATGCATTTTATTTTTCTCTTTAAATAAATATACTATTTGATATAACAAATCTGTCTACTTTAATAAAAAGGTATTTGTGAAAAACACTTGGCAGACTACTAGACCATATGAATTTCACTTTTCCCGCCCATTTATTTATTTTATTCTATCACTCGTGAAGCTCCATCCCGGGTCGAATAACCCTCATCCTTTCAAATTCAATCAAGAGGTGAACAAATCTCTCATTCTCTTGGTTTCATTTCACTATTGAAACCTGTTGTTTTCGTGATATAAACTTTCCGTATTTGCCCTAACATTTTAATGTGTAGTTGTTAGGGATAGAACTCATGTATAGGTTTAGATGATGAATCAATCTTGTATTTTTGATGATATAATATGAATGACTTTGATTATATTTGTGTTTATTGATTGATTAATATTTATATTGGATTTCATGATATATGTTATATATGTATGATATGAGGTACTGATTAATATCTATGTTAATATGCAGTAAACATCAGACTTGGTGTACTGATAAAATCACTAAGTGTTGGAACAACTGTGGACGACTAAATTGCTCTTCCGTAGATGTTCTCAACAATATAACTGAAGATTGCTCATCCGTAGATCTCCTGCGGAAGAACAATTTCAGCTGAACAAGAATCAACCAAGCTATAAGGAGATTGCTGCGGAAGACAATATCTCCTACGGAAGAACAATAGTTGTTGCGGAAGCACAAGAACAATAGTTGCTGCGGAAGCACAAGACAACTGCTGCGGAAGGCTAACTACCTACGGAAGAGTATTTTCCTACGGAAGACTAAATCAACACTTGTATGATTTCTCATCATCAAGTAGTCAAACCAAAGTCAACAAGTCAATGTGGCAGATCAACAACAACATTAATGACGTCGATATATTCCACGTCACATCAACATTATTAATTATGTTTTATTCATTGTAAAACACGAACTCCCATGCCGATAAATGTGGCTAAGGATTCGGATAAATATTGTTAGCTTAATTATAGCGTTTAGTTAGCAATAGAATAGGAACAGAATAGGATCTCTATATAACATGAGATCGACAACATGAATTTGTAACAGTAGAAACAACAGAAAATAATAGTAACAGTACGAACATTACAATCAGTATCAACAACAAAAAGCAATAAAGCATTATTAAAGCAAGCTCTGAGTATTGTTTATCGGTTTGATCTTTCTTATTTGTGTTTTCATTCTGATTTTGCTTTACGTCGTTTAAACAGCAAGTATTGATAGTTCCGCTGATGTGTGAAAATGTGTATGTTAAATTCGAACAAGTTTTAAAAAATGGAATCACAACCTAAACCACACACAATCGGCAAGTGCACCGGTCGCAGTGTAGTGCAGATGGCAAGACCGAGTATCAATCCATGGACACTATAGCGTAACTCTAGATACTGAACTTCTATCGAATACAAAGTCAAAGATGATTTGATTTCAATGTTTACTAATAACCTAAGTGATCAAGAAGATTAAGAAGAGGGCAAACACGACAAGCAATGCAAAGCAAACACAAACACAAGAGCAGAATGCGATCAAATATATATGAGAAAAAGACTACCTAGGTGTCGAATCCCTAGAATCATGCAATGCTACTCAGACAATGACAATGGCTAAATATCCTACTCTCTCGAATAACCCCCCGCTAGAGATGTATCAAACAAAAGATAAAGATGAAATGTGAAGTGCTCGAATGAACCGGGTAGATCTATCGAAACCAAATCCTACAAGAATCAAGTAATGAATATAACTCTACCCCCAAAACCCTCGAATCGCAAAGCAAACCAAACCTTGAAGATTGAAATCCTAGGAAACCTTAACCATGATGTAATAAACGAGCCCGAGCTATCGGTCACTCAATCTACCCACCAATGATTAGCTAATGACCTAGCTAACCCTAATCGTCTTTCGAGTCACAATATGAGGATGCAAGTTTTAATAAATTGATTTTAATTATTAATCAAATTGGTCAATTTCTTAACTCAATATCCAAACCGAAAACCCTAAGATCAACGATCCAAATTAAATTCCAAGTCTAGGTAATATTTCTATATGCCTAAACCATTGAATTTATCAACCAATAATCAATCAAAACACACCAACATGCAATATCAAGAACAATCACAAGGCAAAGTTATGTAAATCACATCAAATAACCACAATCATGTCAAAATCGCATTACAATCATCAAGTTCATCTAAACCTAAGTAGTTAAACTGTTTAGCTACTCATAATATTCATCGAAACAACCGAATAATGTCTGAAAACGAACGAAATCATAGTTCAAAGTGAATAGAAACCGAAAACTAATGTTTAACGAACCCAATATGCTCAAAAACTTGAACCGGAAGCTTCCTAGACCTTTGATCGGCTCCAGAATCCTCAAAGATCGTCCAAGAATGCTCCAATGTCGCCTGGTGTTCGATCTCTCCAACCCTATGGCTGCTAGGGTTATAAACTTATTTTTTTCGCAAACCGACTCCCTTACGGACCGTATGGGCCTAAGCCTTACGGTCCGTAATCGTGTTAGAATTTCAGCGCCCGGGCCTTCTTACGGACCGTATGACCCTAAAGCTTACTGTCCGTAAAGATTTTCAACAATTGTTATTTTTCAGCTTATTATACCCTTACGGACCGTATGCCAATACTCCTTACGGTCCGTAAGCTTTCCTCAGCAACATTTTTTATGTTTTAATCAGCACTTTCCAGCACACCTTTCCGTGCTTTCTCCACTTTGCCTGTTTTCTTTCGTTTTCTCTACAGAACCGACTGATTTCTCAACAACTCCTGACAAACCATATTTAACCCAAATCAGTATCGAAAACGGGAAAACCATACATAAACAATCAGAAATTCCGGGAATATGATACGTAAAAATGTGTATAAATATAACATATCAAACATCCCCACACTTAACCTTTTGCTTGTCCCTAAGCAAAATCCCAAGCAACATGTCCAATTTAAACACTTGACAAACACGCAAATCTCAAACAAAGTAAAAAGCAAGCCACGAAATCATCAAGCACAGCGGTTTCCCAAGACTTGCATCATTCAAAAGGTCGACCAATCAAAATATTTTATTCCAAAAACCGGGCTTACCTAATCAAGCTTTTCTCACCTTCAAGCAACCAACTATGCAATGTCAATACCCCTTACAATTTCACTCATCTCTCGGCTATATATATATATATATTCGAGTGGACTCTCAAAACCAACTATGAGGCACGACATTCATAAGCTTGTGCGTCAATCAAATCTCCACCTAATTGCTTAGAACTAAACACGGATCAAGAGGACTTTATTGGGTAGGTAGGGGTTAAGGGTATTTTATTTTATTGGGAAGAATTGGCTAAAGTGAAAAATATATACGATAAACCGGATAAACACGAAACATATACAAACACATTGGTCAATTTGACCCACACTTTATTCTAATTTTTTTTTTCTTTTCTCTATTTTTCTCTTTTTTTTTCTTTTTTTCTTTTTTTTTTTATTTTTTTATTTTTTTTTTTCAAACATGAACATGTCAAACATACGATCCTGTTATCAAAGACAAAAATGGGTGACAAAAGAAAAGGTTTAGGCTCAAAGTGGTGTCTAAGGGTAATGGTGAAACGGGTCAAAAAGCAATAATATAAACAAAAGGTCTAAAACAAAAAGGGTGATCCTAATGCCTCTATCATATCCGTGTCAAATCCCAGCCCAAGGTTCAAATTGTATCAAAACGCACAAGTTCTAAAGTCGTGCAACAAGTCGGCAAACACACATGAAACGAAAATAGTGAACATATATATAAGGATCATTTAAAGGCTCAAATCTCACTATCATGTGGTAAATAAAGGCTACTGATATCGACACTGCACAATCAATTAACTCTCCGGTTCCATCCACTATCCTAGGCATCCCAAATAATTTTTTACCCCAAAAACCGATTCGGTCACACCTATTATCCCGCAACTTAAAGAAACATGCGCTCTTAGACTCGTAAACCCGACAATTAACCCGCTTTTAACCGACGCCTTGAAAAGGTTTTTTGTTTTCCATGCGCCAAGGGATCGGGACATGCTTAAAACCAACACTTTTTTATTTATTTTTTAATTTTTTTTAATTTTTTTAATTTTTATTTTTTTTTTGTTTTATAAATGGACTCTTTTATTTACCGGACTCCCTCATCCCCACACTTGAAAGACACATTGTCCTCAATGTGAACGAAAAGAAATAAACAAAAGAAAACAAAAAACACAAAACGGGGGTAATGAGACTGAAACTCCCCTGATATGCCTGCAACAATCCTCGTATAAATATTCAAACGCTCAGCTCAGCCGCCACCTTGAAAAGCGAAATAGAATCTGCAAATAATATTCGGCTAGACAAACAAGCACATCAAATAAACAACCATAATATATACACAACCACCCAACCGGTTACCCGTACAATTTTCCCAAATATAAGTATATCAAATACAGACCATGATCAGCAAAACAAAATAGGAAAAAGTACAAAAGTGGATAACCCAAAAATACTCCAGCTCTGAAGAATCACTGCTGGTCCTGTGGTGGATCCTGTGGTGGCTGCTGAACTACGCATCTCGACAAACCGATTAGTACGAACAATAACCGACAAAATAAAAACAAAACAGAGACACAAAAATGACCTTTACAAACTCTACAACTCGGGAGAAAACCCCGAGTGTGCAAATCAAACTCTCACGTGCTAACAATCGGGAGGTCTAGTACCTCCTCCTCTCTCTCCTCAGTCGGTCCCTCGACAAAATGCTTCAACCGGTGACCGTTGACCTTAAACCGTTGACCATCCTCACTCACAACCTCGATCGTACAGTATGGGAAAACCTCTGTAACCACATACGGCCCACACCAACGCGATCTCAGCTTTCCCGGGAACAGCTTCAACCGGGAATTATACAGCAACACCTTTTCTCCACACTTGAACTCTTTCACCTGCTTCAAGTGCTTATCGTGTAACACCTTGGTGCGCTCCTTGTACGCCCATGATTTCTCATACGCCTCATCGCGTAGCTCCTTTAACTCATGAATCTGAAGAAACCGCTTCTTCCCTACAGCTGGCAAGTCAAGATTGACTGCCTTAACGCCTAGTAGGCCCTGTGCTCAAGCTCGACTGGTAGATGACATGCCTTCCCATAGATCATCCTAAAGGGTGTGGTCCCGATAGGTGTCCTGTAGGCAGTGCGGAAGGCCCAAAGAGCGTCATCCAACTTATCGGACCAATCAATGCGACTGCTTCCGACAGTTTTCTCCAAGATTCTCTTAATCCCTCGGTTCGAATTCTCCACCTGCCCACTAGTCTGAGGGTGATAAGCCATTGAAAACCGATGGGTGACCCCATAGCGTTTCAAGACTTTCTCCATCTGTGAATTACAGAAGTGGGTGCCTCGATCTGAAACCAAGGACTTCAGTGTCCCGAACCTAGCGAATAACCTCCTCAAGAATCTCACAACAACCCTAGCGTCATTCGTAGTCAAGGCCTCTGCCTCCGCCCACTTAGAAACATAGTCAACTGCGACTAGGATGTATCGGTTCCCTCTCGACATGGGGAACGAACCCATGAAATCGATGCCCCAAATATCAAAGACATCCACAACCTAAATAGGGTTCTGGGGCATCTCATTCCGGGATGAGATATTTCCTGTCCGCTGATAGGCGTCACAGCTCCGTACAAACTCATGTGCATCCCTAAAGATGGTCAGCCAATAAAATCCCGCATCAAACACCCGCTTGGCGGTGTAAGTCGCTCCGTAGTGGCCACCAGTCGGTCCCTCATGATAATGCCGCATAATACTGTGGGACTCGGACCCAAACACACACCTTCTAATAACCTGGTCCGCTCCGATCCTGAACAAGTATGGATCCTCCCAAATGTAGTGCTTGACATCCGCAAAGAATTTCTTCTTTTGCTGATACGTCATACCCTGCACTAGGTCACCTGTAGACAAGTAATTCGCTAGATCAGCGAACTAGGGAAAGCCTTCCTCGTGAGCTTTTAGGAACATCAACACCTCATGGGGAAACTCATCCCCAATCCTATCCTCCCAAGTTTTCTCTATCTCGGGACTCTCCAACCTCGACAAATGATCTGCAGCGACGTTCTCCACACCCTTTTTATCTCTGATCTCTAAATCGAACTCCTGAAGGAGCAGAATCCACTGAATCAGCCTCAGCTTCGCATCCTTCTTCGCAAACAAGTACCGCAGGGCTGCATGGTCCGTGAAAATAATGGTCTTCGACAGCACAAGTTAAGACCGGAATTTGTCGCACGCAAATACGACTGCTAGCAACTCCTTCTCTGTCGTGGTGTAGTTCTGTTGGGCGTCTTTTAGGGTCTTGCTAGCGTAGTAAATGGGATGAAAATGTTTCTCCCTACGCTGCCCTAGAACGGCCCCAACGGCGAAGTCGCTAGCGTTGCACATGATCTCAAACGGGAGGCTCCAATCAGGAGCAATCAGAATTGGGGCACTCACTAGCCTCTCCCTAATCGACTCAAAGGCCTTCAGACACTCATCATCAAACACGAACGGCCTATCCTTCTCTAGCAACTGGGTCATCGGGCGAGCAATCTTCGAGAAGTCGCGAATAAAATGGCGGTAGAATCTCGCATGACCTAAGAAACTCCTAAACGATTTCATGGAAGTAGGTGGCGGGAGCTTAGAAATAACATCAACTTTGGCTTGGTCAACCTCAAGCCCCGCCTGTGAGATCTTGTGCCCTAGCACAATCCCCTCTCGAACCATGAAATGACACTTCTCCCAGTTAAGCATCAGGTTTTTCTCCTCACATCGAGTAAGCACGCGCTCTAGATTACGCAGACAGTGATCAAAGGAGCTCCCAAATACAGAAAAATCATCCATGAACACCTCCATGGAGTCCTTGATCAACTCATGAAAAATCGCCACCATACAGTGTAGGAATATGGCTGGAGCGTTACATAACCCAAAAGGCATGCGTCGATAAACAAAGGTGCCAAAGGGGCATGTAAACGCGGTCTTTTCCTGATCCTTCGGTGCAATAGGGATCTGGAAGTAACCCGAGAATCCATCAAGAAAGCAATAGAATTGTTATCCCGACAGTCGCTCTAACATCTGATCAATGAACGGCAAAGGAAAGTGATCCTTACGCGTTGCGTCATTGAGTCTGCGATAATCTATGCAAACTCGCCAGCCAGTGACGGTCCAGGTGGGTATCAACTCATTCTTATCGTTGACGACCACTGTCATACCCCCCTTCTTGGGGACCACCTGGATGGGACTCGCCCATGCAGAGTCCGAAATCGGGTAATTAAGCCCTGCATCCAACAGCTTAATCACCTATTTCTTCACAACGTCCTGCATATTCGGGTTTAACCTCCTCTGAGGCTGAACCACCGGCTTGAACTCCTCCTCCATCAAGATCTTATGCGTGCAGAATGAAGGGTTGATACCCTTGATGTCCATCAGCTTCCACGTAATCGCCTCTTGATGGTCTCTCAAAACATCCATCAACTTCTTCTTCTCCTCCTTCGTCAATCTAGCAGAAATGATGACGGTAACTGGGATCCCTCGCCCAAGAATGCATACTCTAGATGAGACGGCAACTCCTTCAACTCTAGGGGTGGGGGTGTCTCGACAGACGGCCTCTCTTTTGAAATCTCCTCCTCACTGATAACCTCAAACACCTCAAATCTAGGGGAAGGCTCGATAGCCTGCGGCAAAGGGTCCTCCTCATCACCCAACTCAGTGACCCCACTCCCCTGATCATCCACGATAGTTACCTGCGTGTCAGACGCATCTCTCCCACAAATCTCGCTGAGGAGGCCACCCACATGTGACATAAGAGAATCAATAAAATATAGAGTGTCATCATGCTGTTGGGTATGCCTTATAGAACGATGAATGTCGAATGTGACCTCATCCTCATCGACTCGAAGAGTTAGCTTGCCATCGTTTACGTCGATGAGTGCTCGCGTAGTGGTAAGGAATGGACGACCTAAAATCAGTGGGACCTCAGAGTCCTCGTCCATATCGAGGATGACAAAGTCAACTGGGAATACGAATTTATCGACCTTCACCAACATATTCTCCACAATACCCCTCGGAAACTTCACCGATCTGTCTGCCAGCTGCAGACTCATGCGCGTGGGCGACGGCTCGCCTAGATTGAGCTTAGAGAAGATGGAATAAGGCATAAGATTTATGCTAGCTCCTAGGTCTGCCAACGCATTGCTGACGGCAAGATTTCTGATCAAACACGTAATTGTAAAGCTACCAGGATCAGACACCTTCTTCGGTAGCTTGTTCTGCAAGACAGCAGAACACTCCTCACTCAATGTGACAGTCGTAAGATCCTCCAACTTCTTCTTATTCGTGAGTAGATCCTTGAGAAACTTCGCGTACTTAGGCATCTTCGATAGAGTCTCTACGAACTGAATGTTCACGTGCAGCTTCTTCAACATCTCGAGGAACTTGCCGTACTGCTCTACATCCCTACCCTTCACTAATCGACCTGGGTAAGGGGGTGTCGGCTTATACACCCTCATCGGCTCCTTCTCCACTTCCTTCTTCTCTCCTGAGGCCCCGCTAGACTGTGCTGTACTTGCTGGGTGCAGCCTCTCATGCACTTTGCCAGCAGGGGTCTCCATCTCGATCTCCTCGTCGACCGATTCCTCATCAACTACCGGCTCAACCTCAGCGGCTCCTCGGCCACTTCTCGTCGTGACTGCTTTAGCTGTGGCATTTGGATTACCCTCAGTGCTACTAGGAAGACCACCCTGATGCCTCTGCTTTAGCTGATCGGCAAGCGAACCTATTGTCCTCTAAAGATTCTGAAACGCTATGCTCTGATTCTTCATGAAGGTCTCGTGCTCCATGAATCTCGACTGTGTCTCCTGATGTAGAGTATCCTCTCGGGTGATGAACTGTGTCAGCAACTGCGTTTGCTTAGCTAGCGTATCCTTATTCTGCCTAAGTGTCTCCTCTATCATCGGTTTTTTTGCATCCGAACTCCCTCCTGCTCGTGCGTCCTGAAACAAACTCTGACGCGGCTGGAACCCTAGTGGGTTGCTGTTCTTCCGGCTGAATTTCGGATGGTTCTTCCAATTCGAATTGTAACCACCCTGAAAACCATTTTGATTTCGATTACTAACAAATTCCACCTGCTCTGGCGACTCCTCAGGGGCAATAGGACACGCGACCGTGTCATGCCTTCCTGTGCATATCTCGCACACCTGTTCTTTCTTCGCCTGCATCTCCTTCGTCTACTTTTGTAAGGAATCGATCTGGGCTTGCAGAGCAGTGGTAGTGTCAACCTTATGTACGCCCCTCTGTGTAGTAGACGACTCTCTAGACTCGGGAAATTCATAGCTACTCATCGCTATATCCTCAAACATCTCGGTACACTCCTCTGGTGTCTTGGCGGTCATCAAATTGCCACCAGCAGTAGTGTTCAGCATATTCCTCGTAGCAGGCGTCACTCCATGGTAGAACTTCTCGAAAAACGCCCAATTCTCAAACCCGTGATGCCGACATTTAACCAACAGCTCCTTGATACGCTCCCATGTCTCGTAAAACGATTCTCCTTCCTTCTGATGAAACTCCTGAATCATGCTCCTCAGACGAGCAATTTTAGAAGGGGGAAAATATTTGCCTAAGAATTTCTCCCGCATCCCGGCCCAGGTAGTAATGGATCCAGCAGGAAGAGACTCTAACCAAGCATGGGCTCGGTCAGTGAGTGAGAATGGGAAGAGGCGTAACTTGCAGGCGTCCTCGCTAACGCCTTGCTCCTGAAACGTATCACAGATAGCTGAAAAGCGAGAGATATGAACATTTGGGTCCTTGGAAGGTAACCCATGGAACTGGACGGTGTTCGTAACCATCGAGATGATCTGAGGCAGAATCCGCCAGGTATTGACAGCGATAGCAGGGCGGGTGATACTGGATCGAGCATTAGCCGCGTTCGGCCTGGCGTAGTCAGCGAAGACTCTCCTAGTTAGGGCCTCGTCACCCATAGTAGAAGCAGAAGATGTTACGTGTACCTGACTAGCTCTGAAGGTGTGAAGGCACTTACGGAAATATCGCTCGGGCTCGGAAGACGCGACAAACAAGGGTGGCCCCTGTGAACGAGTATGGTGCATGCAATGAAAAGACAACCTAAGTTAACTACTAAAGGAAATCTAACCCTACAGGCACAACTTGCAAGCAAAAGGCACCTAAAGGCAATGGAAATCTATGAAAGCAAGTAAACAACTAAATAGACGACTCGGGTCGTTCTCTAAAGTGCCAGTGTCCCCGGAAACGACGCCAAAAACTTGATGTCTGAAAATGTGTATGTTAAATTCGAACAAGTTTTAAAAAATGGAATCACAACCTAAACCGCACACAATCGGCAAGTGCACCGGTCGCAGTGTAGTGTAGATGGCAAGCCCGAGTATCAATCCATGGACACTATAGCGCAACTCTAGATACTGAACTTCTATCGAATACAAAGTCAAAGATGATTTGATTTCAATGTTTACTAATAACCTAAGTGATCAAGAAGATTAAGAAGAGGGCAAACACGACAAGCAATGCAAAGCAAACACGAACACAAGATCAGAATGCGATCAAATTTATATGAGAAAAAGACTACCTAGGTGTCGAATCCCTAGAATCATGCAATGCAACTCAGACAATGACAATGGCTAAGTATCCTACTCTCTCAAATAACCCCCCGCTAGGGATGTATCAAACGAAAGATAAAGTCGAAATGTGAAGTGCTCGAATGAACCGGGTCGACCTATCAAAACCAAATCCTACAAGAATCAAGTAATGAAGATAACTCTACCCCCAAAACCCTCGAATCGCAAAGCAAACCAAACCTTGAAGATTGAAATCCTAGGAAACCTTAACCACGATGTAATAAACGAGCCCGAGCTATCGGTCACCCAATCTACCCACCAATGATTAGCTAATAACCTAGCTCACCTTAATCGTCTTTCGAGTCACAATATGAGGATGCAAGTTTTAATAAATTGATTTTAATTATTAATCAAATTGGTCAATTTCTTAACTCAATATCCAAACCGAAAACCCTAAGATCAACGATCCAAATTAAATTCCAAGTCTAGGTAATATTTCTATATGCCTAAACCGCTGAATTCATCAACCAATAATCAATCAAAACACACCAACATGCAATATCAAGAACAATCACAAGGCAAAGTTATGTAAACACATCAAATAACCACAATCATGTCAAAATCGCATTACAATCATCAAGTTCATCTAAACCTAAGTAGTTAAACTGTTTAGCTACTCATAATATTCATCGAAACAACCGAATAATGTCTGAAAACGAACGAAATCATAGTTCAAAGCGAATAGAAACCAAAAACTAATGTTTAACCAACCCAATATGCTTAAAAACTTGAACCGGAAGCTTCCTAGACCTTTGATCGGCTCCAGAATCCTCAAAGATCGTCCAAGAATGCTCCAATGTCACCTGGTGTTCGATCTCTCCAACCCTACGGCTGCTAGGGTTATAAACTTATTTTTTTCGCAAACCGACTCCCTTACGGACCGTATGGGCCTAAGCCTTACAGTCCGTAAGCGTGTTAGAATTTCAGCGCCCGGGCCTTCTTACGGACCGTATGACCCTAAAGCTTACGGTCCTTAAAGATTTTCAACAATTGTTATTTTTCAGCTTATTATACCCTTACGGACCGTAAGCTTTCCTCAACAACATTTTTTATGTTTTAATCAGCACTTTCCAGCACGCCTTTCCGTGC
Organism: Flaveria sonorensis; assembly: GCA_025506505.1. Classification (NCBI taxonomy): domain Eukaryota; kingdom Viridiplantae; phylum Streptophyta; class Magnoliopsida; order Asterales; family Asteraceae; genus Flaveria; species Flaveria sonorensis. Next base: position 239,330 of record CM046423.1, read on the forward strand.
TTTCTCCACTTTGCCCGTTTTCTTTCGTTTTCTCTACAGAACCGACTGATTTCTCAACAATTCCTGACAAACCATATTTAACCCAAATCAGTATTGAAAACGGGAAAACCATACATAAACAATCAGAAATTCCGGGAATATGATACGTAAAAATGTGTATAAATATAAGCATATCATCTGCGATCAATACTTGTAGCAATCAAGACTGATAATTCCTGAACGATCCTTGGATTCACAGGTGGTATCAGAGCTGTGGTGCTCATTGATTCCGATCAATTGATCTATCAACTGTGATTGGGTTTAAACGATTTTCTTAAAACAAAATATACTTGCTTTCATATAAAATTAATTAACATGAGCAATTCAGTAGTTGGTGCTTATCAACCACCGAGACTTGAAAATAAATCTGATTTCAAAACCTGGAAAATTAGATTTAGAAATCATGTTAACTATACTGATTCTGATTTATGGGCTTCGATCACCGAAGGTCCTTATATTCCACCTGCCTTGGGTGCAGACTATAAGGATAAAAACCAACCCATAAGTCTGAAGAATCTATCCCCTGATGATGCCAAAAAGGTCAAAATTGACATCAAGGCATACAACATGCTCACTATGGCTTTGCCTGAAGAGCTGCTGATCAGGTGCGAATCATACAAGAATACTAACTCATTATGGAAAATCCTCCACACTCTGTGTGAAGGTAGTGATGAGATTAAAAGTATCAAAAAAGACACTCTTCGGGCTCAATATGAAACCTTTCGTCATATTCCTGGTGAGTCTGTCCCTCAACAACTGCATAGATTCATGCAGCTTGTCACTGAGATGAATATACTGGAACTTGAGTACAGCAATGAAGAACTTAACAAAAAGATGCTGCACTCATTGCCAGAAAGCTGGACTCAGACTGTGTCTAAGTTTAAGAACACAATTGATCTAAAGGCAATAGGCTTAGAAACCTTAGTGGCAAAGGTAGAAGCACTGGAGCTGGACGAGAAGACTAGGAACAAGAGTGTGAAAGCACCAATCGCTCCCTATCAATTCAAGGAACTGAAGAACTCATGAAGTGCTTTTATCACTAATGAAGCTGAAGACTAATCCTGTGAAGGAAGTGATCAGGAAAAGGAGACTAGCTTTTATGCTGCTAAGTCTTCTAGCTCAAATTCCCAAGGTAATCAGCACAGAAAGTCCAAATCCAAGGCTGATGAATCAAAGAACAAGAAAAATAACAAGCATACAGAACCAATTACTGTGGTTCTGGAGTCTGAAGAACAGAAGGCAGCCTTTACAGCATTCAGTTCTAGTTTTCAGGCTTATTTAGGCAGCACCCTGACACCGGCTCACTTTTGCCAACAAGACTTAGAAGAACTTCATCCTGATGAAGTGAAGGAGATGGACTTGCAATGGCAGATGGCTATGATTGCCTACAGAGCCAAAATGTATATGAAGAGAAATAAAGGGCTGTCAGTAGGAGGAAGATCAACCAAGATTGGTGTGGACAAGTCCAAAGTTAGATGCTTTAAATGTAATCTATACGAACACTTCTCCAGGGAATGTAACAACCAACAGCAGGCCACTGACCAAAGACAACCTGCTCAGAGGAGTTTCTCACAACCCCAATTAACCAATACATCCCCACCAATAACTAACAATAACACAAGTAAATCCAATACTAAAGAAACTAGTTTAATCATTTTGCAGGATGGTACTTGTGACTGGAGCATCTATGAGAAAGAAGTTCTGGCTGAAAATCAAGCATTGATGGCCAACATGGAAAGCAAAGTTCCTCCAATGGCTACTGAGGTAGGAGAAAGGTTATGTTCTCCTACTTGTATAGATGAGGTAGAAAGATATAGATCACATGCTCAACAGTTAGCTGATAAAGTAAAAGAAAAAAAGATTTTAAATGAATCACATGTAAGAGAACATAAACTTTATCAACTCAAAATAAACTCTTTACAAAAAGATTTAGACAAATTAGTTTCTGAAAATTACAACTTAAAGGCACAAGTTGAGCATTTAACTGCATCATTAACAAAATCTATGTCAAATCATGCAGCTACTGAGGTGAAACTGCAGAAATTCCAACTGTCAGCACATCAGTATGAGAAATTGCTAAATTCTCAGATTGAGAATAAGCACAAAACAGGTTTGGGATTTCATGCAGTTCCACCACCAGTAAATGATAACTATACTTCTCTACCAGAATCTATGACCAACAGCCTTTCAAATCATTTTGTGTCTAGTACTTTGTCTGAGTCTGAAGATAAAACTAATGACAAGTTAACTAATAACACTGAAACTGATTCATCAGAATCAGAACAATCAAAACAAAGCACATCTGATTTTGATCATGACAACTATGATGATCAAGATGATGATAGTGAATATGAACATGCTGGTGTGGTTAAGGGTAAAATTCATGTGAAAGAACACTTCCAAAAGTGTTAAATGAACCTAAACTACCCTATCCACCAAAACAAAGAAACCTACTAAAAACAATTCACAAAAGAATTGAACAATTAAGTGAAGGTTTACAAGCAACCAATAAACAAACAAAAGAAAAACCAGCAAAAAGATCCTCTGAAGAAAAGGCTGTGACTTCAGTGGATCATCTACGGAGGAGGTCTGTCAAATCCACAGAAACCATGAAGAACAATCAAAAAGGTGCTCAACCAAAATCTAGCAAACACAAAGTATAGAATAATCACCTAAAGGCTGATCAAGAACCCTTTGACATAATGTTAGGAAGAGGTAAGGACTCTTCAGCAGCAAAAATGGAGAAAGAACACAAAGTGCATAAAGCTGCACTAAAGAGAAAGTCTAAGGCAAAGGCTATCTCTGAAAGTGATGCTGAAGACATGTACTGTAAATGGTGTGACCTGCACAATCACAGTACAGAAGATTGCTACTTCAGCAGCTATTGCTCAATATGCAATATGAACAATCACATGACTAGTGATTGTTACTTCAACAAATATTATGCAATATGCAACAAAAATAATCACTATACTCAGGACTGTTTCTTCAATAAGAAGAACATAACAAAGATCCTGAAGAAAAAGAAGGAAGACTCCTCTGAGTCAGACTCACAGTCTTCAGAGGAAAATAAAAGTAGAGTCAAACAACAAAGACAAAAAATCACAAACAAAACAACTACTAAGGTGCACATAAACCAAAAGAAGGAAAAACAGCAAGTGCAAAGAAAGACACCACACAAAAAGGTGGCACTTGAAGAAGAAGATGACTTCTTTGACCACTTTGACAAAGGCAATCATGTGCCTCAGTCTAAGTCAAAGGATGCAGAAACATTCTCTGCATCTACTTCAAAGAGGAAGTCTCAAAACAAAGAAATCACTGACAAAAGCAGTACAAATCAAGATAAAACAACCTCAACATCATCCCCAAATACATCCAAACACAACACAAAACATAATGAACTAACTGATAACAAATCTAACTTAGAAACTTCAAGACTCATCCACGAGAAAGTTACTATTTTAGATAACAATGGCAAGCCCAAGACCATTAAGGCTTGCGCTCCTAAGTCTAACTGATCTTATTTTGTTTTGCAGGAACATCTAAGGAGGGCTGACAACAAGTGGTATGTTGACAGTGGGTGTTCCAGACACATGACAGGAAACTGTACCCTTCTACAGGACTTCAAACACAAAAATGCTTCGTATGTAGCATTTGGTGGGGATAAAAAGGGAGGTAAAATCACTCGGGAAGGGATAGAGTATTAAAATTTGAGAAAGTAAACTTTTGTGAAAATTTGCAATTTTACTTATTAAGTGCGTCTCAAATTTATGATCAAAATTACACCACATCCTTTGATAACTCTGACTGTTATATCCTTAAACCTAGTTTTAAAATTCCAGAACACTGGATCCTTCTTAAAGCACCACGAAAAGGTAATACTTATGTGTTGGATATGAACAACACATCACTAACAAGTAAGGAAACTTGCCTGATATCTAAGTCATCAGAAGATGAGTCATAATTGTGGCATAGAAGGCTAGCACACTCAAACATGAAAAACATGAATAAACTAGTGAAGAAAGACCTAGTCATTGGCATTCCTAAGAAAGAATTTTATTGTTCTAATCACTGTTTATCATGTTACAAAGGGAAACAACATAAAGTTTCCCACAAAATAAAAACAATCAACACAAATACAACACCACTCAAACTACTGCACATGGACTTATTTGGTCCAACAAATGTTTTAAGCATAGGAAAAAGACAGTATTGCTTGGTAATTGTTGATGATTTCACTAGATTTACTTGGGTATTTTTCTTAAAACATAAAAGTGAAACATCAGAAATTCTAATGGAGTTTATCACTAAGATAGAAAATCAACTTGATTTAAAAATCAAAATAATAAGAAGTGATAACGGAACTGAGTTTGTTAACTATGTGTTAGACTCCTTTTGTAGGGACAAAGGCATAGCAAGACATTTAGTGCCCCAAGAACTCCATAACAGAATGGAGTTGCTGAAATGAGAAACATGACTCTCATTGAAGCAGCTAGAATTATGCTAGCTGACTCACAATTACCAATTACTTTTTGGGCAGAGGCTGTGAATACAGCCTACACTGTTCAAAATAGAAATCTAATTGTGAAAGAACATAATAAAACACCCTATGAACTATTATTTAAAAGAAAACCTTTTATAGGATATCTTAAAACATTTGGGTGTCATGTATCTGTTTTAAACACTAAGTAACAGTTAGGAAAATTATCTGAAAAAGCCTATGATGGTTTCTTTGTTGGTTATTCATCAACTTCTAAATCATATAGTGTATATATTCCACATGATAATATTGTGGAAGAAACCCCTAATGTTTCTTTTGATGAATCCTTATTTACTCAATCAGTAAAAGGATCATCTTGACAAAGCCTTATATGGCCTGCATCAAGCTCTAAGAAAGTGGTATGAGACCTTATCCAAGTTCCCCCTGAAACATGGATATAAGAGAGGAACTATTGGTCAAACTCTTTTCTTAAAAACTAAACATCAGGATCTTTTAGTGGTTCAAATATATGTGGATGACATCATATTTGGATCCACTAACAAGAAACTGTGTGAAGAGTTTGAATTATTAATGTAATCTGAATTTCAGATGAGCTTAATGGGAGAGCTAACTTTCTTCCTGGGATTACAAGTTCATCAGAAACCAGATAGGATCTTCATCAATCAAGAGAAGTATATGCTGCAAACCTTGAAGAAATACAATCTAGCATATGCTTCTTTATGCAAAACACCAGCATCCACCATAGAGAAAATCACTCCAGATTCAACAGGGAAGTCTATTGATCAAAGATTATATCGGTCTATGATAGGTTCTCTAATGTATCTAACTGCTAGTAGGCCATATATAATGTTTACTGTTTGTGTGTGTGCTAGGTATCAATCAGATCCAAAAGAGTCTCATTTAAATGCTGTTAAAAGAATCTTTAGATACCTCAAAGGGAAACCTGCCCTTGGCCTATGGTATCCCAAAGAAGGAGACTTTAAACTGTTCTCCTACTCAGATAGTGACTATGGAGGCTGCAACAATAACAGAAAATCCACAACTGGTGGATGTCAATTTTTAGGACCAAGACTTGTGTCATGGCAGTGCAAAAAGCAGACAAATGTGTCAGTATCAACAGCTGAGGCTGAGTATATAGCTGCTTTAGCTGGTTGCTCTCAGGTTCTTTGGTTGTAAAACTAATTACTTGACTATGGTTATAATTTTCTTCAAACTCCTATACATATTGACAACTCAGCTGCTATGTTTATAACTGCTAATCCGATACAACATAGTAAAACTAAGCACATAGAAATTAGATATGATTTTCTAAGAGACTACTCAGAAAAAGGTCTAATTAAATTGGTCAAAGTAGATACAATAAATCAGCTTGTTGATTTATTCACTAAGGCATTTGATTCTATCAGATTTAACTTCTTAATAGAATCATTAGGCATGATCAACTTAGAATAAGTTCATCATATCAACAATAGACATAGGTGTGTCCTAACTGAGAACATATGAGAACACTTGTGTAAGGCACAGATATTCTAAGGACATGATAGTATGCTATAACTGACATAGCTCCTGCTTTCAACTTAACAACTATCTACTGATCCGATGTGTTGGATATGTGAATAGGTCCATCTTGAGTGGAAAATCAGGTATGTCATGCTCAACTTAAATATCAGATGACTTATTATGACTAAGTCATTATGAGGTGTTTATTAAGTAAGTCTAATCCAGATGTGAAAACTTCATTGCCCAGGCACACTTACTACGTTGTAACACCTTATAACCTCTATCTTTACGCATCTTGACTCTCTGTTTTGCGTAAGAAAAGACCTGAGTCATGGGTCACCTCTGTTTTACGTGAGTAAAGACCTGGTGCCCTGATGCAAATCATCAATCTCCAAAATGGAGTTGCTCTCAAAAGAATCCAAAAGGATCAAATGTAAAATTATCCAAAGAGCATGCATAAACAATCAGCATTAATAAGATTTCAAAGAAATCTTAAGATAGAGCTTATAATCTACGGAACATGGGTCAAGTGTGATAAAGTGATGGATTGGGCAGTTTCTAGAAAGGACGCACTTTCACAACATCTTGCATGATGCACTCATTACTGTTCATCACTAAACTAACCACAACATGATAATAAGCATGACATATTCGACCTACACTTCTGTTTGAACTTCTGCGGATCACAATATTTGCAATCTGCACTAGATCAGTAGCTATCTAAATTAACTTTAACATGCAGGAGTATGTCTGTTTATAGTATGATCCTTTAGTTTATCCAACAATTGCCCGGGCATATCATTATACTCTCTATGTTTATCAAGTAGTAACTACAAATTCATGATCTTCTCTTATAAATTTTTGATAAACACATGATTAATCATAAATTTAGGGGGAGTAATACGCTTATGAAACTATGTTAAACATCCTGAGTTGAAGAAAATTGGAACTTGAGCACTAACTTGGCTGCAGGATTTCTGAAACAAGCATCTGCTGATGCATAATTGCCATGAAACAAGTCACAAGGTCCAATAGCAAAACATCAAATGAATTGACCATACTTTTCCTTCGGAAGAACAAATTTATTCTTCCTTCGGAACAAGCATAATAAAAAATTACTCTTCGGAAGATGTAACAAAATTGCAAAAGCTCATCCGTAGATAATCTGTGAAAGACAGAATGTCAACTTCCGTAGATGCAATACGGAAGAAACAGAGATTATGACCTCCATAGATAACCATACTTTGCTCTATTAATTGTTTGGATATTAATTGCTCATTGCCTTATTAATTGTTTAATCATTCAGTGCATAGTTATTATTTATCCATAGTTATTAATAGGCATAGTTAATACTCTGAGGGGTAAAGTGTAAATCTGAGGAAAGATTAAATGCGACTGGGTCCCACTGAAATAGGATAAGGTCCAAAGGTAAAACCTCGGAGGGTTAAGTGTAACAGGCTATCCGCAAAAGTATATATAGGCGCTTCGACCGTTGGCCTATCTACCACTTTCAAAACACCCCCAAATCCAAAATCATCCTATTTCAACACCTTAAACCCTCACCAAAAACACATCCCAACACACCAACTGCGTAATTAGCTCTGCCGTAATGGCTAATCGATTCGTCAGAGAACACAATGTGTGCGCGTACCTCGATCAGAATGTGGATGATGAGTGCAGACCCATCATCCGGTACTTAAGAAGATCTCAACTCCACTACGCACTCACAGCTGATCCAGTCATCTATATGTCGTATATGATGAATTTCTGGAGCATTGCAGCTATGGGAGAAGGAGATAAAGGGGCAACGATAACCGCAACGATTGGGAATCTGCCCCTACGGGTAACTCAAGGCACTATACGCAGTGCACTAGAGTTGGGAGAGGAAGAAATAAGGCACCCGGATGTGTTCGACCATGATTACATCCAGAGGGTGTTCAACCTGATGGGGTACGATGGCGACTACAACAACGGAGAAATCAAGAAAGGGAGATTAAGCAAGCCCTATCGTTTCTTATGCCACACTTATCTTAAGTGTATATCCAACCGAAATTCCGGGTTGGATAGATTCTCGAGGCATATATCTTCCGGCATAATTGGAATACTTGAAGGTAGAAAGTACAACTATGCCAAGTATATCCTAAACTGCCTTTGCGATCACGTACGGGTGCAGAAACAAGACAAGATGTTCATGTTTCCAAGGTTTCTACAAGTGATCATCAATGAACAAATGCTCGAGGTAGAGAGAGAAGGAGATATGTGCATACCAAACCATCTGGACAGGGCAATACTCAACAAACTAACTGGGTGATATGAGGGAGGAGATGTAGAATTGTTTGCCCACATACTGGATGAAAATGAGGAAATACCTCAGGAGCTACTATGGGTTGCAGAACCACAACCTGCAAGCTCATCAGCTAGCTCTTCCACCCACTCCCTACCACAAACACCATAGCATACATCACCCAAATCTCCTCCGAGAGAACCTCCACCACCAACATCACCTGTTCACTTGATATCTTCATCAAGTGACAACATTGAACCCATCTTCCCTGACCAATCACCAGCATCCATCAACACTGCTTCAACTGAAGTAGTTGAATAGAAAGACACTCAACCCTTATTGCCACACTCACCCACCTCTCTCACACCCATACAAACACCAACCTATCCCAGCCCAGCCAAACACATGCCATCACCAACACCAATAGAACAACTCATCTCACCAACACCAATAGAACCACTTACATCTCCAACCCCTGATGAACCAACCATATCTCTAACTCCTACTGAACCCATTGACAACCCAACACAAACTGAGGAAATGCATCTAGAAGAAGATGGTAAAAAGGCTGTGAATGATGAGAAGACTGAGGAGATATGTATGGAAGATAAGGTTATGGGTCAAGAAGTAGACCAAGAAGAAGTGGTGGTTGAAATTGAAGCATATAATGAAAATGATTTAAGGGACGAGGAGATAGATGTAAGCAAGAGATACTTGGTAGCAAAATATAACAACCTTGTCCTGAAAGGCAACAAAAGGCCGGAGAAATTAAGGAGAATGAGGAAAGAGCTGATAGAGAAAGAAAAGGTTGTGAGCTCACAAGATGTCATCATTAAAAGATTAAGAGAAGATATGCTGATGAAAAATGAAGTGATTGATGCAATGCTCGAGCTCCTGGTTGAACAAGCAGGACAGATCAAAGAAAAGAATGAAGAGATTGCAAGAATGAAGATGATTGAGGTTGAGCAGAAGAAAGGTGTCTCCCCTGTGCTCACCTACAGCAGGAAGAGGCAGTACCTAGGGAAAGGCACTACTGCTCTGGGTGAATTAACAAAAAGATTCAAACCAGATTCTCAAGAGCAGACAGCCCCTAAAGAAGAAGCAAAGGGTGATAGTGACCCTGAATGGGAAGAACTGACAAATGAGGAAAGTACTGAGAGGGAAAAGGAAGAACAGTCTGAGGAACTGCTGACAACTGAAGACATAATAGAAGAAAGACCCCAATCCACCTTGTTTATGAACCTAATCAATAATGGGTTTCCATATGACATGGTGGAAAGGATGAATATGTCTGAGCTGATCCAGACTGTTAAAGAGTTTGATGCTGCAAGAATGATGATCCCTAACAGCACCTATGAATCCTTCTCAAAGTTTAAGTCAATGGAAAAGACTAGAAAGGAATTGGGTCACTGTGAGACTGCTAAGCTTACAAAGTATAACATGATCTGTTGGCTGCAAAGTCATAATCATGATCAACATGTGCTAAAAGGAAAAATAGTTGGAGAACTGCAGGTGATGATGGAATATGTGATGAAGACAGAGCTTGAAACTGGAGTTAAATTCAGAACAGGGCCCCCAATCCTACATACCATTAACAACAATCATAAACCCATGCTAAACCTACTGTGGTTCAAGCAAAAGACATGCACAAGGATACAGACAAGTTGATCAGAGAGCCAAGGGATGTGATTCCCAACAAAATATGGCCTCTTGGAACAGTTGTGAGGGAGATCACCCAAGAAAGAATGAGTCTGATACAACTTTTTGATCAGATGACAACTCCAAGATCAGCTGAAGACAATCGGATTATTGCATGGAAATATGATGGTGATTGGGATTGTGCAATGATCTAGAGGGCATCTGGCATGGTGCACTACTTCCCAAGAGTAGAAAGCTTACTGTCACTGCCAGATGTTGACCTTAATACCCTACAACACATTCCCATCATCAATTATCCCATAAGTCCAAGAGGAAGAGACTTCTCCGGACTTGTGACTAAATTAGGTCATAAGTTCAAGGGAGATGTACTAAGGGAAGCAATGATGGTTGATGCTGAGCATATTAGAAGAAAGTCAAAGTCTCAGTCCAAGTCCAAAGTATTAGATGATGAATTCTTGAAGAGGATTTGATCTGAAGATCGATGTGCTGCAACAATCAAAAAAATAAATGGAAATCAGTTCACCTACCCCATTACGGACTAGGGGTATGTTGAACAGAATAAAGAATTAGTTTTGCTGAGGAATGATCCTCAGAAGAAATCTACAAGCATAAGGATATTTGACCCAGTAGAGATAAAGCTGCTGGATCCTAGCTACACCTCTTACCTTCACGATAAACATTTTCCAAGGCTGCAAGACCCTACTGCTCAAAATGACTTGTGTCTCTATGTCCATCTTATACAAGTCATTGACAACTTACATGCCAAGGCCTACACGAGGAGAAATTTTGAAGCTGGACAGCTGATTGGGTCAGAGATAAAGCCTATAACAGAATTAAGAATTTCAGAACAGGACGAATTAGAGGTGGTGTCCAATAATAGTGTTGTTGCAACACTCACCACTGAAGAGGATGTCCTGGGTATGAAATACAAAACACTAAAGAGGATGAACAGAAGAGAGATAAAGTATCAGTATGAAGATCAAAAGACTACTGCAGATTACTTTAAGTCTAAGATCTTGGCTAGAGTACAAGAACTCAGAGTCTTAAACCCATGATTACTAGAGTCTAAACCTAAGGGGGAGTATTGTTAGGGATAGAACACATGTATAGGTTTAGATGATGAATCAATCTTGTAATCACATTTGTAATCATGATTTTTGATGATATAATATGAATGACTTTGATTATATTTGTGTTTATTGATTGATTAATATTTATATTGGATTTCATGATATATGTTATATATGTATGATATGAGGTACAGATTAATATCTGTGTGAATATGCAGTAAACATCAGACTTGGTGTATTGATAAAATCACTAAGTGTTGGAACAACTGCGGATGACTAAATTGCTCTTCCGTAGATGTTCTCAACAATATAACTGAAGATTGCTCATCCGTAGATCTCCTGCGGAAGAACAATTTTAGCTGAACAAGAATCAACCAAGCTATAAGGAGATTGCTGCGGAAGACAATATCTCCTACGGAAGAACAATAGTTGCTGTGGAAGCACAAGAACAATAGTTGCTGCGAAAGCACAAGACAACTGCTGCGGAAGGCTAACTACCTACGGAAGAGTATTTTTCTACGGAAGACTAAATCAATACTTGTATGATTTCTCATCATCAAGTAGTCAAACCAAAGTCAACAAGTCAACGTGGCAGATCAACAACAACATTAATGACGTCGATATATTCCACGTCACATCAACATTATTAATTATGTTTTATTCATTGTAAAACATGAACTCCCATGCCGATAAATATGGCTAAGGATTCGGATAAATATTGTTAGCTTAATTATAGCATTTAGTTAGCAATAGAATAGGAACAGAATAGGATCTCAATATAACATGAGATCAACAACATGAATTTGTAACAACAGAAACAACAGAAAATAACAGTAACAGTACGAACATTACAATCAGTATCAACAACAAAAAGCAATAAAGCATTATTGAAGCAAGCTCTGAGTATTGTTTATCAGTTTGATCTTTCTTATTTGTGTTTTCATTCTGATTTTGCTTTACGTCGTTTAAACAGCAAGTATTGATAGTTCCGCGATCAATACTTGTAGCAATCAAGTCTGATAATTCCTGAACGATCCTTGGATTCACAATAGTGACTCAAATTTAGGGCTGCAAACGAACCGAACAAACACGAACAAGTCTTTGTTCATGTTTATTCATTAAGAAATAAACTTGTTCATGAGCTATTTACGAACACTTATCGAACGGGATCTCTTGTTTGTGTTCGTTTATTAACGAAAAAAACATGTTCATGAACTGTTCACTAACACTTGTCGAACGCAAATGAACACAAACAAATGTTCATGAATATGATGAACACAAAGAAGTTTATGAACACAGACGAATACAAATGATTGTATATTTATTTTAGAATAAAATTTGTATTTTTATCACAAACATTACACAAATCCATCGAAAATAAATAAGTACTTAACATAAATATAAAAAAAATACTTGATATAAATGTCATAAAACTAACTGACACAAAAACTAAGAACATAAACGAATACATTATCGAACGTTCACAAAAATAAAGGAACGAACTTTGCTTGTGTTAATATTCATTCGTCTAACTAAACGAACGTAGTTTTCTTGTTCGTGTTTGTTCATTTACTAAACGAACTAACATAAATGAACTTTTCGCAAAACAGTTCATTAACTGTTCGCTGAGCGTTCGGTTCGTTTGTAGAGCTACTCAAATTTAGTCCATATTTGTTCAAATCAACCTGAATTAATTGATTACTTTTGATTATTTAAAACCCTTGCATTCGTGATTCAATCTTTTCATATTATGCCCAGTCAATTTGAGAATTTTGACAATTAGTACGAAATAGATCATCTCCTATGTTGCACAACATATGGGAGAGATTGATACTTATTTTTGTTTGGAAATGAAATCATCATTTGAATGGAGAAAACACAATTATGTGACCACCGTTGGCATGAGAATAAGTATATGTCGAAGAAGATGTTCGAAAAATGAAATCAGAAAATTATAAAATGATGTATGTGTGCGAGAGAGAGGAAGTGAGTGATCATATCTTGAGCATGATCTCACCTTATATAGTTGGATGTCATTTTCCCCATGCTAACCTTAAGATAGATTTTCCTTCCATCCTGTTATCTCTCATCAATCACATAGATTGTCGTAATGGCCAGTCACCGTGACCGATGATGTAATCATTCTCCTCTGATTATTATTTAATGTGTTGCCCATGTGGTTGTTAGACTTTTATAATTGTTCAAGCATACTTTGCGTGCCCAAACCAATTGTGTTGTGTTTTGGGTTATCCTCTCAACCCGAGTCTTTCTTGTACCTTACATCTTCAAGTCCCCATTAACTTTAGTTTGCTAAAAAAATAGTATTGCCCTTAATAAATAAGATAAAACCTTTTCTTCTTGTGTATTTAAAAGATGTATTTGCTTATAATGATAAATGTGGATGCGCATTAAATGCATTTTTCATGTGACAAGATTAAATGAACAATAGTAATTATGAAACAGCCGACGGTTTTGCCTTTTAAACGTCCCCTTTTGAAGCATCAGCACTCTATTAGGTGCTATTTTGGTGTCCATTGCCAAATTCTAACTACTTGGGAGGGGGGTGCATTTAAAGCCCCAACCTCCTACATATACTTACTAGCTTTAGTTACCCGTGATTACATGGGAGGGGGAGAGTAAATTATTAAATAACATAAAAATATAAATAAAACCAAGTGCATAATATATTAAATAAGACATAACAATTTTTTATCATAAGGTCACAAATGAGCAAAAACCATATTGTATATTATATTTGTAGTAACATTTGTAGGTTTACCATTATCATCTAAGGCTAATAGTTTCAATCCATCTATACTTTTGACTTGTGACAGGTCAACATAAAGCTTATCATGTGTAAAAACAGGCTATTTTAAGTACAAACCGACTCTTAACAGAGATTGACCTAACTTTTGTTTATTGTCATAGTGAAACATACGACCAAACAAAACTGTCTTCTTTTAAACTTGAAAGGGTCGGATCAGTCTATGAATATTTATATTATCTCTGATTAGTTATTGATTATTATTTATTTAATACTTACTTTAGTAAATTTGTGTATTCCACGGTTAAAAAAATTAAAATATTAAATATAATAAAAATTTATGAAGTATAAAATGACATTCTAAAATAAGATATGATTAATATTACGTATGAGTAATAACTATAAGTAATAAAATAATGATATCAATTTTTTAAACTTTTTTTTCAAAAAAATTTAAACAATTTTTTCAAAACAAACCATATTAAAAATGTCATTTTTAAAAATTTTCTTATTATAACTCCTAATTTTAATTATGTCTAGTTTATAAAAAATTACTTTTTGAAACACCAATTTTAAAGTATTTCATATATTAAAAAAAGTTCTCATTTTCTCAAAATTTGTTTTCTAGAAATAAGATTAATAAAAAACATGTTTCTTAATTTTTTTAAAAATTATTTTTAATTTAAAAAAAAAATAATATTATTTAATCATTTTTAATTTAACTAATTATTTAATAGGAGAGAGAGACGAGAAAAACAAACTTAGGGGGCCTAAGAATGTGCCAAGTGTCCCCCAAGTTACTCTTTTAGTATTATACTAGCTTAGTTACATATGTATTACACGGGAGAATGAGAGATAATTATTAAATAACACAAAAACATAAATAAAACGAAGTGTGTTATATATTAAATAAGACATATTTCGATCATAAAGTCACAAATAAACAAATACCTCCTTGTAAACTACATTTGTAGTAACATTAGTAGTTTTGCAATCAATATTTAAAGCTAAGAGTTTCGATCAATCTCTACTCTTGACTTGCGACAATGCAACATAAAGTTGACCATGCTTAAAAACAGGCTCTTTTAAGTACAAACTAATTTTTGGCAGAGATTGACCTTAACTTTTATTTATTATCATATACAAATATACAGCCAAATAAAATTGCCTTTTTTAAACTTGAAAGAAATCCTTTTGTCAAAAGGTGTTAAACTCCATCTTTGAATGAATGTACGGGTGCCAATATTGCTATCTGATATAATCCCAGCTTCTATAATATGGTTGTAGAGTGATATGACCTTAAGTCTAGTTCTATTACACAAACCACTTTTTTTTATCAATTTTTCTCATAAACATGACGAGAATACTAACCTTTAATACTAAAGAGGGGTCTGATAATCCATAAACCTTAACTGCCTTTAGAAGATCCGAAGAGCATAAATTCTCATCGAATGTATCTTTAATATACTCTTCTTAGCTTATAGAATCAGAACTGAGGTACTATTTTTCGTCACCTGGAAACAACGAAAGTAAACGATCATTGATTTCTTAAACAACTTCGATTTTTGGAGCAAGAACTGCCCTCTCTTGAAAGAAAGTTGGGATTTCAAAATTACTAATGATAGAAGGATACACAAACTCGATTAAATCTGAGATAGGATCGACCGAATTAGCAATAAGAAGATCGTGTGGTATATCTAACGTGATTTGGGGTAAATCGAAAACATGATATGCTTGTAAGTTAAAAAGGATATGAAATGGTTCATCTTTCCATTTGAAAATCGATACCATGATTTGGAGAAATCAAAACCCTGAAATGATTATTTGAGACACTTGATTTGATGAAATATCTAAAATCGTTTTGGAATAGAAGACGCATATGGGTTTCTTTTCATTTGCATAGGACGAGTAAATTAGGAAACCTTTAATTGCTTGTTTGGTAGGGATTGAGTCAACTTGTTCTTGGGTGGGAAAAGCAGCCAACTATAACTTGCAATCTATTTCAGGATTTTATTTTGAAACCATCACAAATGCCCTTTGTAATGATTTCAAAGTAGGGTTGGTAGAAAAATTATTTAACAAAATGTGTGTTTTAAAAAATATATATCAAAATGGTTTTTTTAGTGCAAAGTTAATTTTTTTCGCTCATAATATGATTCGGTAAAAGTATTTTTGTTTTTAATAATATTATTTAGGTGAAGTTAAAAGGATAAAGTTTCAATAAAATAAAAGGAAAATGTCACAGAATAGTAATCAAGTTTTAAAAATGTTTCAATTTAGTTACTCATGCATATTTTTTTAAATTGGACTACTAAACCATCAAATCGAGTCACCATCGAATTTTCTTATGTTAAAAAAGTAAAGGAGGAGAAGATGTGGGGGTCAAAAATTTTAATATATGAAATTATATTAGAAAATAAAAAAACATGTTAATTATATTTAAAAATAAAAAAATTGTATCTAAGATTTTCGTCATCATTCCACATCAGCATCAAAAAGAAGAAAAAAATATTTTCTAATTGAAACAAAAAGAAAAGCATGGTAAAAAAACATGTTAAGACTTATAATTTTAATAAAATATGAAAACTGAGTGATCTGATTAAAACACTTTTCAAACTTAAGTTATCTAATTGAAACACCTTTTAAAGTTGGTTACTATTTTATAAAATTATTCTTAAAATAAAAACAATTTAGCATCTGTCATGATTTAAAAAAATATTTTATAGTTCTTTTCATGAAGGTTTTCAATAACGTTTTCTCATACAAAAATATTGATATTGTTTAATCGGTATTTTTTTTAACGTCCTTTTATAGAATACGTGTTCTTATATAGAAAAGATCTTTTTATGAAAATGAATGTTATATGTAATATTTTTTAGAATAGCGATATATATTATATAACTGTTTTAAACATAAATTTATATATAGTAATAATCATTTATATAAGTATACACATAACAGATAAAATAAAAATCATATACATACGACGCTAGTTTCGTCTTGCGAGCCGGCTCGACCTCGACATATGAAAATAGGGCTCAAACCCATTTATTAAATGAGCCGTAAAATAAATTCGAGATTGTTTAAGCTGAGATTAGTTAGAACTTTTAGCGAGAATTAAAATTATCTAAATCTATAATTATGATGATGAATTCATATTAAAGTGTGACCACAGAAGGCTCAAGTCTCCCTCCCCGCTTGATAATACCTTATCTCACCAGCAACAGCAATAGCAACACAATCCTGAATCATCATCGTCTTCATCTTCTTCTCTCTTGAAGCCCTGCAAGTAGAAGTAGAAATAGAAATAGAAATAGAATGGTGTCATTGGCCCAGCAAATTGGTGGATTGAGGTGTCCATCTCTGTTCAACACGAGAACGCCCTTGTTCCCCCAAACCCCCAAGCGAATCTTCACCACCAGAGCCGCTGCTGTGGCCATATCAAACGCTCAGACCCGAGAGAGGATGAAGCTCAAAGAGATGTTCGAAGAGGCCTACGAGAGGTGCCGAACCGCCCCCTATGAAGGTGTTGCGTTCACCGTTGACGATTTTCACGCTGCCCTTGACAAGTATGATTACAATTCTGAAATCGGCACCAAGGTACGCTACAATTCCATCCACTCACCAAACGCATTTCGATTTTGAAAGATGATTGCTTAGGCTCCTTAAAATGAATGTTGGATTGGAATACCAATATATCTACTTAGTGGATTGAGAGTCTTGTTGTAGGTGAAAGGGACTGTGTTTAGTGTGGATGCGACGGGTGCGGTTGTTGATGTTACAGCAAAGTCTTCAGCATTCTTGCCAGTTAGGGAAGCATGCATTCATGCAATCAAGCATGTAGAAGAGGCAGGCATTGTCCCAGGGCTGCGTGAGGAGTTTGTTATTATCGGTGAGAATGAACATGATGATAGTTTAATCTTGAGTTTACGCCAAACCCAGTATGACTTGGCCTGGGAACGCTGTAGGCAGCTCCAAGCTGAGGATATTCTAGTCACGGGTAAGGTAAGATTGCAATTTGCATCACACCCTGAGCCTAAGCCTTAGCCTTAGCCTTAGCCTTACACCTGCTCTTGCAAAGCTTTCGTTTTTCTAACACCTCTGATCATCTAATTGAAGGTTGTTGGTGCTAATAAAGGTGGAGTTGTGGCCATTGTTGAGGGCCTCCGTGGATTCATTCCCTTCTCCCAAATATCCTCCGTTAGTTTCTTCGCTTCTTTCCTGCCTTTTATTTCTTCTGATGGCATTGATTAACAACAAACTCACGCTTTTATCTGATGTTTCTTTCAGAAGTCTAGTGCAGAAGAGCTTCTTGAGAAGGATCTTCCGTTGAAGTTTGTGGAAGTGGATGAAGAGCAATCAAGACTTGTTCTGAGCAACCGTAAGGCCATGGCTGACAGCCAAGCACAACTTGGAATCGGGTCTGTTGTCACTGGAACCGTTCAGAGCTTGAAACCGTATGGCGCTTTCATTGATATTGGTGGAATCAACGGCCTTCTCCACGTCAGCCAAATCAGCCATGATCGTGTCTCCGACATAGCAACCGTCCTACAACCCGGTGATACCCTCAAGGTAATTAATTATCTTTCTACAGATGCTTTTAAATTGGCTGTGTCTGTAATGAGGATTATTTTTGTAGGTCATGATTTTAAGCCACGACCGTGAGAGAGGCCGTGTTAGTTTGTCTACTAAGAAACTGGAACCCACTCCTGGGGACATGATTCGAAACCCTAAGTTGGTTTTCGAGAAGGTAGATTTTATTCTTCTAGCTTTCGTTCTATATCATACTCACTCGAATCTTGTTAAAAGATTTACTTTTTAGATTATTGTCAGGCTATCTAACCGGGGTTTGTTTGTTAATACTCGTAAACATGATTCGTAGCCTGCAAATGTATAAAAAATGGATTTTCATGATTATGTCCACCGACCTGATACTAGTAAATTGTTTAATTAGAGATGCATCTGATGTTGCAGGCAGAAGAGATGGCTCAGACATTCAGGCAAAGAATTGCTCAAGCAGAAGCCATGGCTCGTGCGGACATGCTTAGGTTCCAGCCTGAGGTATGGTTTTACAGAATAAATTTAGTTTTGCTTTTGCATTGCGTGCAAAGAGTAATTAATATCTTGTTGGCTGGCATTGCAGAGCGGGTTGACACTCAACTCAGACGGGATATTAGGTCCGCTGACAACAGACTTGCCTGCAGAGGGTTTGGATTTCAATGAAATCCCCCCTTCTGAAGACTAACTGCACCCCTGTTGTTCTAATGATCATATTAGCTTCATTGTTGGAAGAAAATGCATGATTTGTCTTAACATAAGAAAAGCTTAGATCTGTCAGTCTTCAACCGGCTCCGCTGCATCTTGTTCTTTTTAACAGCCTTCATACTCTCATAAATTTGGCATCTATATCATGTTAGCTTTTTGTTTCCAAATACAACATAGAAAATAATAATTTCTGATTACAGCATTTATGCTACTTTGACCGGAAGGACAAAAGGTGAAATTGTTGCTTAAGCGAACTCACATCACAGGGGTTCGAGTTTAATGCTACATGAGTGTGTTTGGCTGGTCTCATCAAGATGACGCCGATCAGTGTTTTAAGATCTTTAGTTGCGCTTCATCAGAAGCACAAAAGGCTGACCGTAGTAGAGGTAGTCGAATCTTCAAACACAAGTGGAGTTCCTGATCCGAGCCATAGTTTTGATGCATTCTGTAGAATCATCTTTTGTCTCGAAAGTTTCTCTACCTACCAGTTCCAATACGCGTGGTGAATGACACCCACAACAAGGTTTGAAGGATGGAGAGATCGTCGGGCGCGCACTCTCTTGATTTTGTAAGACGGAACTACCACAATCGACGATGAACAAAACGACTACTAAATAGATGAACAATGCGAAAAATCCAAGTTCACATGTCTTGTAGAGAAACAGTTGCTATTAGCCTTTTCATTTTAGCCCAAAATTTCCCATTACTACATAACAGGGATTATCAATTAAACATAACTAATATTATTAGTGTAATTTCATTGAAGCTTGAAATGATCAAGCCTTGTATCTCCAAGGCGATGAGCATAGGTGTGGGACTTGTACTCGGCCCAAGTGAAAGGTTTATAGAGGGGTTTGTTGAGTTTGAGCAATTGTGGTGGGCAAGTGATGGTCGCTTGAGGTGGAGGTCCGCCAAAGAACACCATGGAGAGTCGGGATTCCGTGGATGAAGTGTTAGCCATGGCACGATGCCGCACACTCATAAACCTTCCATTTGTCATAACCTGAATCATCAAGGATAAAACAAAACAAAACAAAACATATTAATTAGGTTGTCATTGGTAATTAGGACATAAATCTCAATACCTGTAAAAGGTCGCCAAGAATGACGGTAAAAGCATGCGGGTCGGGGGGGACGGGTAACCATTGGTGGTTTGGGAGGGATATCTGGAGGCCGGGAAGGGCGTTGGATGTGAGGAGGGTCAAGATCTGAGGGTCGGAATGCTCTCCAAAGCCGATGGCAGTGGTGCGGGGGGTCGTGTTAGTCAGTGGAGGATAGTGATTGA
The DNA here is from genome assembly GCA_025506505.1 of Flaveria sonorensis. Classification (NCBI taxonomy): domain Eukaryota; kingdom Viridiplantae; phylum Streptophyta; class Magnoliopsida; order Asterales; family Asteraceae; genus Flaveria; species Flaveria sonorensis. Next base: position 259,697 of record CM046423.1, read on the forward strand.
GCCTGAAAAGGGAGTCACTGTGAGAGTCCGTGAGCAATGTGGTGAAGCATGACTCTGGCAGACCTAACCCTCGTGCCATCAACCCCAATAGATCACATGCCAGTCTCCTCACTGCTTCCACATACCCAACCGCTGTATAACTGCCAATCCAATCCAATACTCTTAAAACTTTTTATTCACAAAAGCAATGTATGTATGTGTGTGTGTGTGTCTGATTGACTTGCTGCATGCTGACTTATGGGAAATGAAAACACATCTGACACAAACCAAAGCAAACCTGTTTCTTGCTTTAATTGGTAAAATATCCAAAAGTACTATTCTTTTTACCAAAACTACATTAAATCTCATCAAACAAATAAAACACAACGTCTAACACTAAAGTTGGAGAAATAAGGTATGGGAAGGGAAGGAGCATGGGAGGCAGAATATTAATTATTTGATTTGATCTCCTTCAATTCTTGACTTGTCAAGTCAATCTAAATCTTTAAAATCGTTTGCTTCTAGTTACACCCTATTGCTGTGCTGTTGCATATGCACGAAAAAGAAGATTTCACCTATCCTCTCTCCGTAAGACGCAACATATATTATTAATTTATACACATAACGGAATACTATTATTTTATACTTGTGTCTTTAAATATTATAAATTAAAAGACATAAGTCTGATTTATAATTTTTAAATATGTATCAGTTCACCCTTTTCTGTTTATTTGTGTCTTTAATACTTATTTCTCTAGTGCAAAGATTGTAATAATAATTTTAATTTCCTTATATTGCTCACGACCGTTTTTTTAAGTTAATATATATCATATAAAAAGTTTATCACATTGATTGTATTCAATAGCTGGCACGTTCAATGGAAAATAACATTTTTAAAACCACAACGCAAACAATCATTTAAAATACTCTTGCTTTTATACCACAACTAATTTACACCGATTTATAATCTTTCTTACATTGGAGTACCTATAATCTTTCTTATCTTTTACACATAAGAAAAACATAAAATTAAATAATATCTTTTCTTTTAATATATTTATCAACTCACTATTTCTCCTAAATATATAGTTTTTTTGTAAGTGGTAGAAAGAAAAATAATAGTAAAATTAATTAAAAGAGTAGTATTTTATTAAATACCGATGAATATGCGTAAAGAGATGTGACATGTTTTAAAAAATGAAAAAAAAATTTTAAAATTAAAGATAATTTTAAGTTAAATTATGAACATAAGATATAAGCTTTACTAGTGCTTCAAATGGTGGGATAAAAGATTAAGCCCTAAAAACTTAGGTTGTGACAATGAAGAAGTTTATGCATGATTAAGATGAAATGTATATAATTAAATTGAAGGATTTGCAATTTTCTTAAATCTTTCTTGATATGATATCGACATAAAGAGTTAAATTTCCATGATTCTTACAAATTCCAATGCCATTTTAAAACATTTTCCAAACATAAAATTAACATATTGATTGTTTGTATAAGCTAGCTAGCTTATAAATGAAATGGTGGATCGAGTATGTATATATACCTAAATTTGGAAGATGCATTGGAGATGAGTTTATGAATAGAATTATGATTTGTTTGAAGAAGAAGATACTCAAGCTCTCCTTGATCACCAGTAAGCCCAATGTTCTTGTTCCCATACCCAAAGACCCTTTGTTTCTCGTGCGAAGGTTTTTGAAAGAACTCAAAGCTTTCATCTTCCATTGCTCTAATAATCTCATGAGGGACACTGTGGTTGATCACTTTGAAGAAACCATATTCTTCACATGCTTCTACTATCAGCTTTGACACCTCTGATTCTTTACCCGAAAGATCGATTGTTGGTATCTTCATGATTTAGCTATCCGACCTTTGCCACCACCATTTGTATATATCAGATGATGGACAAGAGAGAAAGGCCGAAATATCAAATATGTGGTGTTGGAATTGAAGAAGGAAGTGAGTTTATATAAGAGAGGGAGGTGGCGTGGTGCAGAGTTGGGTACGTGAGGGACTTATTGTAGGGACATCGTTCACAAAAAAAAAATAATTGTTTTATCGATAAAAAACTTTGATTACAATACAAAAGAAACTAAACAAGCAGAATACATGATGTTAAGAAACAACAAATAAACAAAAGAAACAGAACAATGGCTGAGGATTTCTGTTGAACAGAGGTCCCTTAAAACAGATTTCGGGCCACCCAGGTGAATCCCGTCTGTCTCCCAGGGTACAACAGCCGGAGCAGGAGTACTGCCGGAGTTAGCCTAGCACCCGAAACCACTACCTGAAACGAGAGCACGAAGTTGCGAGAAAGCTGGAAATTGTTCTTTCTGTGTGTTGTGGAACATGTAAAAACTGGGGTTCATCTACTGCACAAGACACCAGGTCTTGTATATATGCTGTGAACTCTGTGGCAGTTAGGAACTGGAGCATCCCTGAGTTATTAATAGGAAAGCGAACTGACTGTCTGTTACGAAAGCGAACAGACTATCTGTTACGAAAGTCCAACAGTCAGTCAACACTTCAAAAATATTTAGACGGCTCTCAAGCGGCGATGCGAGCGTGCGAAGTGCAAAGTGCGCCATCAAAACGCCACATTGCGCCCATCACCCGAGCCCGTGCCCGTGCCCGTGCCCGTGCGCGTGCGCGTTGGGTGCTTCGCACCCTTGTGCTTGGCCTTGGGTGTCCCTCAACATATGTGGGAACACAATCCCTTGAAAAGTCCCACTTATAAACTAATTTATAGTTTATCCTTCCACCAATGTGGGACAACAACTTCCACTCAGATTTTTCACAGCTTTTGTGTTTCAACCACACAACTTTGAGCATCGATATCTCATTCATCTTAGCTCCATTTTGAACACGGTTTAGTTCGTTGTGTTCCTCTCACTTAGGAGAACACATACGAAATGGTTTGGTAATTAATTGCAACAAATACAATTAATTATTAATGTCCCAAAATGAGTGAGAAATCATATTTTTCTCACTAAACTTCCAACAATCCCCCACATGAATGGAGATCGATCTTTGCACTCAAGCATCAAGATATAGTTTCAGCAGTTGAATGTTGCAGGATAGGTAGATATTCTCTTTGAACCTTCCTTTGTGAAGCACACTTAGTCTCCTAGCGATTAGTAGACTCGATGTCTTTGAACTAACCCCTTCTTCTGTAGACGTTATTACACTTCACGCAACATTCTCCTTGATCTGGCTAGCCCCTCATTGTTGTGTCCGTTATGGTCATGGACCACTAGCCTGGTTCTGCAAGAGCTCTAGGATTTGTGCCCCAACAAATCCATTCGAAGCGACCCCACTTCTCTCTCACATAGGTGGCTTCACACAAGTCATTAAAAGCCATAGGCTTAACCTTCTTTGCTGTCACTAATTAAATTTAGGAATGGACTAGGAAATGTTCAATTTCTATTTTATGATTTTGGGGTACTCCCCCACAGTGACCTTAGTTTGTACAATTAGGTTGTCCTATTGATCCTAGATCTTGGGATCTCCAATCTTCTAGGATAGGTTTTCCTTCATACACACTTACTCCAAGGGCTTTAGTCCCATTCCTCTCGACGACTTGTATACTAACTCTCTGCTTAAGCCTTTTGTCAACGGATCCGCAATGTTATCTTTTGACTTCACATAGTCAATAGTAATAACTCCAGTTGAGAGTAGTTGTCGTATCGTATTGTGTCTACGTCTTATATGTCTTGATTTGCCATTATACATTGTACTTTGAGCTCTACCAATTGCTGATTGGCAATCACAATGTATACAAACAGCCGTCACTGGCTTTGGCCATCCTGGAACATATTCCAAGAACTGACGTAGCCATTCCGCCTCTTCTCCAGCTTTATCTAAAGCGATAAATTCCGATTCCATTGTTGATCTGGCTATAACAGTTTGCTTGGATGACTTCCAAGCTATAGCCGCTCCCCCAAGGGTAAACACATAACCACTAGTGGATTTGGAATCTTTTATATCGGATATCCAATTTGCATCAGTATATCCTTCCACAACAGCTGGATCTTGACCATAATACAGTCCATAGTTTCTTGTGTATCTCAAGTACCTTAGAAGCCTTGTCATAGCCTTCCAATGTTCAGAGCTTGGATTGCTAGTGTACCTGCTTAGCCTACTCACAGCATATGCAAGGTCTGGTCGGGTACAAGTCATGAGATACATAAGACTGCCAATAATCCTTGAGTACTCCAGTTGAGCAACACCCTCTCCTCTATTCTTAGAGAGATGATGTGAGGTATCAACTGGAGTCCGAGCAACACTAGTATCCTCTGCGTTAAAATTTCCAAGGATCTTATCCACATAATGAGATTGACTTAACACGAGACCATTTTTGGTTCTAATGATCTTTACTCCAAGAATCACATCAGCTAAGCCCATGTCTTTCATGTCGAATCTCGCTTTCAACATATGTTTTGTAGACCTAATCATGTTATCATCACTTCCAATGATAAGCATGTCATCTACATAAAGGCATAGCATCACATAACCCCTTGGTGTATCTTTCACATATACACACTTGTCGCACTCATTGATCTTGAAACCAGAATCAAGCATGGCTTGATCAAACTTTTGGTGCCATTGTTTTGGAGCTTGCTTCAAGCCATACAAAGACTTGACAAGTTTGCATACTTTTCCCTCCTGGCCAGGAGCAGAGAAACCCTCAGGTTGCTCCATATAGATTTCCTCTTCTAAATCCCCATTTAGAAATGCGGTTTTTACATCCATCTGATGTACTTCTAAATTCCGCAAAGCAGCAATTGCAAGCACTAACCTTATAGAGGTTATTCTAGTGACAGGCGAGTAAGTGTCAAAGTAATCTAGACCTTCCTTTTGTCTATACCCTTTGATCACTAGCCTTGCCTTGTACTTATCAATTGAGCCATCAGCTTTCATCTTCCTCTTGAATATCCACCGATATCCAAGTGGTTTACAACCAGTTGGAAGATCTACTAGCTCCCAAGTATGATTCTGCAAGATAGAATCTATTTCATTTTTGATGGCTTCTTTCCATTGAGGTCCTTCTGAAGAGGTTACAGCTTCTTGGTAGGTTTTAGGCTCACCTTCAACCATATAGGTAAGAAATTCAGGGCCAAACGACTTTTCAATCCTTTGCCTTTTGCTTCTTCTTAGCTCTACCTCTTCAACCTCTGATTGTTCTTTTCCATAAACAATCTCATCAATCGGTTTTGATGAACTTGCATGATCCTGAGATAAACAAGGAAACACATCTTCAAAGAAAGATGCATTAATCGACTCCATTATCGTGTCTTTGTGTATCTCATGATTCTTCGACTCATGTACAAGAAATCGGTATGCCTTACTATGTTCGGCATAGCCTATGAATACACAATCCACAGTTTTGGGTCCTATCTTTTGAACCTTAGGTGGTGGCACTACCACTTTGGCTAAACACCCCCACACTTTCAAGAATTTGTAAGATGGTTTTCTACCCATCCACAACTCGTAAGGTGTAACATCCTTATTCTTGAAAGGAATTTTGTTCAAAAGATAAGTAGCTGACAAAACAGCCTCCCCCCACATATCCTTGCTCAACCCAGAACTTAACAACATGGCATTCATCATTTCTTTAAGGGTACGATTCTTTCGTTCTGCAATGCCATTTTGTTGTGGAGAATAAGGAGCAGTATACTCATGGATTATTCCATTTTGAGCACAGAATTCAGCAAACGGTGAAACATATTCACCGCCTCGGTCACTCCTTAAGATTTTAATCTTCCTGTTAAGTTGATTTTCAACTTTAGTTTTGTACAAAACAAATTTGTCTATTGCTTCATCCTTACTTTTTAGCAGATATACACAGCAATATCTTGTACAATCATCAATAAAGGTGATGAAATATTTATTTCCACCACGTGTGGGAATTGACTTAAAATCACACACATCAGTGTGAATCAAGCCCAAGGGCTCGGTTATTCTTTCAACCGATTTAAACGATGATCTTGTTTGTTTGGCTTCAACACACGTTTTACATTTTGAGTTTGATTCGAAAGAAAAAGATGGAATATGATCTAATTTAACCAATCGACGTATTGAATTAAAATTAACATGACCAAGACGACCATGCCATAAATCACAAGACTCAATCATGTAAGCAGAAGAAGTAGTTTTATTCATATCTTTCTTAATAGCAGTTACATTAAGTTTGAACATACCATTTTGGGCATAGCCCTTTCCAATAAACATTCCACGTTTTGACAAAACAAAATTATCACTTTCAAAAACTAATTTAAAGCCAAACTTGTTTAGCAACCACCCGGATACAAGACTTTTGCGCAGATCCGGAACATAAAGAACATTGCTTAAAGTGAGCTCCTTCCCCGAAGTCCATTTCAAGATCACTTCACCTTCACCCTTGATGTCGGCTGTTGCTGCATTTCCCATGTACAGCTTATCATCACCCTTCAACTCTTTAAACGTATTAAAGAGAGTTTTATCGGGACAAACATGGCGAGTAGCCCCGGTATCCACCCACCAACCTTTAGGGTTGTTAGATACCATATTCACCTCTTCTTTCATTGATGTAAGATCCGAGATCATGGCAACAAGAGGCATCCCATCATCTATCATCATTGCATTGTCACGTTTTGGTGCCTTACATTGATCGGCCCGGTGACCGGCTTCACCACAATTGTAACATTTCCCTTTGAAGGGAGCCACCTTCTTCTTCACACCACCCTTTCGGGGCCCAAGATCCACAGCCTTACCCTTGCCTCGGTTCTTGTTATTAAACCTTTTTCCTCCCCGGGAGGATTGACCATGTTCAACCAAGTTTGCCTTAGCAAGTGGTTGAACTTGAGTCCCCTTGTGGGCCATACGGTTGTCCTCCTCAATTCGAAGGCGAACCACTAGGTCTTCAATTGTCATCTCCTTTCGTTTATGTTTAAGATAATTTTTAAAATCCGACCAACTAGGAGGCAATTTTTCAACCATGGCAGCCACTTGAAATGTTTCACTAAGAACCATTCCTTCGGAGGCAATGTCACTTAGTATAACCTGTAACTCCTGGACTTGACTGATCACAGTCTTGGAATCAACCATTTTATAGTCCAAGAAACGGGTGACAACAAATTTCTTCGTGCCGGCATCCTCCGTCTTATATTTGCGTTCTAACGACTCCCATAGGTCTTTGGCAGTCGTTATTTTGCAATACACGTTATACAAAGTATCCTCAAGCCCATTCAACACATAGTTACGGCATAGATACTCGGAATGTTTCCAAGCATCAAGTGCACTCACTGCTTGAGCATCAGCCCCTTCAGCAAGTGTAGGAGGAGACTCAGTCAAGAACCTCGCAAGGTTCAAGGTAGTTAAGTAAAATAACATCTTTTGCTGCCATCTCTTGAAATTCAAACCAGAGAATTTCTCTGGTTTTTCAGCATGGCTAGCCACAGCCCGGGCAGCATCAGAACCAACCAATGGTCCCATAGTGGAGTTAGATGTAGAGGATGTAGTAGAAGCAGAAGCCATTTCTGAAACGATATAACCAAACAAATCAGTTCTAAATCAAGAATATGTTGCCTTCCAACAAAGTTGTTTTCAAAACACAAATCAAAGTAAAAATTTTTTTTTTTTCTTTAAAACATAAAAGAACGATGTTTTGGAATCTGTTTTAAGCTTGTAGGGACATCGTTCACAAAAAAAAAATAATTGTTTTATCGATAAAGAACTTTGATTACAATACAAAAGAAACTAAACAAGCAGAATACATGATGTTAAGAAACAACAAATAAACAAAAGAAACAGAACAATGGCTGAGGATTTCTGTTGAACAGAGGTCCCTTAAAACAGATTTCGGGCCACCCAGGTGAATCCCGTCTGTCTCCCAGGGTACAACAGCCGGAGCAGGAGTACTGCCGGAGTTAGCCTAGCACCCGAAACCACTACCTGAAACGAGAGCACGAAGTTGCGAGAAAGCTGGAAATTGTTCTTTCTGTGTGTTGTGGAACATGTAAAAACTGGGGTTCATCTACTGCACAAGACACCAGGTCTTGTATATATGCTGTGAACTCTGTGGCAGTTAGGAACTGGAGCATCCCTGAGTTATTAATAGGAAAGCGAACTGACTGTCTGTTACGAAAGCGAACAGACTATCTGTTACGAAAGTCCAACAGTCAGTCAACACTTCAAAAATATTTAGACGGCTCTCAAGCGGCGATGCGAGCGTGCGAAGTGCAAAGTGCGCCATCAAAACGCCACATTGCGCCCATCGCCCGAGCCCGTGCCCGTGCCCGTGCGCGTGCGCGTGCGCGTGCGCGTGCGCGTTGGGTGCTTCGCACCCTTGTGCTTGGCCTTGGGTGTCCCTCAACATATGTGGGAACACAATCCCTTGAAAAGTCCCACTTATAAACTAATTTATAGTTTATCCTTCCACCAATGTGGGACAACAACTTCCACTCAGATTTTTCACAGCTTTTGTGTTTCAACCACACAACTTTGAGCATCGATATCTCATTCATCTTAGCTCCATTTTGAACACGGTTTAGTTCGTTGTGTTCCTCTCACTTAGGAGAACACATACGAAATGGTTTGGTAATTAATTGCAACAAATACAATTAATTATTAATGTCCCAAAATGAGTGAGAAATCATATTTTTCTCACTAAACTTCCAACAATCCCCCACATGAATGGAGATCGATCTTTGCACTCAAGCATCAAGATATAGTTTCAGCAGTTGAATGTTGCAGGATAGGTAGATATTCTCTTTGAACCTTCCTTTGTGAAGCACACTTAGTCTCCTAGCGATTAGTAGACTCGATGTCTTTGAACTAACCCCTTCTTCTGTAGACGTTATTACACTTCACGCAACATTCTCCTTGATCTGGCTAGCCCCTCATTGTTGTGTCCGTTATGGTCATGGACCACTAGCCTGGTTCTGCAAGAGCTCTAGGATTTGTGCCCCAACAAATCCATTCGAAGCGACCCCACTTCTCTCTCACATAGGTGGCTTCACACAAGTCATTAAAAGCCATAGGCTTAACCTTCTTTGCTGTCACTAATTAAATTTAGGAATGGACTAGGAAATGTTCAATTTCTATTTTATGATTTTGGGGTACTCCCCCACAGTGACCTTAGTTTGTACAATTAGGTTGTCCTATTGATCCTAGATCTTGGGATCTCCAATCTTCTAGGATAGGTTTTCCTTCATACACACTTACTCCAAGGGCTTTAGTCCCATTCCTCTCGACGACTTGTATACTAACTCTCTGCTTAAGCCTTTTGTCAACGGATCCGCAATGTTATCTTTTGACTTCACATAGTCAATAGTAATAACTCCAGTTGAGAGTAGTTGTCGTATCGTATTGTGTCTACGTCTTATATGTCTTGATTTGCCATTATACATTGTACTTTGAGCTCTACCAATTGCTGATTGGCAATCACAATGTATACAAACAGCCGTCACTGGCTTTGGCCATCCTGGAACATATTCCAAGAACTGACGTAGCCATTCCGCCTCTTCTCCAGCTTTATCTAAAGCGATAAATTCCGATTCCATTGTTGATCTGGCTATAACAGTTTGCTTGGATGACTTCCAAGCTATAGCCGCTCCCCCAAGGGTAAACACATAACCACTAGTGGATTTGGAATCTTTTATATCGGATATCCAATTTGCATCAGTATATCCTTCCACAACAGCTGGATCTTGACCATAATACAGTCCATAGTTTCTTGTGTATCTCAAGTACCTTAGAAGCCTTGTCATAGCCTTCCAATGTTCAGAGCTTGGATTGCTAGTGTACCTGCTTAGCCTACTCACAGCATATGCAAGGTCTGGTCGGGTACAAGTCATGAGATACATAAGACTGCCAATAATCCTTGAGTACTCCAGTTGAGCAACACCCTCTCCTCTATTCTTAGAGAGATGATGTGAGGTATCAACTGGAGTCCGAGCAACACTAGTATCCTCTGCGTTAAAATTTCCAAGGATCTTATCCACATAATGAGATTGACTTAACACGAGACCATTTTTGGTTCTAATGATCTTTACTCCAAGAATCACATCAGCTAAGCCCATGTCTTTCATGTCGAATCTCGCTTTCAACATATGTTTTGTAGACCTAATCATGTTATCATCACTTCCAATGATAAGCATGTCATCTACATAAAGGCATAGCATCACATAACCCCTTGGTGTATCTTTCACATATACACACTTGTCGCACTCATTGATCTTGAAACCAGAATCAAGCATGGCTTGATCAAACTTTTGGTGCCATTGTTTTGGAGCTTGCTTCAAGCCATACAAAGACTTGACAAGTTTGCATACTTTTCCCTCCTGGCCAGGAGCAGAGAAACCCTCAGGTTGCTCCATATAGATTTCCTCTTCTAAATCCCCATTTAGAAATGCGGTTTTTACATCCATCTGATGTACTTCTAAATTCCGCAAAGCAGCAATTGCAAGCACTAACCTTATAGAGGTTATTCTAGTGACAGGCGAGTAAGTGTCAAAGTAATCTAGACCTTCCTTTTGTCTATACCCTTTGATCACTAGCCTTGCCTTGTACTTATCAATTGAGCCATCAGCTTTCATCTTCCTCTTGAATATCCACCGATATCCAAGTGGTTTACAACCAGTTGGAAGATCTACTAGCTCCCAAGTATGATTCTGCAAGATAGAATCTATTTCATTTTTGATGGCTTCTTTCCATTGAGGTCCTTCTGAAGAGGTTACAGCTTCTTGGTAGGTTTTAGGCTCACCTTCAACCATATAGGTAAGAAATTCAGGGCCAAACGACTTTTCAATCCTTTGCCTTTTGCTTCTTCTTAGCTCTACCTCTTCAACCTCTGATTGTTCTTTTCCATAAACAATCTCATCAATCGGTTTTGATGAACTTGCATGATCCTGAGATAAACAAGGAAACACATCTTCAAAGAAAGATGCATTAATCGACTCCATTATCGTGTCTTTGTGTATCTCATGATTCTTCGACTCATGTACAAGAAATCGGTATGCCTTACTATGTTCGGCATAGCCTATGAATACACAATCCACAGTTTTGGGTCCTATCTTTTGAACCTTAGGTGGTGGCACTACCACTTTGGCTAAACACCCCCACACTTTCAAGAATTTGTAAGATGGTTTTCTACCCATCCACAACTCGTAAGGTGTAACATCCTTATTCTTGAAAGGAATTTTGTTCAAAAGATAAGTAGCTGACAAAACAGCCTCCCCCCACATATCCTTGCTCAACCCAGAACTTAACAACATGGCATTCATCATTTCTTTAAGGGTACGATTCTTTCGTTCTGCAATGCCATTTTGTTGTGGAGAATAAGGAGCAGTATACTCATGGATTATTCCATTTTGAGCACAGAATTCAGCAAACGGTGAAACATATTCACCGCCTCGGTCACTCCTTAAGATTTTAATCTTCCTGTTAAGTTGATTTTCAACTTTAGTTTTGTACAAAACAAATTTGTCTATTGCTTCATCCTTACTTTTTAGCAGATATACACAGCAATATCTTGTACAATCATCAATAAAGGTGATGAAATATTTATTTCCACCACGTGTGGGAATTGACTTAAAATCACACACATCAGTGTGAATCAAGCCCAAGGGCTCGGTTATTCTTTCAACCGATTTAAACGATGATCTTGTTTGTTTGGCTTCAACACACGTTTTACATTTTGAGTTTGATTCGAAAGAAAAAGATGGAATATGATCTAATTTAACCAATCGACGTATTGAATTAAAATTAACATGACCAAGACGACCATGCCATAAATCACAAGACTCAATCATGTAAGCAGAAGAAGTAGTTTTATTCATATCTTTCTTAATAGCAGTTACATTAAGTTTGAACATACCATTTTGGGCATAGCCCTTTCCAATAAACATTCCACGTTTTGACAAAACAAAATTATCACTTTCAAAAACTAATTTAAAGCCAAACTTGTTTAGCAACCACCCGGATACAAGACTTTTGCGCAGATCCGGAACATAAAGAACATTGCTTAAAGTGAGCTCCTTCCCCGAAGTCCATTTCAAGATCACTTCACCTTCACCCTTGATGTCGGCTGTTGCTGCATTTCCCATGTACAGCTTATCATCACCCTTCAACTCTTTAAACGTATTAAAGAGAGTTTTATCGGGACAAACATGGCGAGTAGCCCCGGTATCCACCCACCAACCTTTAGGGTTGTTAGATACCATATTCACCTCTTCTTTCATTGATGTAAGATCCGAGATCATGGCAACAAGAGGCATCCCATCATCTATCATCATTGCATTGTCACGTTTTGGTGCCTTACATTGATCGGCCCGGTGACCGGCTTCACCACAATTGTAACATTTCCCTTTGAAGGGAGCCACCTTCTTCTTCACACCACCCTTTCGGGGCCCAAGATCCACAGCCTTACCCTTGCCTCGGTTCTTGTTATTAAACCTTTTTCCTCCCCGGGAGGATTGACCATGTTCAACCAAGTTTGCCTTAGCAAGTGGTTGAACTTGAGTCCCCTTGTGGGCCATACGGTTGTCCTCCTCAATTCGAAGGCGAACCACTAGGTCTTCAATTGTCATCTCCTTTCGTTTATGTTTAAGATAATTTTTAAAATCCGACCAACTAGGAGGCAATTTTTCAACCATGGCAGCCACTTGAAATGTTTCACTAAGAACCATTCCTTCGGAGGCAATGTCACTTAGTATAACCTGTAACTCCTGGACTTGACTGATCACAGTCTTGGAATCAACCATTTTATAGTCCAAGAAACGGGTGACAACAAATTTCTTCGTGCCGGCATCCTCCGTCTTATATTTGCGTTCTAACGACTCCCATAGGTCTTTGGCAGTCGTTATTTTGCAATACACGTTATACAAAGTATCCTCAAGCCCATTCAACACATAGTTACGGCATAGATACTCGGAATGTTTCCAAGCATCAAGTGCACTCACTGCTTGAGCATCAGCCCCTTCAGCAAGTGTAGGAGGAGACTCAGTCAAGAACCTCGCAAGGTTCAAGGTAGTTAAGTAAAATAACATCTTTTGCTGCCATCTCTTGAAATTCAAACCAGAGAATTTCTCTGGTTTTTCAGCATGGCTAGCCACAGCCCGGGCAGCATCAGAACCAACCAATGGTCCCATAGTGGAGTTAGATGTAGAGGATGTAGTAGAAGCAGAAGCCATTTCTGAAACGATATAACCAAACAAATCAGTTCTAAATCAAGAATATGTTGCCTTCCAACAAAGTTGTTTTCAAAACACAAATCAAAGTAAAAATTTTTTTTTTTTTCTTTAAAACATAAAAGAACGATGTTTTGGAATCTGTTTTAAGCTTGTAGGGACATCGTTCACAAAAAAAGAAATAATTGTTTTATCGATAAAGAACTTTGATTACAATACAAAAGAAACTAAACAAGCAGAATACATGATGTTAAGAAACAACAAATAAACAAAAGAAACAGAACAATGGCTGAGGATTTCTGTTGAACAGAGGTCCCTTAAAACAGATTTCGGGCCACCCAGGTGAATCCCGTCTGTCTCCCAGGGTACAACAGCCGGACAGGAGTACTGCCGGAGTTAGCCTAGCACCCGAAACCACTACCTGAAACGAGAGCACGAAGTTGCGAGAAAGCTGGAAATTGTTCTTTCTGTGTGTTGTGGAACATGTAAAAACTGGGGTTCATCTACTGCACAAGACACCAGGTCTTGTATATATGCTGTGAACTCTGTGGCAGTTAGGAACTGGAGCATCCCTGAGTTATTAATAGGAAAGCGAACTGACTGTCTGTTACGAAAGCGAACAGACTATCTGTTACGAAAGTCCAACAGTCAGTCAACACTTCAAAAATATTTAGACGGCTCTCAAGCGGCGATGCGAGCGTGCGAAGTGCAAAGTGCGCCATCAAAACGCCACATTGCGCCCATCACCCGAGCCCGTGCCCGTGCCCGTGCCCGTGCGCGTGCGCGTGCGCGTTGGGTGCTTCGCACCCTTGTGCTTGGCCTTGGGTGTCCCTCAACATATGTGGGAACACAATCCCTTGAAAAATCCCTTGAAAAGTCCCACTTATAAACTAATTTATAGTTTATCCTTCCACCAATGTGGGACAACAACTTCCACTCAGATTTTTCACAGCTTTTGTGTTTCAACCACACAACTTTGAGCATCGATATCTCATTCATCTTAGCTCCATTTTGAACACGGTTTAGTTCGTTGTGTTCCTCTCACTTAGGAGAACACATACGAAATGGTTTGGTAATTAATTGCAACAAATACAATTAATTATTAATGTCCCAAAATGAGTGAGAAATCATATTTTTCTCACTAAACTTCCAACACTTATAACTATGCGCTAATGAAAATACAATTTTTCATAATTTTTTTGAGATGGTATTCTATCCTTAAATTTTAATTGTGTTTTCAAGTTAGTCATATACTAAAAGGTAAGACAAAATTAAATTAACAACGATATAATAACATACATCAATCGTTGTTAGAAAAATTAGATCAAACAAATTCTCATCACCAATCTGATTGTATCCTCTAAACAAATATTTTAAAGTAGGCTAAAATATTAAATAATCAATCTCTTGTTAACAAAATATTCAACCAACAAGTATTAGCTTCACATTCAAATAAGCAAGTAATAATCAAATAATTTCAGAGAAGTTTTTTAAAATGATATACCTAAATTGAGGATTTGGGTTTGTTTAGATCCCAATTTGAGAGGGGCGTGTAATGTGGACACATATGTGATTATATTAATTAGGGATGAGTAAATTTTACCAAATACAAGTATTGGTATTTATTTTTATTTATTTTTTTGAAGTTTTCGGTATTCAGTAATTTTGGTTTCAGTATTTTCGATATTTTCAATGGTACTGGTACTGCTCCGTACCAAACCGACAAAATAGGTACAATATACGGTTCACATTTTTACCTATTTTTGGTATCATTATTTTTCGGTATGGTATCGGTTTGGTATCAATCTCATCCCTAGATCTAATCATCTCTTCAAAGTAGTAAGGAGTTTAGTTGTTTAAATAGTTATTAAATTTATAATAAAATTTTAAAAAACGTGTTAATTAGTTTATAATAGGTTCATATTTGTAAAATTTTAAAACTTAAATTGATTTTTTTTTGGAGGATAGTGTCAAAATTTCATGAGAGTCGATTACGATTAAATTGTGTGTACACACTATAACAGTCTATAGGGACATGGGTGACCCCACTCGAACCACTTAGGTCCGCCACTATGACTAGATCGAATGGACTAGGCAATGAACTTAAAGATTAGATACTACAAAAAACTGTTATTATTAAGAATATGTTTGAAAAAAGGATGCATAAGACGTGTTTTTCTTGATACCGATCTAAATATTGCATATTTGCATCTCGTAACTTTGGTGATGCTAATATATCAACTTAATTTGATGATGCAGATTGCAAATATATTAACTTTTATTAAGTTTGATTACACAAATATATTTAGATTTTGTAGATACGGTTTTTTAAAAGAAAAGCCATACCAGTCGTTTAGGTGTATACCTCTCTATTATTGCTGCTATTTTTTCTAATCATATATTTATCTTTTTATAAAATAATAATTTGACTTTTCCAACAATTAGTTCAATTCACTAAAGAGCAAGACGGAGATTACCACTTAAGGCTTGTGATGTCAATGACTTCCAATTCAGAAGGCAGTGCATAGGCAAATACCACATATTACACTCAATAAGGGTATACTGGCTTCATCTATCATAATCTCAAAACACACAATTCATAAAAGATCCAGTGGATAATAAAGCGCGGGTGATCAATGGAAAAGGTTTCTACTTACTATTGTAACTTCTAAGCCTTGTTATATTGCATACACCTGGGAGAGTTGTGTTGTGATTGTGAGTTATATTAAGTTTTTATAATGAGTTAATTACGCAAATGGTCTCTGTGATTTATTAAAACTAACAGGTTTGGATACTAGGGTTTTTATAACATGTATGTGTATTGTGTTTTCAATTTGTAACGAGTTAAGGTATTAATATTAATAGAAGTTAACTTTTCTGTTAAATCTAAGGGCATTTTCATATTTTTACCTTATAGAGACTATTTATGTCATCAAATACATAAAAAGGTCCATTTCTGTAACTTTTTATATACATATAGATATATAAATGCATAGACACACACACACACACACATTCCTTAATCCTTATGTTCTAGATCAAATTTCACTTTCCCCATCGCCGGTTACCACATCACCGCCGCCCCCACCGCCGGCTACCACATCACCGCCGCCCCACCGCCTGCTACCACATCCCCGCTACCGCCACCGTCGGCTACCATAACCTTGTCGCCTGGGGGTGTTGATCGGGTTAATCGGTTCGAGTTATTCATGTTTTCTAACGTTGAAAGTCTACCCGAAACCCGACCTGAATAACAATCTGTTTAATCGGTTTCTGGTTGTTCAGGTAACGGGTTGTTCAGGTCGGGTTTCAGGTATTAAACAATAGACTTAATTTAGTAGATTTTAGTGAGTTTTCATTTGAAATCTTATAAAACTAGTGGGCTTAAATTAGTTTAGTTTTATAATTTATAAAATGTGCTTAAATATATATTTATATACAAACAATTTGATCAATTTGGACAATCTAAACAAGTGTATATATATAATTTACTTAATTATAATATGGGTTGATAGGGTTAATCGATACGGGTTATTCGGGTTTTTGAGGTTTGAAAGTTTATCCAAAACCCGACCTGAATAAGAATCGGTTTAATCGGTTTCAGGTTGTTCGGGTGATCGTAGGGTGTTTATTCGATACTTATAACGTTTAATTGTAACACCCGTAAGTTTGGGGCCAAAAATGAAAGAAAAGAAAAGAATCCGGAATAAAGTGTGCAAGGGCCAAAGTGAAGGGGTGCAATGTGTAAAATAGTACAAAAGTCAAAAAAGTGAGTTTAAAAGAAGTATGGTCGCCCATAAGGTCCTTGCTGCTACTGCTGCTCGACAAAACAAGGAAAGAAGAAGCTGAAAACTCATTTCTCTCGACTTTGAGAAGAAGAATTTTCAAGGTTAGTGGGTTTTGTTGTTGTTTGGCTCGGTTCTTTGAGGTTTTCCACCTTAGAAACCGATTTCTAAGTGTTATATGTGTTTTGGTTGGTTGTTTTGCTTGTTTAGGTGTTTGGACTCGTGTGTAAAAGCAAGTTTGGAGGAGTATTACTTGCCTTCTACACTAGGTAAGTTCTAGACCACGTTTATTTGTATTTTTAAACTGATTTGGGGCTGGAAATGCATACAAAAAGGATTTTCAAGAACTTCTTTGTGTACCCGTATGTGTATATGTGTATATGTTCATGTTTTATGCTTGTTGGTATTTTGAGTATGCTTAGAAATGTATGTTTAGGCCTTGAACAGGTGCTAGAACAGGTTGGGAATGATTCTGAAATATAGAACTGCACACTATTGGCCATGCGCCCATACAGGGCCCATGAACCTGGGACTTTAGTAAAAATATACTTAAGTACAGGCCATGAGCCCAAACAGGGCCCATGCGCCTGGAAATTTGCCTTAGAAATTTTAAGTAAGGGCTCATGCGCCCCAATAGTGCCCATGCGCCTAAAATTTTGCCTAAGTGTTCCAAGTGCAGGTTCATGCGCCTGAATAGTTTCATGCGTCCAAAACTTATTTCAGATGCCTAAGTGTAAGTTCATGCGCCTGGAAGGCTCATACGCCCAGAAACATTACTGAAATGTCTAAGTGTAGGAGTCATGCGTCTGAACAGTGTTGGTGCGCCTAAGCAGTGCTCATGCGTCTGCATAGTGCTCATGCGCCCAACACTTAGAAAAATTTCTGGAATTTTGGAGAAAGCTGAACTTTAGGGTTTGACCTAGGGTTGAGTTATGTTTATTAATTGATTATTTTATTCATGTTTTATGATCGTTCTCGTGTTCAATATTATAATATTATGTGACCTTACGTGGTGTGATTTTATCCCTTTCCCGTAAAGTATTATCTTTAAAAAGTGGAAAGATTAATGAAAGTGGAACATAAAGAACGTAAGAAAGTCTTGCAAGCAAATTCACAATGAGGTTCACAACCACTAGGTTGTTAGCTCAATTGTGTGTGGTTTAGCTAACCCGTTGGATACACACAGGGTCAATCTTTAAGATTGAGGGGACCACTGTTGTTGCCCTGGTACTGGTGCCAGCATTGGTGCACCACGGATGGGGTCTATTTATAGACGTCGGCCCAGTACCAGGTTTATGCGCATTATATGGGGGGTATAGCACTTTGGTCCATATCGAGGTGAAAGATTAAAAAGTAAAAAGGTTCTAATGAACGGCCATGGAAATGGTAAAGTTAATGATGATGATTATGAATGATAATTGAATGTATACGATGTGTGAACACCTATGATAGATTTGTAAAGTATTTTAAAGGGTATTTTCCTATGTAAAGCTTACAAGGTATTTGTAATGTTTTTCTAAAACTAGAACTCACTCAGCAACGCTGACTTTTATGCATTTTCAGTTGACAGGTAATTTACTGAGGATGGCACTCGGGGAGGCTACTCATCGGGGCAAGGCTGACATCCATTCATGAATATAACATTGTTGTTTTGTAATGCAAACTAATGATCTTTTGTAACCGTTATTAAACATGTATTGCTTAGCAACAGTGCTTATAAGTTAATGAATGGGTTTTGATGTTTAATTCTGCTACATTGTTTTAACAAATTATGAAATGTTCATTTTAATTATGCTGTGATTGCCCAACTGTGAGGCTTCCGGAAATGGGGTCTTACATTAATTGCTTTATTATATACGAATATTAGTGTCGAACATGTGTACTTTGAGTGTGTTAATGTTTGCAGGTGGTAAAAGACAAAGGTACATATTTTGGGATCTTTAAGAAAGTATTGGAGCAAGTGGAAGGACCGAATTGCAATTATAAAAAAGATGGAGTCGAATCAAGTCAATCAGGCACCATCATATCTACCATCGTATCCATCACCGTATCATAATCTGACCACCGTATCAGCCGCCGTATCCTGAACAGAATCTAGTGAACGAGCTCCGTACAACTTCACACCCAGAGTATGATACGTCGGGGTGGGTGTATGATATGCCGGTCACCCTAACAACATCCGGATTTTGAGGATTTTCTTCCCTATTTGAACCCAATCATTAGGGTTTCGAAAGGGACTTGTCCCTACGAATTTTAGAGGTTTTTAAGGTGTTTTTTGAGAGCTCTTTTCACCACGGTTTCACCCGAATCAAGCATTAACAACATCCAATCAACCATTAAAGATTCAAGCATGTTGATGAGCAGCTAATATGTTCGTAATCACTTTTGGGAGGAGAGTTCTTATAAGTGAAGCACTAGGTTTAGTTTGAATTAATGTTTTGGGTTATGTTCTTTTGAGATAAGAATATAATTGTATGTTTGTTTAAAGTTAAAAGACTTGTTTATGTTTAAGTATTTGTGTGCTTTCATTCGCATTCGGTTTCCTTGCATCGTGAGTAGTTTGTCATGTACGTGAATCCTTTGCATAACTGAGTTGGTAATTATATGAACGAGCGAATCTTAAAAGTTTGTTTCATAATTATCACTTTAATCAAACAATTTTGCAAAATCATGTCTATGTGATTCCCAAACAATTCTTATGAAATCAAGTGTGAATCTTTGAAGTTGAATCTTGAAAGTGGTTGCCTTTTTCTTATACATTTCAAAACCCATTATCAAGTTTGTTGCTTTCTTAATTATTTTCATTCAATTTACCTTTCCGCTTAAATAAAAACCCAAAAAAATATTTTCTTTTTAGTTTTAGTATTTTCGTTTGTGTTTCAAGTTTTTAGGTGTAAAGTTTTACACTTTCCACCAATTCTCTGTGGAGACGACCTTACTTACCCATACTAGTTAAAGGTATTTAAGTCTTTGATATTAACTTGTTTTTGATCCAACCACGACAACACGATCAAAATGGCGTCGTTGTCGGGTGGTGAAGGTTCAATGTTTAAAGGCTATAATTCCGTGTTTTACGTGTCAAATTATGGGAAATAGAGTTACTTTTGGGATATTAATGTGTTTGTAGGATAAATGTGAAGAATACTAAGAAGTTGGAAGAAACAAGACAAAAATTGAAGCTCAGAAGGTGAAGATATGTAAAAGAGTAGTTCCAATACAATGGTAACTTAAGATGGGCATAACTTGAGCTAGGAAAAGAGTTACATGGCCCACGGCTTATCAACGTAAAGATCTGGAAAAGTTACACATGAAAATCAAGTTTGTGTAGGGGGTGGCTTCACCGAAGCCGTAATAGGCGCCACCGATGCCTATACCATCAGAAACACCGTCAGAGCCACCGTTGGTCAGTAATTTTCAGCCCAGATGGCGATGGGGCTCCACCGACGCCGATCGCCGCATTTTGTTGGATTTTAACCTAATTTGAGATGTTTTAAAGGGGGATTAACCCTAATATTCAATTTGACTTTTTACACAACAATCTTGGACGATACTTAACCATCTTTCACCGTTCCGAAGCCCTTCTAGCATCAAGATCATTAAATCTACAAGATTCATTCAATTGGCTTCAAAGATTCAATGATCATGCAATACTAATTTGTTTGTGATTCACTTCGGGGGACAGGTTTGTGCATGTTTTTATTTTTCTTAGTTTGTAACCTAGATTTGGGATTGGATCTTAAACCTTTTAAGTTCTTTTGGATTCAATTTATGATTTGATTATTTAAACGGTTTGATTATGCTTAACCCTAGTTTTGATATTCAATAACTTTGGTTGTCTTTAATTATTGAGTGATTGATTATTAGACTTAGGGTTTCATTATTCAAATTGGTAATTGTGTGCATAAGGTCCTTTAAGCTTTAATCCATGATTATCACTTAAATCCTATCATGTGTAAGTCACCACTAATGACTTCTTACTAGGTTTCATTAAAAAAAAATGGTAACATTGCCAAATCTAAATTCTGAAGTGGGTTGCTTTTCCACAAGATTGTTAAAAACCTAAACTTTTATTTTGTTAATTTGATTCTTTCTCAATTCAATTAATCAAGCAATTTCCTTTTTAATGTTTAGTCTTTTTAGATTAATCATTGTTAGCATTTTCCTATGTTTTCTTGTGGATTCGACACCCTACTTACCCTTTACTATTAAAGGTGATTAGGTACTCTTTAATATATAGTTTTGACTGACCACACAACATCGATCAAAATGGCGCCGTTGCCGGGAAATCATTGCGCTTAGTGTTAGTAATAATTATTTGTTTTCTTTAAAATCCATAAAAAAACCAAAAAGATTTTCTTTTTCTTATTTTTAGTTTATTTGTTCTTTTGTCGTTCGGAATTACGCATGGTATTTTCTTCTTGTTTGCAGGTAGTTTTTTTGTAGGCTTAGTAGAATCTCAAGAATTTTGATATCATAATGGATTGTGAGTGGGACAATGATCCATGTATGTGTTGCGGAAGCCTTTATCATTAGGTTCAACATTTTCCAATGTTTGAGAGCAAATATGAAAATATAGAAAGAAGATGTTCCGAATACATGCGACAAATGGGATATGTGAGGGCAAACTACGAATATGAAGAAACCAATTCATATTATCCACACTATGAACCACCTCCATCATCAAATTATCAAGAATACTATCGTGCAAACATAGAGTATAAATATGCCCAACAATAGGATCTCAACCACTATGAACACAAGATGTCACATTTATCAAGTTACCAAGAGGAGTATGATAATTACTATCCTGAATACCCTCAGATGTCATCCGAGGAGCCTCAAGGTTCAACAGACTCTAACCTTAATGAAATATTGAACATGTTGGTAGATATGAAAAAAGAAGACAAAGAAAGAGATAAAGCACTTAAAGTAATGGTTAAGCAGGTTGGCCAACTAGTTGAAGATATGGCTTAACTAAGACAAGAGCAATCTAAGCTGGATAATGATACAATGACTGATGGTGATGTGATTGAAGAGGTTACGGGACTTCAAGAGAATGAATATGTATGTTTAAAGTTGGTAGAAGGCATAACACCTTTAGAGGAGCCAAAGCCCAAAATAATCCAAGTTTATCCTGGTCCTTCCCTTATACTTATTACTCCAACTAATAAATTTGGGGAAGAGGGTTCGAGGACAAAGAAAAAGAATGTGGCATTACAAAACATTGGATAAATCATCATAAAGTAGCTCCACAACAAATATTCAATAGACTTTCCAATAATTGGGAAGAAACTACGGAACTGGCATGTCAACTACCGAACGTTTGTTGGGAATTCGGTAGGCAAATGTGCACTTAAACCACCATAACAAATATCAGGTACGGTCTGGCTGAAGACCTAAAACTTAGCGCTTCTTGGAAGGCAACCTAAGTTATTTTGTTATTTTAGTCTTGTTTTTGTTTATTTATGATTTTATTTTATTTCAGTTTAAGAACTTTATGGGTGTGTTCACTAGAAACCCTCACGAGACTACACTCATCCATCCGGTTCTACTAGATGGTTTAAAAGGCTTGTTGCATACGCTAAATGCAACCGTGATTCCTACGAAAGTGAGTTTAGGACTTTTATCATTAATTTGATTTTTTTAATATTTATTTAAAAAGTTAACTATTTTTAATCAAATTTCCACTTAAAAGTTGCATTGAGGACAATGCAATGCTTTAAGTGTGGGGAAGGGAATGCATTAGATTTAAATGTGAGGTGTTAATCATGAAGTGAGAAGTTTGCTTCTACACGGGTTTCACTATGTTTTGTAGATTAGTGGATGAGATGTTGAAGATCACTAGTACAATTGAAGATCTTGTTATAAAGATATAACCAGATGCATTTGTTTCCCTTAGTAATTGTTAAAAATAGTTAATATGTAGTTAGTTTTTATTTTTGGTTATTGATGGTGAGTCCCTGACTGAATACAAATGGTTTGTGAATATGATAAGATTGGGTCTGATCTTAACATTCCCTTGTTTCCACACCAATAGTAGCATTTAGTTAGTACATTAAGGGCAATGTACTTCTCAAGTGTGGGGATGAGGGGATTTGATAAAAGTTTTCAAAAAAAGTTATGAAAATCTAATTTTTTTTTTTCAAATCTTCAAGAAGTTTATTGTGTTTAAAGACTAAAATTTTCAATGTAAATCACTAGCTTGTTGCTTATCAAAAGATTGGTGTTGATCCTAAGTCTTGATCATATTCTTTAAGTTGTGGAATAAAGTATTTCTAGCAGGTTATTTTTGGAAATATGACGGATGCCTAGTTAGTGTTAACGAGTTTTTGATATAATAAACTCATGTGCACATCGGTAGCCTAAATTCCTACTTGTGAGATTTTGAGCCTATTACTTAAAACACAATTATATACATTCATTTGTTGAGGGTAGGCCATATACTATTTTTGTTACAGAACTTGTATTATTTGATACATATCAAGACTATAAGCAAGGTGTTGCATATAAATAACAAAGGCAATTTAGGAACCCAGTTAGTTGTTATCGTTTGTTATTGTCGTCCATCCTACCCTTTAGTAGCCATGTAGAGCCTTAAGCCATTCGTTTGTTAAAACCGACATATAAAGCCCAAGTTGTTAGTTGATAATCGATAGTTAAGCCATTCAAAGTAAAAGAGCATTCAAAGTAAGCTGATATTATAAGAAAAACGAAAAATATAAAACAAAAAAATGAAAAAAAACGGAGAAAAAGTAGCGGTTCAAAAAGGATCAAAGTGATTTACCTCCGAGAATCATGATAATACGGATGGTTTGACGGTTTGGGTTATATTTCTATTTGTGTTAGCCATTTTTAAAATCCGAAACCTCCTACCTGTACCTAAGCCCAAAAACCCGTAAGTCCTTTAGACGTGTGCAAGATCTATGCAAGCGGTGGATGTGTGATTGCTATATAAGCTTATGTGGACAATATGGTATATTGGGTTATTGAGTGATTACAGTAGTACATATTTTACTAGTCTAGATATAAACCGAGAAGAGTGAATTATTGTGAAGGGTGTGTACATGAGACTAAAAATGTAACACCCGAAACTTTGGGGCAGAAATGAAAAGAAAAGAAAAGAATATTGAATAAAGCATGCAAGGGCCAAAGATGAGGGGTGCAAAGTGTAAATATACACAAAAAGTAAAAAAAAAGGTGTATAAAGAGTATGGTTGCCCATGCCCTAGGTCACAGTTGAGCTAACGACAACATGGTCATGCACCTCCTGTCAATTTGCTTGCAAGTATTTCTTTCGTTCATTATGTTCCACTTTTCGTTAATATTAATCTTCCACTTGATTAATAATAATACTTTACGTACATAAGCAACCCACGTAAAACCACATAATATAATAATAGGGAACATAAGGACAATCATGAAACATGGATAAAATAATAAAATAATAACAACAGGTCAACTAGAGTCAAACCCTAAAATTTCTGTCTTCTCCAAAATTTCAGAAAATTTTCTAAGTGTTGGGCGCATGAGCACTATACAGGCGCATGAGCCCTGCTTAGGCGCACCAACACTATTTAGGAGCATAACTTTTACACTTAGGCATTTCAGCAACACTTATGGGCGCATGAGCCTTTCAGGCGTATGGACTTACACTTAGGCACCTGAGAAAAGTCTTGGGCGTATGACACTGTTCAGCCGCATGAGACTACACTTAGTATACTTAGTCAAGGTTTTGGGAGCATGGGCACTATTAGGGCGCATGAACCCCCACTTAGAATTTTCTAAGGAAATTTCCAGGCGCATGGGCCCTGTTTGGGCGCATGGCCTGTACTTAGGCATATTTTCACTAAAATCCTAGGCGCATGGGCCCTGTTTGGGCGCATGGGCCCTGTTTGGGCGCATGACTACCTGTTGTGCATTTCTACATTTCAGAATCAACTCAGACCTATTTTATCACCTGTTCTAAGTTTATACACACTATTCCAAGCATACCCAACACCTTAACAAGCATAAACACAAGTATATACATACGGGTACATAAACAAAGATGAGAAAACTCTTTAAATATGCATTTTCAACCCTAAGCATTTTTAAAACACATATAAAAAGGGGTCTAGAACTCACCTATGCAGTCTTCAAATAAAACTCCTCCAAATTTGAAGATGCCAAGAGTTCAAACACCTAAAACAAGCATAACAAGCACCAAAACACTTAATAATCGGTTTCTAAGGGTGAAACCACAAAGAAACCAAACCAATTAACATGTAAACACACTAACCTTGAAGATTTCAGCCTACTTCTCTCTCTAGAACATAGAGAAACAAGATCATAACTTTTCTTTCTTCTCCTTTCTTCGGCAGCAGCAGCAGTAGGAAAGAGCATGGGCAACCATGCTCTTTATACACCCACTTTTTGTCTTTTTGTGTATATTTACACTTTGCACCCCTCATCTTTGGTCCTTGCATGCTTCATTCAAGATTCTTTTCTTTTCTTTTCATTTCTGCCCCAAAGTTTCAGGTGTTACATATAGCAAAAGAATCAATAACAACATAAGTATTACAATCAATTGATTGTGATTATTGAGAATTCTTGGTTTGTAGGTTATTATATTTATGTTTGATTGTTCTTTACTCTGTTTGATCGATTTCAATTTCAATAATCAATTAAACAACAAGTATTGATAATTTCACGATTAGCCGAGAGAAGAAGTCACTGAAAGATGGGGTGACAGAGCAATTAAATATGAATTAAGATGAATATACCTCAACATCATCATCAAAAGAATCATCCTCACCTAAAACAAAACATAATGAATCAACTGATACTAAATTAATTTAGAAACATCAAGGATCATCCATGAGAAAGTAACTATATTAGATAATAATAGCAAGCCTAAGACCATCAAGGCTTGGGCTCCTCGTTCTAATTAATTGTATTATGTTTTGCAGGAACATCCAAGGAGGGCTGACAACAAGTGGTATGTTGACAGTGGTTGTTCCAGACACATGACAGGAAACTGTTCTCTCTTCCATGACTTCAAATATAAAAATATTTCCTATGTAGCATTTGGTGGGGATAAGAAGGGAGGTAAAATCACTGGTAAAGGAATGGTAACAAATGGAGTTCTCAAATTTGAGAAAGTTAATTTTTGTGAAAATTTACAATTCAATTTATTAAGGGTCTCTCAAATTTGTGATCAACACTATACCACATTCTTTGATAACACTGACAGTTACATTCTTAAGCCAGGTTTCTAAATTCAAGAAGACTGGATCCTTCTGAAAGCACCAAGAAAAGGCAACACTTATGTGTTGGATATGAACAACACATCAATAACAAGCAAAGCAACATGCCTGATTTCTAAATCAACAGAAGATGAATCCCAACTATGGCATAAAAGGATGGCTCACTCCAATATGAAGAACATGAATAAATTAGTGAAAAATGACTTAGTCATCGGTGTTCCAAAGAAAGAATTTTAGTACTCTAATCACTGTTTATCATGTTATAAAGGATAACAAAAAAAGTATCACATAAATCCAAAACAATTAACACAAATACAACACCACTAAAGTTACTGCACATGGATCCTTTTGGTCCAACCAATGTGTTAAGCATTAGAAAAAGGCAATACTGCCTGGTGATTGTTAATGGTTTCATTAGATTTACTTGGGTCTTTTTCTTAAAAAATAAAAGTGAAACATCAGAAATTTTAATGGAGTTTATCACTAAGATAGAAAATCAATTTGATTTAAGAATCAAGATTTTAAGAAGTGATAATGGAACTGAATTTGTTAATGATGTTTTAGACTCTTTTTGCAGGGACAAAGGCATAGCTAGACAATTCAGTGCACCAAAAACTCCATAACATAATGGAGTTGCTAAGAGAAGAAATAGAACTCTAATTGAAGAAGCAAGAATAATGTTAGCTGATTCACAGTTACCAATATATTTTTGGGCTGAAGCAGTGAACACAACTTGCAATGTTCAAAACAGGACTCTAATAGTCAAAGAACATAATAAAACACCATATGAACTTTTATTTAAAAGAAAACCTTTTATAGGATATCTTAGAGCTTTTGGGTGTCATGTCTCTGTATTAAACACAAAAGAGCAATTAGGAAAGTTTGCTGAAAAGGCATATGATGGTTTCTTTGTTGGTTACTCATCAACATCTAAATCATATAGAGTCTATATTCCAAATGAAAATATTATGGAAAAAACTCCTAATGTATCTTTTGATGAATACTTGTTTCCATAGTCTGTGAAAGGATCATCTTGGTTGTTTGATATAGATGTATTAACTAACTCATTTAACACTGGTTATCTGAATGTGACAGGTGCTACGGATACATGTTATCCATATATTGCTCCAAATATGGGTGTACCATTGACAGCTGATCCACCAAGACCAGTTCTTACAAATAGTCAAAGTAACAGTGATCCTGGTCCTTCAGCTCAAACAAGCAAAGATATTTCGAATGTCCTTGGAACTTCTACATTAGCAGAAGTGCCATCTACTTCAGAAGAAGTCCCTCCCTCCACAGAGGTCCCTTCTACTTCCGTAGATGTTCCTACTTTCGCAGATGATGCACTAACATTCCCTAAAGTTCCAAGCACTTTAGAAAACATCCCAACACCACTGCCACATGCAGATAAACTAATTATAAACTTTGCAGCTGATCCTTTAACTACTACAGAAGGTATACCCACATCTGTGGAAACTCAAGTCCATGCAGCACATCATTCAGCTGCACAAGAACACCATACTAAGGAGTTAGATTACTTTGTTGACTCACCATCACAGCTGACTCCATCTCCAACAACTAACATCACAAACCTGGACTCATCTAGCTAAGTTCACAATGTTCCAACAGTTAGGACCTACAATGATCATCCAATTGATAACATGATTGGTGAACTCAATAGCAGAACTACAATAAGACAAGGGGGAGCAGTCAACATTAGCCTGTTCTCTTGCTTTCTCTCACAAGTAGTTCCTCCTAACATAACTGAAGCTTTAAAAGACAACAGATGGATTAAAACAATGCAAGAAGAGCTTCAGCAATTCAGAAACAAGCTAGATGACAGAGGAATAATTGTCAGAAATAAAGCAAGGCTAATTGCACAAGGATATACACAAGAAGAAGGTATAGACTACGATGAAGTCTTTGCACCAGTTGCAAGGATTGAGGCAATCAGAGTGTTTTTAGCCTATGCATCCTATAAGAAGTTCACAGTTACCAAATGGATGTAAAATATGCCTTCTTATATGGTAAAATTAATGAAGAGGTCTATGTTTCCTAACCCCCAGGCTTTGAAGACCCTGATTACCCTCACAGGGTGTACAAGCTTGACAAAGCATTGTATGGTCTTCATCACGCACCAAGGAAATGGTATGAAATATTGTCTTCATTCCTACTGAAGCATGGCTACAAAAAGGGTACTATTGACTAGACACTCTTCCTCAAACATGAACATCAAGATCTGTGACATCCGTCACTAATAGGTCCGTCAATTAACGTGACACTCGTTAACTTTCATTGTGTATTTATCTTGTCGCGTAATTAACTCGTTCTGATCTCGAAATTTTTGTCTTATTCGTCTCGCGCGTTGATCTTAATACTACATAAATAATAAATAATAAAAATTTGCTACTAATAATACAATTAATTTTATTTAATACTTCTATTTCTTTTAATTTAATAATGTTTATTATAATTATTAAAATTATTATTATTAATATTGTAACCTTTAATATTATTATTATTATTAATAAGATTTATTATTGTTAATATTATTATTATTATAATTAATAAGTTCAGGGTTTAAATTGTAATTTAACTAAACTTGAGGGAATAATTAATTCAAAGTTCAGGGACTAAATTGCAAATACTAAAATTATGTATATGCATCGTACGTGACTATCGACCGCAACACCCTACCTTCGAAACCTACCGCTGCCGTCACCGTTTCACCGCCGTCGCACCACCGAATCAACCCCGTTTTGCCGCCGTTAGCCGTCTTTTGTCGCCGCCGTCTCGCCGTCTACTCGATTCGTAAGTAACCGATCATCGTGAACTTCGTTTCGTTTTATTGTCGCGATTGGTTCGGTTGTATCGGGTTTTCGTGGTATTCGTTCGAATCGTATGTATGCGGCAGCATGTATGCTTATAAAACCGTATGTGTGTATATGCGTTCGGACGTATGTATATATATATGTATGTGCGTTCGGACGTGGGTATGCATGTGTGTATGCGTCGTGTATGTATATATATATTTGTGTGTGTCGACTGCGTATCTATATATATGTATGCTTGTATCCATATGAGTGCATGTTTGTGTGTGTTGCGTATGTATATAAATGTACGTGTGTGTGCGTACGGGTGTGTATATACTTATATATGTGTGTGTTTGTGTGTGTTTTGGTGTGTGATAATTGGGTGCGTTAAGTGTGTGTTCATGAGTATGGGTTGTGTGTGCATGGATATATATATATAGTGTGAGTATGTATATATATTACTCACGTGTGCGTGAGTCTAAGTGTATGTTTCGTATGTGTGCCAATGGTACGTGTGGGTTGTAGTGTGGTTATAAGGATTATTATTATCAATATTACAATTATTATTATTATTATTATTATTATTATTATTATTATTATTATTATTATTATTATTATTATTATTATTATTATTATTATTATTATTATTATTATTATTATAACTATTATTATTATATTTATTATTATTATGTTTATTAATATGATTATTATAATTATTATTAATATTATGATATTTAATATTAATTTTATTATTGACATTATTATTATTTTTATTATTATTAATTTTATTCTTTTAATAATAATAATAATATTTTTATTATTAACATCATCATTATCAACACTATTAGTATAGAATGTGTTGTATATATATGTATATATCTATTTGTGTGTGTGTCGCGCGTCGAACCTGAACGGAACCAACCGAATGCATCTATTCTCGTTGAACGCATTTTAAAGACTTAATTACAATCAATAATAGGTGTTTGATCGTGCGTTGCTCATATTCTTTGAAGCCTTTTTAATCACTTCGTATCATTCAAGGTGAGTTTCGTGACCCCTTTTTCATTTCAATTGTTTACAAACTTGGGGGAAAAGTATGCTCACCCTTTTTATGTTGTGAACTCAATTATTCTTTGGGGCTGTTGTGTTTACTGTTTTCTAAGTTATATCTGGAACATGCATGAGTTTGTTGTGTGGTTCTTATTCACAACTATTTAATTCCGGTGTTAGAACCGACGTACAGGTATTAATAGTACTATTGGGCTGACACCCTTACCCTTGTTTGTTGGTATACTAGTTGGGACTGACAGTGGCCAGGAACGGGCCCTAGGGTGAATATGTTCTGACAAGATCTGTATGGACGTCATAGGTTTAGTTGTGATGCTCATGTTTACAGTGATATTGCTTGCTTATAACTGTTTACACTATGTCCTACAAAACTATTACACAACATCAATTTGTTTACTATTTAAACCTGCGAACTCACCAACAATATATTGACCTTTTGAGCATATCTTTTAAGGTAATATTGACCTTTTGAGGATAGCTAGGGATGTTGCCTTAGCGATGACCGTAGGACTTTCATTTATTAGACTTATCAGATGTCTTTGATGATTACAATGGATTTTTCTTTGTTAATCATTTTGATCACTTGCTCCCGGGTTGTGGGATTTACAATTCGTTTGATTCTTTGGCTATGTTGTCGTGGAATTGACTAGCCACGGCACAAGTCTCCATTTGTGTCGGGTGAAGTCATAACACGTTGACATTTCATCATTTATTGCATCTCTATTAATTCACAATGTCTTATGACGATCCCGTCCGTTACATCCTCGTGTTTGCGTTATAAACGGGGGGTGTGACAAGATCTCTTAGTTGTCCAAATATTTGTTGATGACATCATATTTGGATCAACACACAAGAGATTGTGTGAGGCTTTTGAAGCTTTGATGCAATCTGAGTTTCAAATAAGTTCAATGGGAGAATTAACTTTCTTCCTAGGTCTACAAGTTCATCAAAAACCAGATGGCATCTTCATAAATCAAGAGAAATATGTACTTCAAATCCTGAAGAATTACAACCTTGCATAGTCTTCATCATGCAAAACACCAGCATCTACCATAGAAAAAATATTACCAGATCCAACAAGGAAGTCCATTGACCAAAGATTATATAGATCTATGACAGGAACCTTAATGTACTTAACTTCCAGTAGACCTGACATAATGTTTGCTGTGTGTGTTTGTGCTAGGTATTAAGCAGACCCTAAGGTGTCACACTTGAATGCAGTGATGAGACTTTTCAGATATCTTAAAGGGAAACCAACACTTGGATTTTGGTATCCCAAAGAAGGAGACTTCAAACTGTACTCATACTCAGATAGTGACTTTGGAGGATGCAACAACAACAGAAAATCAACAACTGGAGGTTATCAATTCATAGGACCAAGACTTGTTTCTTGGCAGTGCAAAAAGCAGACTAACGTTTCAGTATCCACAGCTGAGGCTGAGTACATAGCTGCTTCAGCTGGTTGCTCATAGGTTCTATGGTTGCAAAACCAATTACTTGATTATGGTTACAATTTTCTTCAAACTCCAATATACATAGATAACTCAGCTGCTATGTTTATGACTTCTAATCCAATGCAACATAGTAAAACTAAACATATAGAAATCAGATACCATTTTCTGAGAGACTGTTCAGAAAAGGGTCTAATCAAGTTGATCAAAGTGGACACAACAAATCAGCTTCCTGATTTATTCACTAAGGCCTTTAATTCAGTTAGATTTAATTTCTTAATTGAATCCTTAGGCATGATCAACTTAGATTAAACCACAACACCAAGAACAGCAATATTTGTCCATTACTTGTAATCATATGAGAAAGAAACAAACATTACTAAAACACATATCTTCATAAGGCAGTTGATGTACTGGGGATATGATAGTACACTATAACTTGACATATATTCATGCTTTCAACTAAATAACTAACAACTGATCAGATGTGTTGGATATGTGAATAGGTTTAGCTTGAGTGGAAACTAAACTATGTCAGGCTCAACATAAAGCCAAGATGACTAAGTGTGGACAAGTCATTGTGAGGTGCAAACAAGTAAGTCTCACCTGGATGTGATCAATTACTCACCCATGCACACTTATTATGTTGTAACACCTTATAACCTCTGTCTTTGCGCATCCTGACCCTCTGTTTTGCGTAAGCAAAGACCTGGGTCAATAGGCACCTCTGTTTTACGTAAGTAAAGACCTGGTGACCTGATGCAAATCATCAAAGTTCCAAAAGGAACTCTCTAAAAGAATCCAATAGGATCAACTGTATATTAGTTCAAAGAGCATATAAATCACCTCAGCATTACTAAGATTTCAAATCAAATATTAAGATAGAGCTTATAATTTACAGAACATGGTCTAAGTGTGATAAAGTGATGAATTGATTAAGTTCAGGAGGACTAACTTACACGCACCTTGCATGATGACTCCATCTTTGTTTCTCTTTAATTTTTACCAAAACATTATAACTAGCATGACATGTTTACTATACACTCTTGTTTGAATTTCTGCGAATCACAATATTTGCAATCTGCACTAGATCACGAACATCATAACATCAAAACTAATATACAGGAAAGTGCCTGGTTCATAGTATGATCCCTAGTATATAATATATTTGCCTGTAACAAACTTTTAACAAAACTTCTGCTCTCTATGATTATCAGCTGGATAGATTAACTATTTCTCATGCTATATTCTTATAAATTTTTGATAAATGCATAAGTTTATGATTAATCACAAATTTAGGGGGAGTAGTCAAAAGCATGAATCGGATTTTAACATAGTAATATGAAGAAAATTGGAACTTGTAAGGCCCCGTTCCCAGGACGCATACAAATTAGACCGTCATCGCATAAAACATTTAAAAATCATACTTTACTTTTGTTGCGGAATTTAAAAACTTTCATTAATAATTAAAACATGTCCTTTCATTACATTATATTATTTGTTTACATATCAAAACACAATAACATGTTAAAATATGGATGCCAGCCTCAAAACGCTCCCAGTAGCTTATGCATCCAAGCCTGCAACTTCTCAGCATCAACAAAATACCTGCCAACTATCATGCACACAAAAAGTCAGCGACGCTGAGTGAGTTCTAGTTTTATAAATAAAATACTTTACTTTCGTTAAAACATAACCTTTACATTCGTTCGCGATCACACATCATACGTACACATTGATAATAGTTATTTATTATTTTATCATCATTCATCAACAAACAATACATTACTTACTATCATACGAATCCTGTCTCATGCAATACCCCCGACTCGTGCTCGAAAGCTGATACTATACCGAGTCCTGTAAACAAACCCCCGACTCGTGTCCGAAGATTGACACAATACCGGGGTCCGCGACAAGGATCCCATCTCGTATGCAACACCCCAACTCGTGCTCGAAGGCTGATACTGTGCCGGAGCCTGTAAACAAACCCCCGACTCGTGTCCGAAGACTGACACGGTACCGGGGTGAGCAACAAGATCTCATCTCTTTCACATGCCATCCTGTCTCATGCAATACCCCCGACTCGTGCTCGAAATCTGATACTGTGTCTGGGCCTGTAAACAAACCCCCGACTCATGTCCGAAGACTGACATAGTTCCGAGGTACGCGACAAGGATCTCATCATCTATTACTTTCATACTTATCATTCATTATCTTCCACTTTCTTTATATAATACTTTACGTATGCACCTTCATACATCAAATCACGTAAAATCATAACATAATACATAACGTATTACATAACATAATACATTCATTTTGAAAACCATTAAAACATGGAAAGATAACACATCACACCTATCATAACCAACATCATCATACTAACATGCATGACACATCAAGCATAAGCCATCACATCACAATAGAACCTATCTCAACCATCCACCTCTTAAAATCCTCAGAAATCCCTAAGTCCATAATGAAGAGCAGTTGAACATCTCAGGCGCATGAGCATAAAAATTCTAAGGAAAACAGTCTAGGCACATGAGCACTATTTGGGTGCTTGACCACTATGTAGGTGCATGGGCACTGCTTGTACGCATGGGCACTGCTGGTTCGCATGGCCAACACTTAGGATCATGGGCAGCTCCTGGGCGCATGAGGTACTGTTTAGGCGTATGACCTACACTTAGGCACATGGGCAACTCCTGGGCGCATGGACAACTCTTTGGGCGCATGGCCTACACTTAGATGCATGGGCAACCCTTCTGGGTGCAAGAGATAAGTTAGGTGTATGAGACAATTTCAGGCGCATGGAAAACATTCTGAAAATGAAATAACACTACAAACAACACTCAAATATCGATCTAACACTTCCTATCTCAGGTTTAACATACTACAAGCACTTAACACATGCTAACATCAATTCTAATCCTCAAAACAGCTTCTAAACATACAACCACAGAACAACAGTCGAACGTCAAAGCTGAAACACTCGGTTACTTTAAAAAGGTTTTACTGGGTATGCATAATAGCCCCAACACTTTGAAAATCAGTAGAAAGAGGGGTTCTAGAAACTCACCTGAAGCAACCTTCGAGCAACACACTTCCACCTACGAATTTAGCTCCTAAAACCCACGAAAACAAGCACTAAACACTAAGAATCTCGGTCTAGAACTCAAAAACCCAGCTGAAACCGAACATAAGTTCAAGGAAACTCACCTTTTGCAGCTCCTTCTTCCTCTCTCTCTAGAACCGGGAACTTTTTCTTTCTTCTTCCTTTCAGCCGAGAGTGATGGGCGGCCATACTCTTTAAAACATAAAATAATAGGGTTTTGTACTTTGTATACTTTACCCCCTCCACTTGCGTCTATATAATTTTCTTTCTAGATACTTTTCTTTGCTCTTCTTTTTAATAAATTTCGGGGTGTTACAGAACTTGAGCAGAAAATTGGAACTTGAGCACAAACTTGGTTGTAGGATATCTGAAGTGTTCAATTATTTTGCACATTTTCCATGAAGCAAAGTCAAAAGAGCCAACAGCAAACAACAAATGGACTAACTATGTGTTAGTTCATACAGAGAGTTAAATTTTATTTTCCTTCGGAAGATACTTTATTTAACAGTACCTTCGAAAGAAAAACTTTTACCTTCGGAAGAAGAGTTAAATTAAATTTTTCCTTCGGAAGATTCTTCAGTACCTTCGGAAGAAAATTAACTTCGGAAGAAATTTACCTTCGGAAGAGATTTTATTAAATTTAACTTTGGAATAAAGTTTTCAGAATAATTAACAAAATTAACTTCGGAAGAAAGTTTTTAACAAAACTAACTTCAGAAGAAAAGTATATCAACATTTAACATCATTTTTGAAAGATGTTTTCAAACAAAATAAAGGATAAATCAGGATATCTGTCTTCCGCAGATGTTTTGCGGAAGACAGAATGAAACAGAGGAACTTTGACTTCCGTAGATATTCTACGAGAGATTCAAAACAAAATGTCTGCCTTGCATAAATAATTACTTGCGTAGATATTAGTTATCCAGATAACCTCGAAGGGGTAAAAGGGTAAATGGGTCCCACGTTATTAAGATAAGGATTAAAAAGCCTGGAAAAGTATAAAAAGGGCACCTTGACCGTTGGCCTTTCTATTCACTTTTAAAACACTCTAAGACCTAGAAATCCTTTCATCCAAAACCCCTCCGCACCTTATACATCGAATTCGAGCTTGCCTCAAACAACAACTTCGCACACCACTGAAACACCACAGTTACCATGACAAATCGTTTCGTAAGAGACCATAATGTCTGTGCATTTCTGAATCCAGATGTGGATGACGAATGCAGAGACATTATAAGATACTTGAGAAGAACAAGGATCATGTATGCACTAACTGCAGACCCTATCATCTATCTATCGTATATGATGGATTTCTGGGAGTCTGTGTGGATAGAGGAAGAAGGATAAGAAAAATCCATTCATGCGTCTATAAGCATTCATCAACTGAGGATTGATGAACAAACCATTAGGAGAGCACTCGAGCTCAGAGACTCTAAAGAAGGCCATCCTGATGTATTCGACCTTGAATACATTCAGAAAGTTTTTGGACTGATGGGCTATGACGGTGACTATAGAAATGGTAAGATCAAGAAGGGGAGGCTGAGCAAACCATACAGATTTTTATGCCACACTTATCTAAAGTGTATCTCCAATCGAAAGTCAAGATTGGATAGATTCTCTCGACACATCTCATCAGGAATTATTAGGATCTTTGAGGGGAGAAAGTGTAATTACTCCAAGTACATCCTCAACTGTCTATGTGATCATATACATATGCAGAAAGAGAATAAGATGTACATGTTCCCAAGATTCCTGCAACTCATCATCAATGATCAACTGCCAAACATTGGAAGAGATGGTGATGTATGCGTACAAACGTATCTGGGAAGATCACTCCTCAACAAACTAACTAGGCAGTACCAAAGAGAAGATGCAGAGATGTTTGCTCATGTCCTAGATAAGGAAGAGCACATACCTCAGGAACTTCTATGGGTTGAAGAATCACAACAAACACCTCCAATCCAATCCCCTAAACCACAACAACAACAACCATTATCCCCTCCTCATTCTCAATCATCTGAGAATACTACGAACACTAAAGTATTCATACTGGATGAAGCTTAACCATCACCAGCACACCCATCACCACCGCAAGAACCTCAGCCTTTACCACCAACTCCAGTGATTGATCTGATAGATTCACCTCCAACTCAACTGGACTCACCTTCCAGTGAGCATACCCAACCCCTTACTCCTACTCAGTCACTATCATTAGTGCACTCTGGTGCAACGAAACCCATCTCACCACTCCCTACTCAAACACCTACACATCCAATTCCAACTGGTTGGACCTCACTAACACCTACCGAACCAATCTCACTCACTAATAGCCCTACACCTACTGAAACACTGAATCTTGAGGAGGATGATGACAATAAGGTGATAGATGGTGCTATAGAGGAGATCTGTTTGGAAGTTGAGAGAGAAGATGATCAACTGGTTGAGCAAGAGGGTGAAGAAAAGTATGTTGACATCATTGCCTGTGATCCTAATGACTTGAAAGAGGAGGAGATTGATGTGAGCAAGAGCTATTTGGTGGAAAAATACAACAATTTGATCCTGAAGAGTAACAAAAAGTTGGAAAAGATAAGGAAAATGAAAAGGGATCTGATTGAGAAAAAGAAGATTATAATTATCAAAGATGCCACCATCAAAAGGTTGAAAGAAGATATAGATACAAACAATGAAGTGATTGATGCTCTGAATGACCTAGTTGATGAACAATCAAAACAAATGAGAGCAAAAGATGCTGAGATTGTGTCATTGAAGAAAAGGTTGGCTGAAGCTAAAATGAGCAAAAGTGAGATACCCATGATCACTTACAGTAGGAAGAGGAGGTATCTGGGGAAAATGACAGAGGCTGCTGGTGAATCTATAGACTCACCAAAAAGAACAAAAATAGATTCACTAGAGCATTTAGTCCCAGTGGAACAACCCAAAGAAGATAGCGATGCTGAATGGGAAGAGTTAACTATAGATGAGTCTGTTGAGCTTACTGAAGAAGCCAAACAAGAATAGCTACTGATAACTGATGACATAGTAGAGAAAAGACTATAGTCATCCATGTTTATGCAGTTGATAAATAATGGATTCCCATATGACTTGGTAGAGAAGATGAACATGGAAGAAATGATAAAAGCACTAAAAGAATTCGATGCTGTAAGACTGATGCTCCCAGTCTGCACATATGAAACATTCTCTAAGTATAAGGCAATGGAGAAAATCAGAAAAGAGCTGGGTCACTGTGATACAAGCAAGCTCACTAAGTACAATATGACCTGCTGGCTGCAAAGCCACAATTTGAGCCCTATAAGCTGAAAGGGAGAAAAATTGGTGAGCTTAGGAGAATGATGGAGTATGTGATGCAGATTGAGTTAGACACAGAAGTGAGATTCAGAACTGGAGCTCTCAATCCTGTATACAAACAACAAACTGAACAAGCTCCTGTTGAGCCTATTATAGTTGAAAGCAGAGACATGCATAAGGGAATAGAACAGTTAATAAGAGAGCCAAGGGATGTGATTCCCAACAAGGTTTGGCCTCTAGCCACTACTGTCAGATAGATCACTAAAGAGTAGACTACGCCGATTCAACTTTTTGATCTGATGACAACTCCAAGTGCAGCGAAAGAAAACAAGATCATGGCGTGGAAATTTGACTCAGAATGGGATTGTGCTATGATTAAGAGAGTATCTGGTATGGTCCAATACTATTCCTTGGTGGAAACTATTCACACACTACCAGATGCAGATCTAACCACTCTGTAAAGCACTCCTATCACAAACTACCCAATCAGTCCAAGAGGTAGAGA
This sequence comes from Flaveria sonorensis, assembly GCA_025506505.1. Lineage (NCBI taxonomy): Eukaryota > Viridiplantae > Streptophyta > Magnoliopsida > Asterales > Asteraceae > Flaveria > Flaveria sonorensis. The sequence continues at coordinate 298,148 of CM046423.1, forward strand.
CTTCTCTGGACTTGTGGCTAAGCTGAGTCACAAGTTCAAGGGAGATTTGCTCAAAGAAGCAAAAAGAGTAGATGCTAAGCACCGGAGAAGAAAGCAGCAAAGGTCTCATTCCAGTTCTCATCTGGTTGATGCTAAATTTAAACAAAGAACTAGATATGCAGACATGGCCAATGCAGCTATAAAAGTAATTAAGAGAAATCAATTCTTCTTCCCTATTACTGAATGAGGATATGTGGAGAAAACCAATGAGTTAGTGTTACAGAGGAATGATGCACAGAAGAAAGCATCTAGCATAAGACTATTTGATTCAGTGGAGATCAAACTATTGCACCCAAGCTACACCTCTTACTTATATGACAAAAACTTCCCAAGGCAGCATGATCAAATTGCTCAAAATGACTTGTGCTTGTATGTCACTTAATTCAAGTCATTGACAAGATGCATGCCAAAGAACATAAAAGGAGGAAGTTTGAGACTGGACAGTTGATTGGAACAGAAATTAAGCCCATAAGTGAATTAAGAATTTCAAATAAGGATGAATTGGAGGTGGTGTCTAACAATAGTGTTGTTGCAGCACTCACCACTAAAGAAGATATCCTAGGCTTGAAATACAAGACCTTGAAGAGAATGGGTATACGGCAGATCAAATATAAGTATGAAGATCAAAAGAATGCCATGAGCTACTTCAATACAAAGATTTTGGCAAGAGTTCAAGAGCTAAAGGACCTAAACCCATGATTACTAGAGTATAAACCTAAGGGGGAGTATTTTTAGGTCTAGATTACTTGTATATGTTTAGATGATAAATCAATTCTTGTAATTACATTTTGTAATTATAATTTTGATGATATAATATATTGCATTGATTCATATTATGTAACTCACATTTTGTAATTATAATTTTGATGATATAATATACTGCATTGATTCATAATGTAACTCATATCATGTGTGTGTTGATATATTTATGATTGTAGAAAACATAAGACTTGGTCAATTTGGAAAATTAACTAAGTGTTAGAACAAACTACGGATGAATAAGTATTCTTCCGTAGATGTTCTCAGGAGCATAACTAAAATTTGTACATCCGTAGATCACCTACGGAAGAACAACATCAGCTGAACAAATCAAAAGAACAAGTGAGGCTACTGAAGAAGGACTTGCTGCTGAAGAACAAGTACAAGAACTCTCGTGGATGCACAATCAATGAAGAACAAGCAATGAAGATTAAGTGTTGCTACAGAAGACAAAGCTCCTATGAAAGAATAAATTCCTACAGAAGACTAAGTTAACACTTGTATGATTTCACATCATCAAGTAGTCAACAAGTCAACGTGGCAGAACAACAACATTAATGGCGGCGGAAGATATTTAATTCAAGCATATATTCCACATCACATCAACAACATTAGTTTTAAAATCTAATTCATTGTAAATCACGAACTCCTATGTCGATAAATAAGGCAAGGATTTGGATAGCTATAGGAAGTTAGCTTAAGTATAGAAACAAAATAGAGAAAGATTAGCAATGTTTTAGGAACAGAATAAGATCTCAATATAACAAGAGATCAATAACATGAAACAGATACACAGAACACATAACAAAACACAAAAATAGAATAATAATTATAGCAAAAGAATCAATAGCAATAGAAGCATTACAATTAATTGATTGTGATTATCGAGTAATTCTTGGTTTGTACGTTATTATATTTACGTTTGATTGTTCTTTACTCTGTTTGATCGATTTCAATTTCAATAATAAATTAAACAGCAAGTATTGATAATTCCGCGATTAATACTTGTTGAAATCAAATCTGATAATTTCTGTTTCGATCCTTGGATTCACAAAGATCATTAAATCTACAAGATTCATTCAATTGGCTTTGGAGATTCAATAATGAGGCAAGGCTAATTCGTTTGTGATTCACTTCGGGGAATGGGTTTGTGGAAGTGCTTATTTTTCTTAGTTTGTAACCTAGATTTGGGATTGGATCTTAAACCTTTTAAGTTCTTTTGGATTCAATTTATGATTTGATTATTTAAACAGTTTGATTATGGTTAACCCTAGTTTTGATATTCTATAACTTTGGTTGTCTTTAATCATTGAGTGATTGATTATTAGAATTAGGGTTTCATTATTCAAATTGGTAATTATGTGAATAAGATCCTTTAAGCTTTAATCCATGATTATCACTTAAATCCTATCATATGTAAGTCACCATTAATGACTTCTCACTAGGTTTCATTTAAGAACAATTATAACTTTGCCAAATCTGAATCCTGAAGTGGGTTGCTTTTTCACCAAGATTGTTAAAAAACTAAACTTTTATTTCGTTAATTTGATTCTTTCTCAATTCAATTAATCAAGCAATTTCCTTTTTAATTTTTAGTCTTTTTAGATTAATCGTTGCTAGCACTTTCCTGTGATTTCTTGTGGATTCGACACCCTGCTTACCCTTTACTATTAAGGATGATTAGGTACTCTTTAATATATAGTTTTGACCGACCACACGACATCGATCATTAGGTAACGGGTTGCTCGGGTCGGGTTTCATCAGGTATGGGTGAGATCAGGTAAGGCAGGTTAATCAGATACGAATAAAATCGACGGGCCTACCGCCACCCCCACCGCCGGCTACCATAAACGCCAACCCCCACAGTCGCATACCACCCCCGCCAGCCCCCACCGTTGGCTACCACCCCCGCCAGCCCCTATCGCCGACTCCACCTCTCTACCACTATCTTGTTTAACTCTTTATATAAAACAATAGGACCAATAAAACCATCATCATTCCACCATCACCACCACCTTCTCACTATCATCATCGTATCATCACCACCATTCCACCATCAATTGCTGCTTCATCTCCATTGAAACATTAGGACCATCAACACCATAATCATCTGTTGCTACCTACAAGCCTTAATGTCAAGAATCCCTAACTAGGTAATGCCTGATTTAGGTTTTAAGGTTTTAAGAAAAAGCTAAAGGTGTGGGGGGGACCAGCTGTGTGTTTAGTATTGATTGTGGTGGTGTCGTCAGATGGTTGTGGTTGGATAAAATGGTGGTGATGGTGGCCGATAGTAGTGGCTAGGTGGTGGTGGTTTACCCTTTTGACAAATTTTTGGTTTTCTATGGTGGTTGCTTCATCTATGATGGTGTCCGATGGTGGTGGCGGTGATGACATTACTCCCTAAGGGGCTGAAATGGTGGGCGGCAGCAGGTAGTGGCGGTGGTTAGAAACGATGGTGGGTAAGAGCAGTGGCGGATTCGATCCTCGTGGTGGATGATTTTTGAAAGAAATGGGAGTGGATGGGGGTAGGGTTTTTTAAGTTATAGGTAACTACACAAATGGTCTTTGAATTAAAGAGAGACATTAAATTACAAAAGTAGTCCCTAAAAGGGTATGTTAGTCATTTTATTTAAAACTAACAAAAAAGTTAACGCCAGTTAGTCTTAATACTTATTTTTGTTATAAAATGAAAACAAAATATCTAAATTTGTTACAAAAAACCTTTAGTATCCAAAGCTATTATATTCAATAAACCACATGAACCATTAACGTAATTAGGATACATGTTAAAGTTGGTTCCAATTCTTGAGGACTTAATAACCTTGTCTTTAATATTATTAATATTAATATTATTATTAATACTATTTATAATGGAAAACCTTAGGGCAAAATTGGAATTTCAAACTTTTTTTTTGTAAGACACTCCTTTTCTATGATAACAAATTCGATGATTATCACCTGAAAATTTGATCATATATACATATGCAACTATTAGATTATGAAATTCTTTCAAGTTAGTTAAATCAGTTTTGTTGGATTTTGACCCACACAAACGTATTTGCAATGCGTTATTGAAATGCTTAGAGAATCGATTAATAGATTAATCTAAAGTAACCTTGCAACAAAATCCTTATTTTCAAGAATATTGAACTTGATTAAGATCCTAAATACTAAAATTATTATTATTTCCAATTAACCATCATTTATCTCTGCTCGGATTGAACAAAACTCTCTTAAATTTCATTTTGATGAATATATTGATGCTAATTTTGATGTTTTAGATTGAAGTAGTTGATTATCTACACATTTTCTTGCATGTTCTACATTTTGTTGATAGTTTAAACAATATAACCAATGCCATAATCTTGTTCTCTTGATTCATCTCTGCTGCATGTTTAGATTGAATGGGCCTGATCTTATGCGGGCGGCAGGCTTAAGCTTGAACATTGGCCCTGATTCAGGTAGTTTTCATTATTTTGCAGGTATGTTATATGCTTGTTTATTGGATATGTTGTTATTAGAGAGGTTACAGTCAACGAGTCAACACAAGCTTAGGAGAGAAGATTGTTACAAAATGTAAATTCAAAACATATTCAAATATAGTTAAGTCAATAGTCAGAATGAGATCCAAAAATATCTCCTCTAAATGCTGCGTACATTTTGTTTCTCTTATTGTAAATAGCCAAATATAAGGCATGTAGTATTGGCCAATAGAATTATCTTTTCACCATATTTCTTATTTCTCTACATGGTAATCAGAGCCCCAAATCACCTTTGAGCATTAAACTATCCGATCCTCCAAATTTTTTTTTAGAAGCCATCTCTCCTTTTTCAATCTTCTTCATCATGGCAAACACTATTGTTGAAGTCACAGCCCATACGCACTTCCCTATCAAGCTTACCTCAAGCAATTTTCCCGTTTGGCGAAAGCAGGTCATGGTTGATGTGTGTGCGTTGGAATGAGATTTTAAGTGTTTAAATGTCAAATATTACGTATGATTATTCGTTTATATGCATGTGATTGAGTTGAATAGGTTGACTATGAGTTGGAAATGATTTTGTAGGAAAAACAAGGAATTTGGAAGCTTACATGATAAAACAAGTCATTGGAGGGGTCAAGAAACGAAGTTTCAAAGTGCAGCAGAAAGGCTTCCACCGTAGGCTACGCCAGCTCAAGTAAAAAATTAGCAGAATACACCCCAGCGTAGGCTACGCTGGCTGGCGTAGCCTACGCCAGGACCCTTTTCAAAAACCCTTAAATACGCGTTTTATTTAGGTTTTAGCCACCACTTGATTCCCATTCGACCTAGAACGTTTAGAGACGAATTTTGGGCGTTCTGAGATCAATTTTTCACCATTCCAACTCTCAAAAACAAGATTCAATCATCCGGAATGCAAATCAACAACGGTTTTGAAGATCATTCACGAACAATGAGTGGCTAATCTTCTCGTGATCGACTTCGAGTATTAGGTTTTGTGTGATTAGGTTTTTGTTTTTGTTTAACTTTGTTGGGATTAAACTTTAGAACCCGTTAAGTTCTTTTATGAGTTTAACTTGTGTTTTGATTATTTAAACAACGACGTTGGTAAACTTTTATTTGAATATCATTTAATCTTCCGGAAATTATATGATTGCAAGTTTTGGTTTCTAATTGAATTGGTATTGTGTATCAAGACCCATTAAGTCCTGATTATCGATATCACTTAATCATAGCACGTATAGAGTCCCTATTAAGGATTTTTCTTGAAGTTAAACTAAACAATTGCTGAAAACCAAACCTAGAACCGAAGTGGATTACTTTCTCTTATAATCGTTTTCTTAATCAAGTTTGATTCTTTCCAAGTTGTTTTCTTAGTTTATTTATTAATTATTCCAAAAATCCAATTTTCACAGCCAAGAGGCAATAGTTAAGTAATTTGTTAATTTAATTAATCATTATTTTCTAAATCAAAGTACAATACACCGACCACTAATTCCACGAGGATCGACAACCTTACTTACCCTAACTAGTTTAAGGTGAATAGGAACACACATTTTAACATCTTATTTGATTGATACTTCGACATCGATCAATGGTCACCCTCACCAGCCTTGGTCTCGACAAATTTGTTACTGGATCTATTCCTTCACGATCAAAGGTTCTTTCGTCTGACATCACAAAACCAAACCCCGCATATGCTTCTTGGTTCCGTCAAGATCAAATCTTGCTTGGTGCACTACTCGGACACCATACAACCTATCATATCGTCTGCGGATACTGCTCTTCAAGCTTTCCAATGCCTAACTTCCAGCTATACAAGTCGCTCACGGTCTCGTATCATCTTGTTGAAGTCCCGCCTTGCAAGCAACCCCAAAGGTTCCCGTTCTGTAGAAGAATATCTGCATGAAATGCAAACTATTGCTGATGATCTCGCGTTGGCTCAAAGCCCGATTGATGAAGAAGATCTTATTGTTCACATTCTCAATCAACTAGGTGACGATTTCGCTCAAGTGTCTGCTGTCGTGAAGATGCATGACACACCGATCAAGCTTCCGGAACTCCTTGACAAGTTACTTGATCATGAAAGAAGTCTAAAGAATGTCTCACCAGCCCCTGTACTTGCAACCGTGAACCATACTCAAAGGCAATCCACTAGATCCCACTCTCGGTTTGGACAGGAGTCTCGTGGCACCAGCCGGTTCTCCAACAACGGACCCAAATCAGCCCGGTTTCATGGACAACAGAATGGTAACAACAACTCCTTGCGCGGTAATAGAAACTCTCTTTTTTGTCAATATTGCACCATACCTGGACACGATACTAAAGATTGCAGGAAGTTAGCTCGTTTTCTCCAAGACAACAAAATCCCCATCTCCATGTCTTCACCATCAACACCTAAGGTTCATACCTCCTCGGCTCGGTCAACTTCACCAACACAAGCTTGGATGTTTGATAGTGGTGCTTCTCACCATGTTGCTTCGGATCTTTTGGCGTTACACACCCTATCCGAATATGGGGGACCTGACGAAATTTTGCTAGGAAATGGTAAAAGTCTTTCCATTACTCACACTAGTCACTCCACCTTACCCACTCCTTCTCGATCCTTAAATCTAAATAATGTTTTGTTTGTTCCTCAGTTACGTAACAATCTTATTTCGGTTGCTAAACTTTGCAAAACTAATAACGTTTCTGTTGAATTTTTCTCGTTTCATTTTCTAATCAAGGATCTTCGCACGGGGGCACATCTCATGCGGGGAGTGAACATTGATGACATCTACTATGCTGTGCTTCATTCACTTCGTCACCTTCCACAAACAAATTCGACCTCAACATCTACCGAATCACTTTTAGCTTGGCATCACAAGTTCAAACATCCATCCATCAAAGTTCTTAAAATTCTTCTTAAGAATTGAGGACTTGATTCAAATAAAATGTCGAATATTTCTTTTCATTGAAATGCTTGTTCAATTAATAAACATCACAAAATGCCTTTTGGTGCAAATTCATTTCATGCAACCAAACCATTAGAACTTTTGTATTCGGATGTTTGGGGTCCCGTTCAAACGTCAAATGATGGTTATAACTACTATGTCATTTTCGTTGACTATTTCTCTAAATATATTTGGTTGTATCCAATTAAACAAAAATCAGATGTATCTAGCTTATTTCCACAATTTAAAACGTTGGTTGAGAAATTTTTTCAAACACCTCTTATATCGTTGTTTACTGATAATGGAGGTGAATTTATTGGTCTCACTCATTATTTGCAGCAAAATGGGATATCTCATTTTACTACTCCCCCGCATACACCAGAGCAAAATGGCATCTCCGAACGACGTCATAGACATATTGTCGAAACGGGTTTATCCCTCTTGCACCATGCTCATTTACCTCTCACTTTTTGGTCTCATGCGTTTCAAACCGCGGTTTACCTCATTAACCGCCTACCTACTTCCATCCTTGATCTAAAATCTCCATATGATATGTTGTACAAAACTTCTCCGAATTATCAAAAGCTCAAACCTTTTGGTTGCCTTTGTTTCCCATGGTTGCGACCCTATGCATCCTCTAAACTTCATCCTCGTTTCGTTAAGTGTACTTTTCTTGGTTACTCCGTTTCCGAATCCGCCTACAAATGCTATGACCCCGTGTCTCACCATCTCTATCACTCTCGTCATGTCCATTTTGTAGACCACATTTTTCCATCCACCACAAATATCTTGAATGTCTCTCCTCTTCCTGATGCCTTCACCTTTTTAAAATTTAATAATGCTAAACTTGGTGCTGAATCTTTTCACATTCAAATCCTACTTCGCGTGCTACTATTCCAATATCCACATCTCAAATTTCACATCCCATGCAAAATATGCATCATCCCATGCACTCTTCTATTTCCACTCCAACTTTGACTACTCCAAACCCACCAACTTCCACTCCACATTCCACATCCTCTTCTTTTTCATCTCAAGCCTCACCTACGTCACCTACATCACCTCCTTCCAACCAACTAATCACAAATTCCACACCATCTTCCACCTCTACATCCACTTCCCTTCCTTCTATTTCCAATCACACACCTCCTCCTCAATCTTCTTCTCCTCAGCCGCGGCTACGAAAACCCAACCCAAAATACTTCAACAAAAATTTTGTAAATGCCACTACTATCCATCCTCTCCCACCCACCCTTGAACCATTGACCCATCAACAAGCCTTGAAGGATCCGAAATGGCGTAAGGCCATGGACCTTGAATTTAATGCATTGCTTTAAAATCATACTTGGGAACTTGTTCCGTCTACTTCTCATTAGCCCATTGGGTGCAACTGGGTGTTTCGCATCAAGCGTAAGCCCGACGGCTCGATTGCTAAAAATAAGGCTCGGCTTGTGGCAAAAGGCTTTCTCCAACAATACGGGAAAGACTATTTTGACACTTTTAGTCCCGTTACAAAACCCGTCACCATTCGCACTATTCTCTCGATTGCTCTTTCCAAGAATTGGCCTCTCCGCCAACTAGATGTTAATAACGCCTTTCTTCACGGTACCCTTCATGAAGATGTCTTTATGACTCAACCTCCCGGATACGTCCACCCACAATTCCCAAATCATATTTGCAAGCTCAAAAAATCCTTATACGGTCTCAAACAAGCTCCTCGCGCATGGTACACTGAGCTTGCTAATTTTCTCCTCCGTTTTGGCTTCAAAAAGTCCTTAGCCGATGCCTCACTGTTTATCTACCGCCATGGTGAGATCACTTGTTATTTCATGGTTTATGTTGATGACATTGTTCTTACCGGCAACGATGCCCCATTTCTTGATCAATTTGTTCACTCTTTGAGCAAAAACTTTTCACTCAAAGATCTTGGTCCTCTCCACCACTTCCTTGGTATTGAAGTTATTCCCATGTCTACGGGCTTAATTCTGTCCCAACATAGACATATTCAAGATATTCTCAACCAATTTCATATGGAAGGTGCTACAGATGTCACTACTCCACTTAGCACTTCGGATCCTTTAATCCTTCATGATCCCTCCCCTTCGGTCGATGTCACACCATATCGTCGACTAGTTGGATCTCTCCAATATTTAGCTTTCACCCGCCCCAACATCTCATTCGCTATCAACAAACTGTCACAGTTAATGCATGCTCCGCGCCAAGCTCATTGGCAAGCACTCAAACGTGTCCTTCGGTACCTTAAAGGTACCATTCATCATGGTCTTTTTCTTAATCGCCATTCTCCTCTCACACTTTCGGCATTCTCCGATTCGGATTGGGGTGGTGTTAATGACGCTGGACGATCTACTACAGCCTACCTTTTGTACCTTGGCACCAATATTATCTCATGGAAGTCCACCCGACAAAAGTCCGTTTCTCGTTCTTCAACAGAGGCGGAGTATAAGGCTATTGCGAATGCATCAGCAGAATTAACTTGGCTTAAACATTTACTACAAGAACTTGGCATAACTACCATGCAACCGCCAACCTTGTTTTGTGATAACACTGGGGCTACATATCTTTGCGCCAATCCCGTTTATCACTCACGCATGAAACACGTGGCTTTAGACTATCACTTTGTGAGAGAACAGGTTTTAGCCGGTCATCTTCGTGTTCTTCATGTGAGCTCTCAAGACCAACTCGCCGACATGTTAACCAAACCCTTAGCTCGGGCGCCGTTTCTCCGAAATCGCTCCAAGATTGGAGTTTTTGACGGATCCTTCATCTTGCGGGGGCGTATTAGAGAGGTTACAGTCAACGAGTCAACACAAGCTTAGGAGAGAAGATTGTTACAAAATGTAAATTCAAAATATATTCAAATATAGCTAAGTCAATAGTCAGAATGAGATCCAAAAATATCTCCTCTAAATGCTGTGTACATATTGTTTCTCTTGTTGTAAATAGCCAAATATAAGGCATGTAGTATTGGCCAATAGAATTATCTTTTCACCATATTTCTTATTTCTCTACAGTTGCTATGAAATTTGCTTCACATGGATGGAAACATAAGGAGAATCCAATGCTCAGGTGGAGATGCAGGGTTATGTCAGTCATTTGATTGTGTTTGTAGTGATTTTCTTCTTATTTGGGTAAGATCATATCTAAAGTTCTTTAATTGTATAAACATGTCATTGTATGATGTAGATGCAGGGTTATTAGCAACCTGCAATGGAAAACAATCAATATTTGGTGCTTAGTGTAGATAAATGATTGTTAAAGTTTTGTTAATTTAGTGCATTGTATCATTAAGGTTCATGCCAAACTATTTTTATAATACATTGGACGATTAAAACAGTAAATTATGGTGTAATTGTATTGCAACATCATATTGTTGATTGTTATATTGTTATTCAAATGATGTAGCTACCATTGGATTAAAAGGGGAAACCTGCTCCAATGGAAGCTTCTCCTATTCTTGTTGGTAATCATGTATCATACATTTATCCAATTTGCTTTTTCTATGAATTATATCTAACAATTGTTACATCTGAGTCACATGATTCCATGCCATTTGTTGGAGTTATAAACTGATAATCAGAGTAATGCAGGTAGCTATTTAATGTTTAATAAAATAATGGCTTTGTTTCATTAATTTTGACTTTCTTTGTTATGCTTTTCATTTTTCAGTTAGGACTAACTGAAATTGTTGAAATAAAATCAAAATCCGAATATGAAAATAAGTTCAATCAAGACTGAATTTTAGGTGATCATCTATTGAATCAAAGACTATGAACAATCATTACAAAAATTATCAATAGATTTAGAACTTCTTATAGTATCAGTCAATCTAAAAACTGACTCACTAACAACATTTGCTAATGGTTTAGAAACTAAAATCCAATTAGCCACATCCAATCCCTACATTTTACAACTTAGCACATATAGCCCCTGAACCTTTAGCCAGATACATTAATTATTGTTATCATTGTTAACACAAGTCTAACAATCTTCAAACTTAGGACCTAGTTGGGCTTTAGTCACCATGTCCAGCATCATTCTCTAATGTATCCACTATATAAAGTTTAACTTTTTAAACTTAAATACATATCTAATAAAATTAAATTTAACATTTATACATTTGGTCCTCTTATGGTAAAGTAGATTCTTTGATCATTATGTATAACACCCTAATTGTCACTCAACACTGCTACATTAACCAATTCAACTCCAAGTTCCATCACAAACCCTTTGAGCCAAATTGCCTCGATAATAGCTTTAGTGAGTGGAACATACTCTCTCTCTCAGTTGTGGGCGATGCTACTATATATTATAAGAAGCGTTTCAGATAACAAAGCTAACAAATATAGTAAATTCATAACCTGTGAATAATCTCCCTCTATCAAGATAATTTACAAAATCAAAATCCACATACATTAAAACCATAACATCTTCACAAGAATTATTACCAAAAATCAAACCAACATCTTATGGTCTATTTAGTAGCTCAAAATCCATTTTACAGCTTCCTAATTCAATTTTCTAGGATTAGCTAACATTCTACTTACTACACTAACTACATAACCTATATTAGGCCTGGTACACACCATGAGATACATTAGACTACTCTTAACATTAACATTTAGTACCTTATTCATATAAGCTACGTCTTGTGTTGTCTTACGTGAATTCTTGGAAGAAAGCCTCAAGTGTTGTGCTGTACGATTTATAATAAATTTACTCCTTGCCATATAAAGTTACGCAACACCGTATTCACATAGGAATATTGAGTTAAGCTTAACTGCTACAAGTTCCTATCTAACTGATCTTGATTCTTAAAGTTTTCTGTGTTGCACTCTTTCATTTCAAAATCACTATATAGTAACCTTTTAGTCCCTCTACTTGTTTCTTATCTTTATAGGCTACTAGCATATAATCTACATACATAAGTAAGTAGATAAACTCTCCTTCTAAATACTCTTTGAAAAAGATACAATTATCATAAAAGCTTCTTTCAGAACCATGAGTCACCATGTACTCGTCAAATCACATGTACTATTGCCTTGGTGACTGTCTAAGGCCGTATAAAGATTCTTTAGCAAATAAACCTCTTTGCCTTGTCATTGCACCTCAAAACCAAAAAGTTTCTCCATAAAGATTTGTTATTCTAGATTCCAAGCAAGAAAATTATCTTGACATCCAACTATTTCAGTCCAAAGTCTTTATAAAAAGGCAGACACCCTAAGATTCTTATACTCAGTCTTAACTCCTCGCCATTTTTCCATAGGCACCATCATATTAATGGCTGAAGAAGGTAATTTATATATTCACCAAGTAAACAACTGTAATTAAAGCTTCATCATAAAATATATTAATTGCTGAAGAAGGTAATTTATATATCTTCCCATCAGACATGGAAACTATATAGCTATTGTTACTTGCCCTAGTTCTTGATACAACCATCATGGGCCCTTTAACAACTCTTTCCATCCTATTCTTTTAACTAGATTGTAGCTTGCTCTCTCAAATGTACAAAGAGATATAAGATTCTTAGTCAAATAAGGGCTGTAACTTACATTTTCCTGGTTTCACAATTGTTCTATTATGAAGTCTCATTGTAACAGTGCCATAAATCTTAATTATTCAAGGTCTCTCATCCCATAACTTGACAGTTGTAAGATCTTCACCCTTAAATTTCATAAAGAACTTCCTGTTTGGAGTCAGTAGTAAGAATAGCATGAATTAATGATCCCCTATCACTAAAGCATCCATTTGAAACAACTAGTACATCTGCACTTTCATTCTGTTCCATAAAACCATTTGTTGACGAAGACCCTTGATTCTTGTAGAAACTAGAATTAATTTCTTCTTCTTTATTTCAAGACGGTTTTTCTTTAGGTACTTGAATGAATTAAACATAAAACACCTCCTCTCTTCTTAACTTAGATTTGAATTTACTAGTTCCTTTAATTGACTTGGGAGTTCTTTGTTCTAGTCTATCTTTAACCACCAACCCATCACCATTTTCTTCCTAAACAATAGCCTTTTTCTTCAACTCCTTTCGATACTTCACACGCTACTTGATTGCCAAGAGTGAGAATGATTGGACCATATACTCTCTAAAGAATATATTTCTTCACTTTATCTATAAGAGTAATCGGCATCCGCTGCTCACCGAGAAACATATCAACTACACCCTTTCATAATACCCACGACAAACATCTTGCTCTTGATCCAGAGCTAGCGCTTCAACAATCAACTGAGCTTGCAGGCGAAGTGTGAGCAACACCTTCATTTTCGCTGCCACAACCCAAACTTATTCTTGCCATCGAATTTCACTATCTCAAACTTCATCAAAACCATGTCATGATTTTATCGATCCAACCCATCTTCCAATTTCATCTTTAGAATTTTCGAGCCGTAACAAGACTTGTTGAAATCAAATAACCGAATACGAAAACAAGATCAATCAAGCCTAAATGTTAGGCGATTATTATTGAATCAAAGACTATATACGATCACTCACTTAAGATGGTTAACAAAGTAACTTCAAAATAGACACATACAACACCTACATTTTACAACTTGACACATATGACCTTGAACCTTTAAACAGCTACACTAACCACCGTTAACATTGTTAACAAAACTCTACCAAAAACAAATTTTGATTTTTTTTAAATTATAACTTTTAACCACATCACAATCATATGTTTCTTTTATAGACTGGTTTTAAACCTAAAAGACATACCTCCGGTTCAGGCGATAAGTTGATTTCCGTGTGTCGTTTCACCTTAATATTAGAAAGAGAGTTGATCAAGAATCTTTTTAACATATCATTAATTTAACAAAACATAATAAGTACTATAGATTTCATAGACTAATAACCATTTCTAGTTCATTAGCCATAAGTTTATTATGAAGTCGGGTTTCGAGAATAAAATTTAGATCGTACGTTTCTCAACCTTGTATGACATTTACAATTATAAATCATAAGTTTATAACTTCCTGTTCAAATGTAGATATTACCCATCAAAAGTTTGTCCAAAATTATCATAATCTTAAAATAATATAAACCACATATTTAGTTCATCACATATTACCTAAGTTTCACTCAATTAGGATGATAATAAAAGTTTAGCTCATAATGAGTTTGTTATGAGCTTGAACATAACAAAAAAGAAAAAAAAAAGATAGATACGAAGTCATTGATAAAATAAGACAATCGAACTAGTGATCCACTATAGACGATGTTGAGATAATCCTGAGCTTTTTCTAAGTGTTGACTAGACCTCATGTGCCATTCAATTACCTTTAAGATTGGATTCCTAAGAGAAAACGTTAGAGTTTCACCCTCCAAAAGCTCTCCTCAAAGTTGAAAAGAGGTTACCATTTATAGGATTTTTGGAGTGCAAGGCACGACCCCTGTTCTAGTACGATGTACGTAAAAATACTCACAGAACATCAGGCATAACCCCGCCCTTGACAGGGCACGACCCCGTGTTGGTGATGGGTCATGGCCCCGTGCTTCTTGTCAAGGGACAATACTTTAGTCCTATCTGACTGACAAACACGAACTTGTGCTAATTTTAGCACAAGAGTGTGTTTTAGGTTGGGTATGGGGGCACGCGTCATGAGGTACAGTCCCATGCTTGAATTCTAGAGCCCGTTTTCTTCAATTTTCTTCTTGTTTAAGCTCCTTTTGTCCATCTTGGTCATTTTCAAGCCTGAAAACATAATTTAACGATATCAATTCATCACTTTTAGTAAGAGTTTTGAGAATAATTGTTGTTTTTGATATGTTTTATATGTATAATTTGGAGCACATCAAAACCCTGATTACTTTCTTTCCTTTTGGTAACTTAGTTAAGAACCATATATTGTGTCTTGTTAATGAATCCATTTATACTCTCATCTCCTTTATTGCTGCTTCTTTGTATTTAGTCGGTTCAACAAATGACAATGTAATTTACCAAGATGGATCATGCTCTTATAGGTATTCATCAGCACTAG
Organism: Flaveria sonorensis; assembly: GCA_025506505.1. NCBI lineage: Eukaryota > Viridiplantae > Streptophyta > Magnoliopsida > Asterales > Asteraceae > Flaveria > Flaveria sonorensis. Next base: position 313,368 of record CM046423.1, read on the forward strand.
CTAAAGGTTAAACTGATTGTTATTGTTAGGATGTTTCTTCTTTAGCATTCTCACCACTGCCTCCACTTTTTGGTGTTACCATCTCCACTACTTTGTTCAGTCTTTTATACTTTAAATTCCACCATTTTGTCATTTGAGCCTGCACTATTGTTGGACTCACCACTGACTTTATCTTTCATATTAAACTTACTTAAGTCAACATACTCAACTTAAATAGAAAAAATTCTCTTGATAGCAGTCATAAGGGAGTTCAAAAAGGATTTGATCTTAGATAGAGACTGAAAGCTGTGCGAGGGTAGGGGCGGATGTAGCCAAATGGATCAAGGCAGTGGATTGTAAATCCGCCATGCGCAGGTTCAATCCCCGTTGTACGCCCTTCAATAAATGGACCATTTGTTTCGAAGATAGAAGGCAAACCTAGAAAGCTTTTTTTTGTAAGTTATCTTGAGGCTTCATACACATCCAAGCAATTGGTATCCGAGTGAGGCATAAAAGTAGATTCACGTTGCCTACTTGCTGAAAGCACATATGGAATGGCTGATCATGAATTTTATGAATTTTAAAGACCTAAACTTTTAAGTTTATAATGAATGAAATGAACCCTCGGATGAGGAGCGAATTTCCCTCCCTTTTACTAAACCATGAGAAGCCCCTACTAGTTTACGGGATAAATTGAATTGTCATGGCGAGACCTTTCTTAGTGGAAGATTAGAATTTTTTTTCATCACAAGACTGATCAGATTATAAACCCGAGAGACCCATATAATTAGGTAAGTAAGAGGACAACAAGCAAAGAGTTATGCTTTCATTTATTTGTTGAGATTGAAATAAAGTTCTTTAAACAGGGGGTCGGATTTCTTTTTTGAAAGTCAGTCAAGCAAGAAGAAAGGCAGGATTAGCTTTCAAGCAATCTTCAAGCATGACATGAATTCAAGCCAGTCTGCTTAAAAGAATCCGATTCTACTTTCATGCCACCTTACACTTCCCTATGGCATTGCTTTTGATTCTGGTTTTAGATTAGAGTCTTGCTATGGAGATCAATCTTTCATTCTCTTTTCTAGTTTAGTGCATTATAAGCTATTAAATAAGAGCTTAGGGCTATGGTCTCACTTTCCCTAGTCTCATAATCAAAGACTAATAGCCAATCCATATATGAATAGCTTAGGTTCCGCGAACTCTCTTGCTTACCGTAGAGTCTCCTTATAAGTTAGCCATGGCAGTTACCCCCTAACTATGTCGTAGCATTGGGCTACACTCTTTCTTCTATCAACTAAGGAAATGCACCTTTCATTTGAAATGCCTTTGTACTCCTATCTACTTTTAGTCTCTTTGTTTTGCTCGGTCCAAAAAGGATCAGGATCTAATTATGCCATACGTTGAATTTTCCTCGTTTTTGCAGAAAGAATTTGTTGTATACTTTTCGGGGGAAATATGTCATCGAATTGTAAAAACAATCAAAATAGTCTTTTTTGGTCGAGGCCGGCCACCAGCTCAATACTTTTTTGTGAATTTTCATCACTATTCCAATCTGCTGATTCATCCAAAACCACATCTTTTACAGAAATTTATTAAATTTGTTGTTACATCTAACAGTCTATAAGCCTTTAAGTTTGTACAACAACCCACAAACATAAGTTGATACCCAAACACCCTTAAATACTCTACGGATGGATTCTTTCCATACTAAACTTCATATGGAGTTTGATTATCCAATGCTTTTGTAGGTGATAATTGCAATATGTAGAGTGCAGCATCAACTACCTCACACTAAAAAGAATCACTCAACTTCTTTTCTTGTAACATACTACATACAATTTCCACTACAGTCCGATTCTTTCTCTTGGCCACACCGTTCAGGTGTATAAGGTCTTGTAATTTCTCATTTTATACCATGTTCATTGAAGAGTTTAAGGAATTCACTTGAGTTGTATTCACCTCCTTATTCAGACCTCAATGTTATTATTCATCGCCTAGATTCTAGTTCCACCTTTGCGTTGAAGTGTTTGTACTTCTCGAATGTATCTGACTTCTTATCAAGAAAAGAAACCCTTACCATTCGGCTGTAGTCATCCATGGACAACATGAATAACCATTCCCTCCTAAATAATTTTTAGTCCTAGGATCACATACATAAGAGTGAACCAACTCTAATACTCATTAAGCCAGCCCACCATGCTAGCTTTGGAAATGACCTCGCGACTATTTCCCAAACACCCCACATTCACACACCAGCCACAAATCAATCTTTGGCAAGCATACACCATATTGTCATCAATTAGGTACTTCAACCCTTTCTTGTGTACATTTCCTAGTCGTTGACTGCTTCCATTAAATGGAAATATATTATTGCTTGTCATGCCAATCTCACATATGACTTTAGCTGTCTTTTTGTATATGATAACGCATTTGTTATCATCAAATAACAAAAAAGTATCCAATTCTCATAAGTTGCCCCACACTAAGAAGATTATAATCTAGATCAAGGATGAATTGCACATCTTCAAGAACCTTGTGCTTTCTCCATTTCTTCATTTCTCCAATTCTCCAGTTATCACAAAATCCATTGTTCCTTTTCCTTGCACTTTCATACTCTTTTCATTTCCAAGTTTGATATCTAACTTCTTCGATTCGTTTATGTCTTGAAACTAGAACTTCTTTCTAGTCATATGTTTTGAGCACACGCTATCCACAAACCATATATTCTTCTTTATTTTTCTCTTCACCTATCACTACCATAATCGAATAACCTACAGTCTTCATCTTCTTCTTCATCTTCGAGTACCGCATGTGTATGTGGTTCATTCCAACAGTTGGCTCGTACGTAGCCAAATTTGTTATAGTTATAGCATTGAATGTTTTCATAACCTCTGCCACCAAATCGACAACACCCTCCACCTTGACCTCTAGTAAAGTATCTTCCTCGTCCATGATAACCCCATGTATGGATATTTTCTCCACACATTGCCTGGAAAGCTTTCTCTTCCTCAGCCACTTCAACTCCCTGGTTTACCCTTGTTTCATATGTGTGTAACGAACTTGTTAACTTATCAAATGACATGGTTGACGTGTTCTTTGATTCTTCAATAGCGGTAACAACTTGATGCTAACGTCACGTAAGACTTCTAAAAACCTTTTCAACAAAACTGTAATTAGAGATGAATTACTTATATGCCCGCTTCTAATTCACTATCCTGATCGTTACTCTCAAGAAAAAATTAGCAACAGCCTCACCATCCTTCATTTGGTTATCTCGTATAAATATGCGAAGGCTTTATAACCTTAGTGCCTTCACTTTCAAGTCACTTGTATGCTCTGTTGCAGAAGTGTCCATGCTTATTTAGATGTTGTAGTAGGGGGAATTCTTCAGAACACATTGTCATGGACTCCTTATTGAATAGATAACAATGCCTTAGCATCCTATTTATCTTTGTACCTTTCACGATCGCCATCATTTGGGTTGTATCCAACTTTCATGAGTTCCTAGATATCACGTGACATGAGAATAGTCCTCATGCGTGAATACTACTTCATTACTCGTTCCCTTCTCCTTTAAAGATTAGAAGAGGAACTTATGTCATGCGTGCTTCATTCCCATTCGCCATAAAACTCATCGTCTTTCTCTTCTTTCTTTGCAACCTGATACAATTTGTTCGTATCACAACAATAATTATATTTATATATACAGAACTTAGACCAAGATTTCTTCTCAACCAATGAACAACGTCTGTTACAAAGTGAAAGTTAAACATAAACATAAAAAACTGCATCTACAACGACCAAGTACATGACCTATTCACTACACAAAAAAACTAAAAACACTCTTGACCTATTCAATTTTAATATTCATTCACGTAAATGAAATTGCATGGAAGTGTCCATTTCACTATCATTGAATTAGCTTTGATAAAGAAACATACGATTACAAATGTTCTTTAGGTCCACAAACCGGTTCAGGATGAAGATGTTGAAGAACGGTCATTTGGTGAATGTTCCTATTTTGAGGACCAATGTTAGGTTCTCGGGATCAATAAAGATTTTGACATTAAAGATGATTTCTACTCTCCCATCGTAACTAATTTGATGATGATGAGAATCCTCTTTTGGTTCTTTGATATGCTTGTGGTTGAGAGTTGGTTGTTTTGGTCCTCTCATAAGTTTAAGTTATTGCTTTATGGCATAGTTTTTCTCTTAGTATATGACACGAGGTGGGCTTTGATGTGGTGTGATTTTGTTTGTTTCATTGTGATAATATCTAGAATTTGCTCTAAATTGTTGAGTGTTTGGAGAGAGACTAGGAGAAATCCCCTCTTGTTTGTCAACTATGGATCGTACAATAATGGGCTCAATTTATTTCTGCCTTTTATTATGATTTTAAGCTAGGCCCTAATCTTTTCATATGGGGTCTTAAAGATACTTGGCTCTTTGAATTTGTTTGGGCCTCACATGTTCCCAAGCCCAATTTGCATTTATTTTGGTGGTGGATGACTTTGTTCTTTTTACAAAGACCCAATTCCTCATGTTTGTCAAACTGATCTAGTTTTAGATATTCGGTTTATGTTTTCTCTATCTAGTTATAAAGTAGATGTATGTAAGTGCTTTTGAAAAGACGCTTTCTAGTTATGCTAGTTAGTTTCATTCTTTTTCTTTAGTCTTTTCCTATCTATGGTAAAGCGTACATGGTGGGAAAGGTGTATTTTTTTTGTAATTCCTTTTCCATTTATTATATTTGTCCGACGTCATCCATTATCCGAAACTACTAGCAAAAAAACTTCTTCTGTTGAATGTTGACTGTTGATTGAGCAAGTTGTAGATCAAAAATATCATTTTCAAAAATTATAACAGTTTACCATAAATTAGGGCATGGGAAATTGTTTCACTTCCTATTCATGGTATAAATTAACATCCACTTGTCTTGCTATTAAACCATTCCCTGGGATCAACACCATTTCTATGAATGCATTTATTAATGACTGATCTTTAGTTTTAAAAATAAAACCAATGAGTCCCGGATCAATTGTTTGGTAGGAGTCTCAGATCGTGTATTGATATTCTAGTGCTTATATGATCTTAATAAGTGATTTCACGTTATGATTATAATGGAACAAGTTGACGTTGTTTATGTTTTGATCCATAAGTGTTCGGGGCTTAAAGGTGCCTAAACTGAGGAAGAAAAACAAAAGTACAAGAGAAATGTAAATATTAAAAGTTGCAGAAGGAAGCCAGAACAGAAAGTTTCGGGAAAACACAAACTCAGTTAATGACATGCGATTGTGTCTGACATGCGGAAAAAAAAAACATACATGTATGGAAGGAAGGAGAAAAATGTTGATATGGGTCGTAGCAAAAAAAAAAAAAAAAAAAAAAAAAAAAAAAAAAAAAAAAGCGACCCAATTGATTTGCTATGGTAGAACACAAACTTAGTTAATAATATTTATATTAGTGAGAGTTACAAATAATTATTCATATCCAAAGTTAATAAAAAAAATTATATTCCCAACAATTTTAACAGTTAATTGAAACAATAGGATAATAGTCATTGTGGGGTAGTTTAAAAATCAAAGCAAATAAACCAATGGTTAAATTATAGGATATTAATTAAGTTGTTAAAGCAAGTCAAATATTTAAAAAGACTTGACGACTTATTAAATGAAGGATATAAACTTGGTATTTTTAGACGAGTGGAGAAAGTTGTGCGTACGATAATGATGTTGAATTTTGTAAAGCTTGATTTCGACAAATTTATAGATTAGTATTTACTTCGTGATAAGAAAATTATGTTAAAATGTTGACAAAAATAAGACATTGTAGCGGCAAATCCAAAATTTTATAAAAAAATCTAATTTTAATGGGTGAAGGAGGAAAATAACTGTTATTATGTATTCACAAGTTGTACATTTGTGTTTCGGTGACTTGTATATTATTATGTACAACAAGATTTCAAATAAAATTTACATCGAAATATAGATAGAACAAATACGTCGCAATAGTAAATTCTGAATTTTATAAAATCATTTTAACTTTTTATGTTATTTATAGTTTTTATTGGACTTTGTTTATGGCCCAAAATTTGGCCCGTTCATGTTTTGAGTCCCATGTGAATTTTGACTTGCATTTTATATTCCTATAAACCTTAGGAGATAATCAGTTTTAAAGTTTATGAAAGTTACCTTTCTTCCTATCACAAGTGTGTGTTAGTATGTGAATTTTTTGATTATTAGTATTCCTTGTAAATCAAGGATAATTAGAAAATTATTCTTGATATTCTTTGTGAATCAACAGTTTCAGTTATTTATCTTGTTTTTCGGTCTTCATCAAGGAGCCACGCAAATGCAACAAACAATAGCATCTATTTATTTAGTCTCTATAACCGGAAACGTTGACTACAGGAGTCGGCAGCCAAGTTGGAGCGGTGACCGCCTTTGTCGTCTCCGGTAGCAAACTTGTTTGAGTTTATTATGATTTTCGATATAGAATACCTCATAAGTAATAGGGGTTCCAAGGGGGGCAACGCCCCCTTGGCGAGGGTCGGGGGGCAGCGCCCTGGCGGGTTTCAAGGGACAGAGCCCCTGGCTGGGGTCGAATTCATACTTTGTACAAGAATTGGTCACACTTTTTCTTCTTCTCTTCTGATTCACGATCTTGACACACACACGAATTCATACTTTGATTTCTAAACTTGAGTTTCATCCGATTAAACATTTGATTTGAACCCAAATAGTTTCAATCTGAAAGCAAATTTACGACTTTCAAGTTTTCAAAGTTATCGATCATCTTATTTCAATTCCTCTACAAACCCCCTGTCTCCGCATGCAACCATTCATCGGTGCCAGTGGCAAAACAACCACCGAAACCCTCCAAAACCGGTGGCATATGTAGGCAGAAAAGGATTCAGAGGACCATATTGCAAATACTAGAAATTACAGTGGCCAAAACATACACACCAAAACCCAACTATTTCTCAATTTGATTTTTTCATATTATATAATAATGTAATTTTGTTATTCCTTATTTTTTCATTTGCTAACTAGAGTTTAGTGGCAAAGTTTTTAACGTTATAAATTTTAACACATCCGTGGTATTAAGGCTTACGACTATAAGTACATAAAAATATTTATTAACCCCATTGGCTGCGTAGTCTGTTAAAGCACAAATATTAGCTGGATTCAAGGAGCATGTTTTGGTCCGGATTTTTCTAGCATCCCACCTCTATCACTTCTACTTGCTGGTACAAGTTTCAACAATGTCAAAACTAAAAAGCCAATATTAAACTGTGAAATTTGAGTGTATAACCGAGAGAATACGGTTCCAAATGTTTGTTTCTTGATTGAACGTTGTACAAATTACTTCAAAATTATTGCATGTGGCAGCAACTCTGAATCTATCGATAGAGACGATCTGTATGCTTCTTCTGAGGTATTTGTTTCTTAATATATGCCATATCCTTTTAGATAACCAGTTAAAACATGTGAAAACGATTTAAGTTATATAGCACAAGTGAATCCTTAAAATATATTTTTTCTAGTTTTTTTAATTTCGTAATGTCAAATACAATTTAAATCTAGTTGTTTTTAAATGATATGTAAGTGTAATTACTTAATAAGATATGTTAATTTTCATCGTCTTTCTACAAAAAACCACTAATTTAGCCGTTAAGGAAATAAAAAATTGGATACGTATATAACTTATTATTTGATTCCAACTTTAGAAAATAGCTGTTCAAGTCACCTTATTTTACGAAGCACACACAAACACACATTTTCTCTTTCTAATGACCATGGCCGGCTGTATGCATAGAGCTTGGAGTGGAAGAAATTGATTCATCTTTCCATCTTATTTAATCTTGCATGATCACCTTTCCACACATGTAAGTTAATTTATCATATCTTCTTCTCGGATGAAATTAAATTCACTACACTACAAGAAAATCACCTTGTCGCGACCAGGTCTATGACGACGATAAGTTGTTGTCGCTATAGGTCACCTATGTCGTTGCCATAGAGGTAGTTTTACTTTTGACTATTCTACCTCTATGGCGACGTCAAGTCCTTTTTTTCTATTTCATTTATCTAAAAAAATGCTAGAATCATAAAAATTGTGTGTGACCCTACAGCGACGTCGTCGCCATAGGTAAAAACATTGTTTTTTGTTTTTTTTCCCGAAATAAGTATGAGGAAAATAGTCCCGTCAATATGAAAACTCTATAACGACGACATGTCAACCTTGTATCAATTTATTCATTAAGTGATTTTTGTTTAAGAATTGAATTGAATTATGACCAGTCTAGTGATTTACTTAATTAATTTTTTTCTGTCATTAACTTAAATTTATGAGAAATTAAACGAATAGATAGTTAATTAATGGTATCTCGGTGATCAAATATAAAATTATATATAGTGATCATCGAGGATGCGTTTATCGTAATTTCATACACCACGCCGGGCACAAGTATGTATTTACATATGATCATAGTTGGCATACATCCAAGTTGCTTTGGTTACATGTTTACATATATGTTATCACCAACTAAGATTTCATGCACTAGAATTGCTTTAATTTGGAAGGTATTAATGTGTGTTTTTGTTATTTTATAGATAGACGACTTGAATCAATGCAATTGGGAGATGGACCTAATTCCCTGATTAGAAAGTAACTTGAGGCTTAAAGAATTGAAGCAATCACAGGGAGGTATAGTGTATTCTTCTTCTGTCCAAAATTATATGGACATGAAAAAATCATCAGCTGAGGAACTGTTAAGAAAGATCCAGGAGAAGCACGCCATGCTTTCCTCAAACAACTCATGCACCAGACCTCTAACAACTTCAACCCTATTGCAGGTTCCGAAGCCCTGTATTTGAATATATTGCAGTCTATGGGTCGGGCTGCATTTATATATGATGTTAATCATCGGATAATCTTTTGGTAATTATTATTTTCTTAATATACATATAATATACACACACATATATATATAGGGGAGTGATCCCTTAAAAACCATATTATAAATAAAAACTATGAAAACCAGATGTTACATATATATAAGTACGTATTACAACGTGTATGAGCTACATGTACGTAACTTTTACCCTTGAACAAATATCACATTTTTCTACAAATTTTGCAACTAATTTCTTCATACCTAGCCACCAATACTGGTTTCTCAGATCCTTATACATCTTATTATTCCCTGGATGTACTGAATATCTTGTCTTGTGTGCTTCACTCAGAATATTTTCTCTAAGTATGCCATTATCAGGAATCCAAATTCTTCCTTTGAATCTTAGAATTCCATTTGATATAGCTTCTAGCTGATCATTTTGCCCCATCATACTTTTTAGTTCATCTTTTTGTTGAGCGTCTCTGATTTGACTTATTAGATCTGAATGTAACTCCATTCTCATAGCACGAACTCGTAATGGTTTAATTCTTTCCTTCCTACTCAAGGCATCTGCCACTACATTTGCTTTACCTGGGTGATACTTGATTTCACAATCATAATCACTTAATAATTGTACCCATCTTCTTTGTCTAATATTAACATCTTTTGGTCAAATATATGTTGTAGACTTTTATGATCCGTATAAATTATGCATTTGGTTCCATACAGATAATGTCTCCAAATCTTGAATGCAAACACTACTGCTCCTAATTCTAAATCATGTGTAGTATAATTCCTTTCACTTCCTCTGAGTTGTCAAGACGCATATGCAATTACTTTATTTCACTGCATCAGTACACATCCGTAACCTTGATGTGATGCGTCACAGTATACTACAAAATCATCAGGGTAAAGCTAAAATAGGAGCACTACATAATTTATGTTTCGGGATCTCAAAGGCGATGCTCTGTTTTTCTCTCCATACATATGGTTTATCTTTTTGAGTCAATTCTGTTAAGAGTTGGGCTATTCGGGATAAATCATCTATAAATCTCTTGTAATAACCAGCAAATCTAAAAATTGACGTATCTCGGTTGGTGTTTTTGGAGCTTCCTACTTCTTAATCGCATCAATCTTTGTTGGGTCAACTTGAATTCCATCTTGATTAACTATAAGTCCTAAGAATTGTACTTCTCGTTTCCAGAATTCACATTTTGAGAATTTAGCGTATAGTTCCTCTTTTTAAAGTAACTATAAAGTTAGCCTTAGATGCTTCTCATGTTCTTTCTTACTTTTATAATAGATTAAAATGTCATCTTTGAAGCTATGGCAAATTTATCCAAGTAAGGTTTACATACTCTGTTTATTAAATCCATAAATATTGTTGGGGTATTAGTTAACCCAAATAGCATTACAAGGAACTCATAATAACCATCTCCAGTTCCAAATGCAGTTTTAGGTATATCTTCTTCTCGTACTCTCAATTGATGATATCCTGATCTTAAATCAATTTTTAAGAAATAACTCGATCCTTGCAGTTGATCAAATAGGTCATCTATCCGAGGAAGAGGATACATATTCTTGATGGTTACTTTATTAAGCTCCCTATAATCGATGCACATCCTAAAGGTTCCGTCTTTCTTCTTCATGAACAAGACTGGAGCTCCCCATGGTGAAACACTAGGGCGTATAAATCTTTTATCCAACAGCTCTTGTAATTGATTCATCAATTCCTTTATTTTTGATGGTGCCAATCGATACGGGGATTTGGCAATTGGTGCAGTCCTTGGTATTAATTCAATTCTGAATTCTAATTGACGTGGGGGTGGTAATCCTGGTAACTCATCAGGAAATACCTTGGGATATTCTCTTACGATTGGAACATCTTCCAAGTTTTTCTTAACTAATTTGGTATCAACTATATGGGCCAAAAATGCTAAATATTTATTTTTCAAATATTTCTGAGCCTTCATACAAGATATCATTCTGATAGGACCTCTAGGTTTCTTACCGTGTATGACAAGAGTTTGGTTATCTTTAGTTAAAGGTATATTAATCATTCGTTTTCCACAAATGATTTCTGCCTGATTCTTACTTAACCAATCCATACCTACTACAATATCAAAACTTCCTAATTCAACAGGGATCAGATCTATGTCAAAGCAAAGATTTTCTAAGTTTAGAATACAGTTAGGAATAATTTTATTAGCTTCTATCATGCTTCCATCAGCTAGCTCTATCATATACTTATTTTTCAGTTTCTCTGATATTAATCTAAGTAGGGGTTTGAAATAATTTAAAACAAAACTTCGGGTTGCTCCCGTATCAAATAATATAGTTGCGTATTGATAATTAATAAGGATCGTACATGTCACTACTTCTGGTTCTTGTCGTGCTTCTCAGCTTTAATACAAATGCTCGGCCATGTGCATTGTTTGGATTTCTTGGAGTCTCCCTTTTCAATTCTGGGCATCCATTGCGAAGGTGATCTTCTTTTCCATATTGGTAACATACTGACTTAGGATTTGCGGGTCCCTTACATTCTCTTGATGTATGTCCCTTCTTCTTGAAATTATAACAAATCATCGGCATACATCTCCCAACATGATACCTTCTGTAGGCATTGCACCAGGGTTGATTTTTTGTTCGTGGTCTTTCTTCCTACACGATCCCCATAAAATTTCTTTCTGGGTTCCTGTTTATCTTTTTGTTCAGTTTCCTCCAAAATTCCTTCTTGTGTTACTGTTCCATTTCCTCTTCTCTCCTACCTTGGTTGTAGTTAATGATTCGTTCCTGATCATCTCGTCTGTCAAACTTCCTGCTAGAGCCACTGCATCCTGAAAAGTTTATGGCATTGCAGATTTTACCATTCCTCTTATCTGTGGTACTAAACCCCAGATGTATCTCCCTATTATTTTGTTTCTGGAGTCACTAAATGTGGCACTAACCTAGAAAATTCATCGTATTTACCAGTGTATTCCTGATAAGAAGCACCCTTCATTTCTAGTGCTAAGAATTATACTTCTATCTTTTCTAATTCATTATAAGGATAGTACTTTTCAATCATTAGTTTTCTAATTTAATTCCTCCTAGCTTAGTCCATTCATAGCATTCCTTCCCTTTGTTTGAATTTCTATTTTCCACCAAGACTGTGCCTCTCCTTTAAAGGAATGCGAAGCAAACCTAGTTTTGTAGTTATCAGCACAATCACTGATGTCTAAAACTAACTCCATTTCCTCTAACCAGCGTAAAGCCTGCAGTGCTCCACCTTTTTTGTCAAAGTCTCGGGGTTTACAAGACATAAAAGCCTTATAAGAACATCCTTTTCTAGCTTCATTTATAGCTTCCTCTTCATGGTTTTCCACTTCATTAGTATGTTCGGTTCCATTGCCTCCAGGCATCACTCTTTCAGAATTAAGAGTTTGTTGAAGCTGAGTCACTAACATAGGTATTGCAGCTTCCAGTTGTTGAGTCACTATTCGTGAAATTCTCTCGTCCTCATTTGTGGCAGTTTTTACTGGCGGGGTTTCCTCTACTAACCTAGTTCTTGGTCTCCCGACACGTGTAGTTCTACATACTGATTGAGTATCACTTCTTGGAGGCATTTTTCACTACATACCAATTATATTGTTATTACATAAATTTTACTCATATTATATCATAATCATAATCAAAATGTTATATTATTTCATATATCTAAAACATAACATATAGAATTTCCTATTTTTCTAATCTCCCTAAACCCAATTCCATATTCTAGTGAAGATACTTTTGCTTCCTTTCCTTGTTTCCTTGGCATCTTCCTGCAGAATTCGAATTTCTTGTTGTATCCTTTTAAGCTTCTTAAGGATCTGTTTGGTAGTCCTCATTTGACATTCCTCCAACCTTTACCTCTTAACTCCTTTTTCTTTAGTTTTGGAATTATCAGGGTGGATAGTAGGTGTTATATCAAATGTTGAAAAAAGTGTCTCTGAGTTTTTGTTTTCTTGCTCCACAACTTCTTTAGTTGAAAACTTCTTGCTACGTCGTATACTTTTTCTTGGGGTCATGATGGTATATCCTCCTATGGTTACCGGTGCTCGTCGAATGTAAAACTTTGGCGTTGTGTTGGTTTGGGCCTCAGGTTAAGGTATTTCTAAGTCGTTCTGAGGCTCTATTTCAGGTGTCATTTTTATATGGTTGCTATGATCCGAAGGATCAGTTTCTTTAGAGTAGCTATCAGATTTATTAGAATTCATTCTGCAAAAATTCTTACAAATTTAATTCATGTAAATATCATGAGATTCACAAAATTTCATATATGAATCATACATATTTCAAGTTTCATTTTTTCTAAGTATGAATACGATCGCATATAAACAAACACAAGCTATTATCATATTAGAAAATTTGTCATCATACGAGCTTATGGTTATAGTCTAGGCATTTATTAATAATAGCTAATTCTCTATAACCAATGGCTCTAATACCAAGCTGTCACATCCCGACGGAAGCGTGAAATGCTTTGTTGTGACTATCGGTTCAGAACACATTGATTACAGATATAAACAATCATACCAAACTAATTTACTAAGTGTGGGTCATGCGCCCGCATAGTGCCCATGCGCCTAGATTTGTTCCTGCGGCTAAGTGTTAGGGCGTCTGAATAGGGCTCATGCGCCCAAATAGTGCTGATGCGCCTAGAAGCTTTTACATTTAGAATTTTCTGTTGATGCGCCTGAGATGTCCCATGTGCCTGGTTTTGGACTTAGGATTTTTCTAAGTGGATTTATGAGGTGAATGTTTGAGGTTTGGTCTTGTTATGATGTGATGGCTCATGCTTGATGTTTATGATGTGATTGTTGTGGTGTGTGTGTGTATGTGTTATCTTTCTTTATTAAATGGTTTTCAAAACGTATGTACTATGTATTATAATATGTTGGGTATTATGTTGTGACTTTACGTGGTGTGATTTTATCCTTATCCGTAAAGTATTATCTTTAAGAAGTGAAAAGATTAATGAAAGCGGAACATAAAGAATGTAAGAAAGTCTTACAAGCAAATTCACATGAGGTTCACAACCACTAGGTTGTTAGCTTAACTGTGTGTGGTTTAGCTAACCCGTTGGATGCACACAGGGTCAATCTTTGAGATTGAGGGGACCACTGTTGTTGCCCCGGTACTGGAGTCAGCTTTGTGCACCACGGATGGGGTCTATTTATAGACTTTGGCCCAGTACTAGATTTATGCGCATCATTTGGGGGTATAACACTTTGGTCCATATCGAGGTGAAAGATTAAAAGTAAAAGTTCAAGTGAACAACCATAGAAATGGTGAAGAAAGACATTAATGTTGATAATGAATAATATCTGACTGTATGTATGATGTGTGATAACGTACGAAGGAGTTGTACAGTATTTTAAAGAGTACTTTTCTATACAAAACTCATAAGGTATTTTCACTATTTTAAAACTAGAACTCACTCAACGTCGCTGAATTTTTGTATGTATGATAGTTGGCAGGTATATTGTTGATGCTGAGGAGTTACAGGCATGGATGCATACGCTACTCGAAGTGTTTTGAAGACTAGCATCCATGTTTTGACATGTTAATGTATTTTGAAATATAAACAACTGATGTAATGTAATGAAATGATATGTTTTTGGTTATTAATGAAAGTTTTAAATTCGATGCAAAGGTAATGTATGTCTTAAATGTTTTATGCGATAACGGTCCAGTTTGTAAGCGTTCCGGAAACGGGGCCTTACAGCTGGTGGCAGTGGTGGTGCCGACGACGATGGTCTAGGTTGAGTCAGATTAATAAAAGGGTGGTGATGGTGGTTATCTTTAAAAGAAGATAGACGGGGAAGAAGATAGGGTGGGGGTGGGACCCACTCTATTTAATAATTAAATACTTTATATTTTAAAGTATAAAAGGGTATTTTGGTCATTTTACATGATCTTAACAGCAAAAACTAACGGACATCCACTCTAGGGACCAATAGTGTGACGGTTTGGTATACAGTTGGGACTAATATTGTAATTTCTCAAAAGTTAGAACCAATATTGCAATATGACCATATCACAGGGACCAATCATGTAATTAACTCATATATATATATATATGAAGACTTTTCATTGTTCATGAGTCAGTATTTTAGTGTTTAACTGATCTAAATGCTGATATTACATCATGATTATTGTGGAACAAGTTCACTTTGGTTGTGTTTTGATTTGTAGGGTTTGAAGCTAAAGAAGGCTTGTTTTTGAGAAAAAGGAGCAAAATACGGAAATACAAGGACTGGAGTTGAAAATAGTGAAAGTTACAAAAAAGGCCCAGAAAACCTTATACCGGCGTATGATACGCGGGTATGGGTGTATGATACACCGGTCGGCGTATTGGCGGTGTCTCTGCAGGCGTATTTGACAAAAATTACAGAAAGTTGACCGTATAAATGCTGAGGGGGGCGTATGAATGCTGAGGGGGCGTATGATACGCCGACCCTGGGCGTATCATAAGTCGGTTGCC
Source organism: Flaveria sonorensis (assembly GCA_025506505.1). Lineage (NCBI taxonomy): Eukaryota > Viridiplantae > Streptophyta > Magnoliopsida > Asterales > Asteraceae > Flaveria > Flaveria sonorensis. The sequence goes on from CM046423.1 coordinate 328,751, forward strand.
AACCAACTTCCGGATTTTATGGAATTTCAAGCTATTTAAACACAATCCAACCTTAATTCGAAGAACAACTTTTGAAGCTCAATTCTTGGCAATTCTAAGCCTATTTTTGGTGTTCCAAAGATCCCCAAATCATCCAAAAACATTCTCCAATTCAAGATCGAAAGTATAATGAATATGATACGTGGCTACGTCCTTCTTGATCGTTTTCAGGTGGATAGTTCTTTACAAGTGAGATGGTTAGTCATGCTTAGGGTTTTTATGTTAAACACTTTGTGATTAAATGTAATTAAAGGTTTCGATTGTGTTAAACAACTTGTTTATAAAGAAAGTTATTTGCTTTATCATCAGTTTTCGGTTTCCTTTCATAGTTAGCTCATTGAGAGTAGTAGATAATTTGATATAGATGAGTTGGTAACTTTGTGAATGAACGAGTCTTGAAAGATTGTTCCTTGGTTATCATTTTGATCAAAAGCGAAGATCTTGAGTCGTGTTATGCAACCCTAAAGTATACTTGATAACCCATTGATCTTGTAGAACTTGAAACCCGGAAGTGATTGTTACTTATCATTTAATAAAATTTGTTTCAAAGTTTGTTGCTTTTTGCAATTGTGTTTTAATTTCATACAAAGAGTTAATCTTTAATTACAAAGTCCGTGTCTTTAAGTTAATTGAGTCGTATTTGTTAAACACTTTCAACATATTCCCTGTGAAGACTACTTTACTTACCCTTACACAATAAAGGTAGCTAAGACCGATATTAACTTGTTTTTGATCGAGTTTCGACAACCAGATCATTCATGCAGGAAGTACTAATGGAATTATCATGTAGGAGGAGTGGAATGATCAAGCAATAACTAAATAATTACCCAAGTACTTTGTATGCTTCGCATGAAAAACTTAATTTGTATCTAAACCTTCGCCTACACATACACATATATATGTAAACATATGTGTTATTTGTTCGATGTTTTACTTGTTTATATTTTTTTCCTTTTAACTTTTGGGTTTAGCCTTAGGGTTTAGCTTTAGGGTTTATCATTAGGGTTTAACTTTCGGGTTTAGCTTTTACGATTTAGCTTTGAGCATTTAGAAATTAGGTTTCATCTTTTGTTATACTTGTTAAAAATGTGCTGAAAAGTGGTCCCTTGTTCTCTTAAAAAGAGGGTTCTCTGACCAATAAACTTTTTACTATTCTACAATGGAAGTTTGTTTCAGATACTTCAAAGGAATGTAAGGAGATTAGATTGGAAACCACATCTTCAAATAGCAGTTGACATTGTAAGTATAAGTGTGTGTGTATATAATAATTATCATTCTCGATCATTCGATCATGATCGACTTTTTTGTGTTCATCTATGTTGGATATATATATATATAGAGAGAGGATGTGGTTCAAATAAGAATACATCCTAGTTGTAAGAACTCATTAACCATTTTTTAACCATTGATTGAGTTATTAAAAGACAAGATCATGCCATGTGGCTTATCTTTTTTTTTTAATAGAAAAGGGTACTTTAAACATTTTATATACCTCTAAAAAATCAAATGATTTAGATTTAATATGGTGATGGCAAGTGTCACCATCTACCATCTTTTACTTCATCCTATTTTTGTATTTTTTATAAAAAAATTTTACCCCCTTTATTTTTATAAGTTTTATTACTTTTTTATAGAGTGTTATATTTTTATAATAATTATATCATTAATCTCATCTAGTGTTTCTCTTTAATTCCAATATAATCTTGAGAATTTTTAATTTTTTTTGTTTCGGATGTTACGTATTACATTACTATAAGTTGTAGATAAATGTATGGTATGATGTAATTTCAATGTTACAATGATATAATACAGTGCAACATACTTAGTTACAATTAATTATATTATGTATCATCGTTACTATCCTTCATCGTGCAAAAAACACAGAGCATAAGGCTGAAAACATATCTAAATTTCAAGATTACAAGAAGCTTTTACACCCGATATTACACCACTATAACTAACAGTAACACTCAACAATCTAACAACTAAACGACATTACACCATGTAACTACACTAATGTAACAAAACTTTAACACTGTAATTAAACAAAAAATAATATAAAAAAAATTACACTACAATAATTCTGTTTAAATTTAATAACGATGTAACAGAAAAAGGATCACATTATTTTACACTACTATAGTGTTGCAAAAAGAAAATGTTTCACCCACATATAGTTACATCAGGTTTTAATATTATACTAATGTAACCTCTGAAAAAGTTATAACGAAAACATCTAGTTACAATATTAATTATCTGATATTACACCACTCAAACTAACAGTAACACAATCATTACAACAACCAAACAACTTTACACCAATGTAAACTAATGTAAACCAATATTAACCAATGTAAATCAATTAGTAAAACAAATGTAAACATATGACATTAAACCATGTAACTACACCTCTAAAATTTTAGAAACCTAACAACCAAAATAACATTAAACCATGTAATTACACCACTGTAATGAAATTTCAATATTGTAGTTAAAGCCATATTAACAAAACTACGAAACTATAACAAAAAGTTCGTCATTGTAATTACACTATTGTAACAAAATTTACCCAATAAATATTTATATACACCACTGTAACTAAAAAACACCATTAAAAAATACAATATAATACAAGAACATCAATATTAACACAATAAAATACACGAACATACCGATACATGATATTGGTTTAACCTACTAAATTGAACTTGATATACAACCTTAGATGGTTGACAAACCCAAATCTAAACCATATTATGAACCCAGACCTGAACCCAGATCTAAATGATGGTGTGGTGGTGGCAGTAGTATGGTGGTGGTGCTAGTGTGGTGTGGTGGTAGTGTCTGTGGTGGAGAAAGAGAACCCAGATTTGAACTGTGTACTTTTAAGCATAGAGGGACTGGTGATGTCACGGTGGGAGGTGTTATGGCGATGATGGTGTTGTGGTGGGCACAACGGTGATGTGCTGGAGGAGGTGGAGGTCAACCGGTGGTATGGAGGTGGATTAGTGGTTTGGATGTGGATTGGTGGTGTAAGGACCCATCCTTGGAGACCTCACAGTTGGTCCATCATAGCATAATTAAATAAAGACATTACATAATTCATAAATTAATGCAGCGGAATTGGCATTAAACCATTCATAAATTAGTAAATTCTGTTGCAAAGCAATACATGAGTGTTTGTTAACAATTACAAAAGATCATAAGAATGCATTACAAAACAACAATGTTATTAGTCCTGCCCTGACAAGTAGCCTCCCCGTGTGCCATCCTCAGCAAAAAATTACCTGCCAACTGAAAATGCATAAAAGTCAGCGTTGCTGAGTGAGTTCTAGTTTTAAAACAGTGAAAATACCTTATGAGTTTTGTATAGAAAAGTACTCTTTAAAATACTATACAACTCTTTCTCATGTGATCACACATCATACATACAGTCATATATTATTCATTTTCAACATTAATATCTTTCTTCACCATTTTCATGGTCGTTCACTTGAACTTTTACTTTTAATCTTTCACCTCGATATGGACCAAAGTGCTATACCCCCAAATAATGTGCATAAACCTGGTACTAGGCTGAAGTCTATAAATAGACCCCATCCATGGTGCACAAAGCTGACTCCAGTACCGGGGCAACAACAGTGGTCCCCTCAATCTTAAAGATTGACCCTATGTGCATCCAACGGGTTAGCTAAACCGCACACAGTTGAGCTAACAACCTAGTGGTTGTGAACCTCATGTGAATTTGCTTGCAAGACTTTCTTACATTCTTTATGTTCCACTTTCATTAATCTTTTCACTTCTTAAAGATAATACTTTACGGATAAGGATAAAATCACACCACGTAAAGTCACATAATATAATAAGAAACACAAGAACAGCCATAAACAGGAATAAAATAATCAAATAATAACAGCAGGTCAACCCCAAAGTCAAACCCTAAAATTCTTGTTTTCTCCCAAAATTCTAGAAAATTTTCTAAGTGTTGGGCGCATGAGCACTATGTAAGCGCATGAGCCCTGCTTAGGTGGACCAACCTTATTCAGGCACATGAGTCTTACACTTAGGCATTTCAGCATCAATTCTGGGCACATGAGCCTTTCAGGAGCAAGGGCATACACTTAGTCACTAGGGAAAGGTCCTGGGCGCATGACACTGTTCAGGCGCATGAGGTTATACTTAGCTTATCAGGTAAAAGTTTCGGGCGCATGGGCACTATTGGGGCGCATGAACCCCCACTTAGGATTTTCTAAGGCAAATTTTAAGTGCATGGGCCCTGTTTGGACGCCTGGCCTGCACTTAGGCATTTCTAAGTCAAGATCTCAGGCACATGGGCCCTGTTTGGGCGCATGACTACCTGTTGTGCATCTCTAAATTTCAGAATCAACCCAGATCAGTTTTATCTCCTGTGTTAAGCTTAAACATACTATTCTAAGCATACCCAACATGTAAACAAGCATAAAACATAAGCATAAGCATGTATACATATACGGTTACATCAAACAGTTGAGAAAAACCCATTTTATATGCATTTCCAGCCCCAAGTTTAGTTTGAAGTAGATGTAAACGGGGTCTAGAACTCACCTATGTAGCCTTAAAATAAAACTCCACCGAATCTGAAGATGCCAAGAGTTCAAACGCCTAAAACAAGCAAGAACAAACAACAAAACACAAAGAACACTTAACAATCGGTTTCTAGGATGAAAACCGCAAAAGAACTGAACCAATTAACACCAAAATGCACTCACCTTGAAGGTTTCAGCCTACTTCTCTCTCTAGAATCGAGAGAAACAAGATCACAGCTTCTTTCTTCCTTTCTTAAGTAGAAAAGCAGGATGGGAAGTGCATGGGCGACCATGCCCCTTCTAACATTCTTTTTGACTTTTTTGTGTACTTTTTACACATCACACCCTTCAACTTTGCATCTTCTTTTATTTCTTCAAGATACTTTTTTTTTCTTTTAATTTGACAAGGATTTTGGGTGTTACAAGTCTACCCCCTTAAAGAGGTTTCGTCCCCGAAACCTATCATTCTTCGAATAACTGTGGGTAATGCTGTCTCATCTCCTTTTCAGTCTCCCACGTAGACTCGGAACCCTTTCGGTGTTTCCACTGCACCCGCACGAGTGGAACCACTTTATTCCTCAATCTCTTCTCCTTCCGAAAGATGATTGCCATTGGTTGCTCTACATAATTGAGCCTTTCATCTACTTCAATGTCATCCAGTGGTACAACCATATCCTCGTCGGCTAAGCACTTCCTCAGGTGAGATACATGGAATGTCGGATGAATTCCACTTAATTCATCGGTCAATTCTAGTCGATAGGCCACCTCTCCTACTCGTGCAACGATTCAGAAAGGCCCTATGTATCTCGGGCTTAGCTTGCCTCTCTTCCTGAACCAGATCATCCCCTTCCAAGGCGAGACCTTTAACATGACTTTATCACCCACGTTGAATTCGATCGATCTACGCCTCTTATCAGCATATGACTTCTGTCTGTCTTTTGCTGCCTTCATAAAGGCTTTGATCTTTTATAGCTTTTCGGTCATAGCCTCGATCACCTCGATGCTCCCCAACTCCTTTTGCCCAATGTCACCCCAACACACGGGTGTCCTACACCTCCTACCGTATAGCATCTCATACGGTGCCATACCAATGCCGGCATGATATGAGAACTCTGCCAACGGTAGGTGATAATCCCAACTTCCTCCAAAGTCGATCACGCATGCTCGGAGTATGTCCTCGAGTGTCTGAATCGTCCTCTCCGACTGACCATCTGTCTGAGGATGGTAAGCCGTGCTAATATGTAGCCTCGTCCCCATGGCATCATGGAATCTCTTCCAGAACTTCGATGTGAACCAGGTGTCACGATATGACACGATTGACACCGGCACGCCATGACGAGCTACAATCTCTTTGATGAACACATCTGCCAATCTCTCAGATGAATACGTCTCGTGGATCAGCAGGAAGTGAGCACTCTTGGTCAAGTGGTCGACTATCACCCAAATGGCATCGTACCCCCTCGCAGTACGAGGTAGCTTCATGATGAAGTCCATGGTGATGTGCTCCCACTTCCAATCGGGTATATCCAACGGTTCGATCTTCCCGTATGGTTTCTGATATTCTCCCTTCATTTGCAAGCAAGTAAGGCACTTACTCACATACTCCGCCACGTCACGTTTCATACCCGGCCATCAGTAGTCCTTCTTCATATCTTGATACATCTTGGAAGCACCGGGATGAATGGTTTATCGAGTCTTATAAGCTTCGTCCATAATCCGCCCATGTAGATCTCCATATCGAGGAATCCACATCCGCCCGAAATGGGTTTTAACCCCGTGGGTGTTTTCTCCCAACTCCACCACTAGACCTCTCATTCGTTTAGAGTTGAGGTGATCTTCTTTCAATGCCTCTTCCTGAAATTCTTTGACTTGCGTCATCACTAACTATATCCTCTCACCCGAATCGGCTCGGGTCTCTCCTTTCGGCTAAGGGCATCGGTCACTACGTTGACCTTGCCCGGGTGGTAATGGATCTCGCAATCGTAGTCCTTGATCAACTCCAACCACCTCTTTTGTCTCATATTGAGATCCTTCTGCTTGAAGAAATACTTCAAGCTCTTATGGTCTGTGAAAATTGTGCACTTCGTCCCGTATAAATAGTGCCTCCAGATCTTCAACGCAAAAACCACCGCCGCTAACTCTAGGTCATGAGTAGGGTAGTTAGTCTCATGGGTCTTCAGCTGTTGGGATGCATATGCTATTACCCTTCCACGTTGCATTAGCACGCAACCTAGTCCCGAAAAGGAAGCATCTGAATAGACCACTAAATCCTTACTCCCTTCGGGCAATGTCAAGACAGGGGCTTGAGTTAATCTTGCCTTTAACTCCTCAAATGCATCCTCCTGTTCCCGTCCCCATACATACTTCACATCCTTATGTGTCATTTTGGTCAAAGGTGAGGCTATCTAGGAAAAGTCTTGAATAAACCTTCGGTAGTATCCCGCCAAACCCAATAAACTGTGACTTCCATTGCATCACCACCTCAACCTTCACCGGGTCCACCATATTCCTTCAGTATTGTACCCAAAAATTGAACTTCGCATAACCAGAAAGCACACTTAAAGAATTTAGCATACAACTTCTCTCTCCTAAGTGTCTTCAACACTTCACGAATGTGGCCGGCATGTTCCTCTTTGCTCTTTGAATAAATCAGGATATCATCAATAAACACAATCACTGATTTATCTAACATTGGCCGACACACTCGATTCATCAAATCCATAAAGGCAACTGGCACGTTAGTTAAGCCGAAAGATATAACAAGGAATTCGTAATGTCCGTAACACGTGCGAAAAGCTTTCTTAGGAATGTCTTGCTCCTTTACCTTCAACTGATGATAACCGGATCGGAGATCTATTCTCGAGAACCAACTGGCACCTTGGAGCTGGTCAAACAAGTCATCTATCCTTGGCAAGGGATATCTATTCTTCACCGTTAACTTATTTAACTCCCGGTAGTCTATACACATCCTTATACTACCATTCTTCTTTTTGACGAATAAGACCGGAGGACCCCAAGGAGAGATACTCGGTCTGATGAAACCCTTGTCCATCAACTCCTATAGTTGAACCATAAGTTCCTTCATCTTGTTCGGAGCTAACCGATATGGTGCTTTGGCAACCGGCGATGCACCGGGTATCAAATTGATCTGGAACTCGATCTCACGGTCCGGTGGCACTCCTGGTAGATCTTCTAGGAACACATCCGGGAAGTCACACATAACTAGCACTTCAGACAATTGTGGTATTGACGCGTCCACATCCTTTACGTAGTCCAGGTAGGCACTACATCCGCATCTCATGCACTTCTCTGCCACCGCCATCGTGATCACTTTCGGGACCGTAGTGACGCGATCACCATAAACCGCCACCGAAATTCCATCGGGTGCAACTAATCGAATCATCTTCTTGCAACACTCGATGTTTGCCTCATAGGTTGCTAGCGAATCCATCCCTAGTACCACATCAAATCCTCCTAGGGGCATCACATATAGCTTAGCAGCAAACCTATGGCCTTCTAATTCTATGTCAAAATCTTCAATCATACTAGAAATTTTGGTTGACTTACCAATAGTGGTTTCTACGTCAAATGGTTCATCAGTACTTCTACTACTAACAGGCAACTTAGCACAGAAAGCACTAGATATGAAATTCCTACTAGCACCAGAATCAAATAATACAGAGGCACAAGTTTGGTTTACTAGAAACGTACCTGACATGATGTCGGGGTCTACCCGGGCTTCCTCTCGGGTCATCATGAAGGCTCTAGCACTTGCCCTCTGCCCTCCTTCTTTAGCCACCTTCTTGCTCCTAGAGCTCTCAACTCTCTGCTTCCTGCTCTCGTGGCTTCTGTGGCCAGTCCCGCCACAGTTGAAGCACCTCGGCACTCCACAATCTTTTACTATATCACCGGGCTTCCCACACTTGAAGCACACCGTCACTCCCCTCGTACAATCACCAATGTGCTCCCTACCACATCGGTCGCACTTCCTCAGCCTCGAGCCTGATGACACCACCCTTCGGTCATCCATCCTCCTCCTTTTGTTGCTTGAGGTGAAACTACCACGCCCAAACCGCTTACCTCTCCAGTCTTATCACCTCCATCTGCCTTCTTCACCTCAACCACCGCCACTTCCCTTTCATCATACAACATTCTCGCCAAATCCACTGTCGACCTAAAAGTGCTCGGTTGGGCAGCAATCAAGTGTCTGCGGATGTCGGCCAGTAGTCCCTGAACATACCGATTGATCTTCCTCGATACCGGCGTAACCTGATCCAGCACTAACCTCGCCATTTCGTTAGACTTGGCGGTGTATTGCTGGTGGGTCATAATTCCCGCCTCTAGCTGTAAGAACTCCCTTTCGATCTTGTTGAGTTCTTAGTGAGGACAGAATTCCTCAATCACCAAATTCTTCAGTTCTCCCCAACTCATCCTCTCGATGGCCCTGTCACCCTCTGCTTGGACAAGATTGTCCCACCAACATAGTGCCGAGTCGATAAACGAGTGAGTGGCAAACTTCACTTTCTGGTCCTCCTGACACTCACTGATCTTCAATACTACCTCCATCTCCCTCACCCTCACCCAGCGGTGAGCAGCAACAGCATCACCATTGCCATCGAAAGTAGGGGGTCTACATCGTTGGAATGCCCCGTAGCTGCATCCCTTTGTGGTCTCTCGCACAACCACTTCCTACTTATCACTGGAGGCTCCCCCTCTAACATTCAGCTCCTCCTCTTCAGGGTGATCCCTCATATTACCCCTCCTACCAGCAGTCGTTCTCCTTTCCTCCTCCTTCTCCTTTCGTCCATCCTCTCTCACAGCTCAGATCACTTCAGTCACGACAGACGGTAGGATTGTCTGCATGACTTGGTGAACCTCCTCTACCACTGCCTCCTTCACCGAGGCTCTCAAGTTAGCACTCTCATCCACCCCCTCCAGGTGATGAAGCTCAGGCTTAGCAGGAGCCGTCTCTGCGGTCCTTGTCTTGTTTCTTGCGATACGTGGCCTACTACGAACACCCCGTGTTCCGCCACGAGAAGCCTTCGATGAACTTCCTCCCATCATCCTCTAATCACTATAAGATTCAAACACTCACACGGTCATTCAAGGTAATAGCTCAGTTAATGTTAAGTATAGTAAGTCCCTAATTACAGTGGCCAGTTGTGATTAGCCACTTACTTTACTATTCATCCCCCGAGCATTTCCTATCCTGACTACATTAGTATTCAAATCTACTAAGAACACATAGATCAAATAGCATGCGCACATATTACCGGTTAACATTAAGAAAGAAATACCTGATGGCAAGTAGCTACTCGGGCTGGCATCCCTCCATTCGGTCCCATTTTTAGTTTAAGTTTAGGTTTTTGAAATTTTTTACCCATTTCTCTAAACTTTGGCTCTGATACCAACTTGTAAGGCCCCATCCCCGGAGACCTCATAGTTGGTCAATCACAACATAATTAAATAAAGACATTACATAATTCATAAATTAATGCAGCGGAATTGGCATAAAAAAACCATTCATAAATTAGTAAATTTTGTTGCTAAGCAATACATGAGTGTTTACATGAGTGTTTGTTAATAGTTACAAAAGATCATAAGGATGCATTACAAAATAATAATGTTATTAATCATGAACTGATGCCAGTCCTGTCCTGACAAGTAGCCTCCCCGTGTGCCATCCTCAGCAAAAATTACCTGCCAACTGAAAATACATAAAAGTCAGTGTTGCTGAGTGAGTTCTAGTTTTTAAACGGTGAAAATACTTTATGAGTTTTGTATAGAAAAGTACTCTTTAAAATACTGTACAATTCTTTCGCATGTGATCACACATCATACATACAGTTAGATATTATTCATTTTCAACATTAATATCTTTCTTCACCATTTTCATGGTCGTTCACTTGAACTTTTACTTTTAATATTTCACCTCGATATGGACCAAAGTGCTATACCCCCAAATAATGTGCATAAACCTGGTACTGGGCCGAAGTCTATAAATAGACCCCATTCGTGGTGCACAAAGCTGACTATAGTACCGGGGCAACAACAGTGGTTTCCTCAATCTTAAAGATTGACCCTGTGTGCATCCAACGGGTTAGCTAAACCGCACACAGTTGAGCTAAAAACCTAGTGGTTATGAACCTCATGTGAATTTACTTGCAAGACTTTCTTAAGTTCTTTATGTTCCACTTTCATTAATCTTTTCACTTCTTAAAGATAATACTTTACAGATAAGGATAAATCACACCATGTAAAGTCACATAATATAATAAGGAACACAAGAACAGCCATAAACAGGAATAAAATAATCAAATAATAACAGCAGGTCAACCCTAAAGTCAAACCCTAAAATTCCTGTTTTCTCCCAAAATTCCAGAAAATTTTCTAAATGTTGGGCGTATGAGCACTATGCAGGCGCATGAGCCCTGCTTAGGCGCACCAACACTATTCAGGCACATGAGTCTTACACTTAGGCATTTCAGCATCAATTTTGGGCGCATGAGCCTTTCAGGTGCATGAGCATACACTTAGTCACCAGGGAAAGGTCCTGGGCGCATGACACTGTTCAGGCGCATGACACTGTTCAGGCGCATGACACTGTTCAGGCGCATGAGGTTATACTTAGCTTATCAGGTAAAAG